>CAUOFW020008946.1:984570-1089631 GCA_963454935.2 Ilex paraguariensis
TAAAATAATTGTATGTATAATTTTTTAAAATTCATTTATTTTACATTAGTATAATTCTGTAGTTAAAATAAATTTTTTAAGTTTTAATAAGATCTTATGTTAAAATAGATATTGTAATGTATTTTTAAGTAAACTTAATTTTTTTTGAATTTTATTATGATTGATAATATACATAATATAATATTATTTTAAATTTTATCTTAATTGACCTAATTAATTTTTAATTATTATAAAATTTCAATATAATTAATATATTGACAAAGACTTTTACTTTATTTAAAGAATTATAAGTGAAATTATAATAAAATAAATTTCAAAAAATTTAATTTCTCAAGCATCACTTAAAAAATCAATCTCAATCATAAAATTCTAAAAAAAAAATAAAAATTTAACTATTTTATTTTTTATTTTGTTTAATAGTTAGTATAAAAATTTTTGGGAATATACAAAAATTTCAAAATCGTATAATAGAATATGAATAATAAAAAATTAAATTTGATAAATTAAGAGAAAAAATATAACTAAAATAAAATTCAAACACACTCCTATTTTATTATATAGATATATGCTAAATACATTATACAATATATAATATATAATTATATAATAAATAAACACAAACACACACACATATATATATCAAACAATTAGCAGAGAAAACTTGAGAAGTTTTTCTTCCACATTTTTTAATTTTCTAGAGTTTTGATTTTTTTTAATTATTCACATACTCAAGCACCTTTCTCCCTCTCGCAAAAAAAAAAAAAACACGCACATAGTTGATAACTAATAAAAATAAAAATTCCATTGCATTACACCAAAAATCAGTGAATTAAACCAATATATATATGAAAAACTCCATAAAATCATGAACCAATACGACCCCATCAACGCATAAAACCAATACCCATAACCCATAACAACAATCTCGTACACGAGATATAGAAAATCAGCATTTTACCCTATGCAAAACCATGCAAGTAGAGATGGCCAGTGAGTTTGTGTTACATTAAATAGATCTTGAGAAAACAAAAGATGAATATCACGTGAAGAATCTGATTAATTGTCNGCAAAACCATGCAAGTAGAGATGGCCAGTGAGTTTGTGTTACATTAAATAGATCTTGAGAAAACAAAAGATGAATATCACGTGAAGAATCTGATTAATTGTCTTTCAGCTTTTAGTAAGGAGGTTGGGAATGAGACGTGGGACCCCAAGGCAAAACATGATGATCAGGAGAAGAGACCTGGCATGAGTTCAATGGCTGTGGTGCAGCCACACCAAATACACTCATAGACATCTCTGTATTGGATCCACCCTCACTTGCACCACCACCACTAGGCGGAGGCTTTGCTTGATTCTCAGACTCCTCAAACTCGCCGGGAAGTCTATGAAACGTTGGGTTCATGAATGTAGCACCCACCAGCACCACTGTACTTGCCGCCGTGACCTTCCCGGCAATTATTCCTCCAAAGACCTGTCCTTGACCCCCTGCTAGAGATATACCAAAACAAGTGGAAGAGAGAGAAGATGATGAAGAAGAAGAGTAACCCAGAAAAGTTCCGGTGAGAGAGAGGATGTTGAAGGGTCCATGGAGGGTCAGAGATGGCGCGTGAGATCCTGGGTGGCGGAGCGTGACGTTGGAGACAGACCCAGAGCCACTGAAGATGGTGAAACCTAAATGGCGTCGCCGGGCGAGCTGGACCACCATGTCTATGATATCAGACCCAGCGGAGATCTCGAGAACGGTTGGTTTCATGGCGGAGTCGCTCTCTCTGGTCACCACGACTGGTGGTTTGGGCTTGTTCTTTGACCCAGGTGGTCGACCTCGAGGCTTTCGAGTCGAAACCTCTCCGCGACAAATTTTGGACGTGGTTGTGATCTTTTGCATTGACGGAGAATCGTAACTGGTGGTTCCGACGCGGGGAGGGGCAGTTCTAGGGCTGTGGTGGTCGTCCTCTTCGTCTTCGGAGGTGTTGGAGTGGTCTCGAGAATGTGAAAGAGAGATAGGTCCTCTGTAATCTGCCATGTCTGCGAGGGTTCAGAATGGGTAATGTTTAGGTAAGTTAACTGTGTGTATGTGCCATAAAAAAAACTGTGTGAGGAGAGAGAGAGAGAGAATGGACTGGCAATGTACAGGGTAAGCCATCCTGGCTTGGAGTATTGATGGACGTCTGCTACTTTGAGCATGATTACACTCGGAATTACAAATGGGAGCGATATAAATGCATCTTTATTCGTCAAAGACCGATGATGCGATTTTTTTATTTTTTACAAAAAATAAAAAAACTAATTTAATTGCCTAAAAAATAATGTTTTTTATTTCAACTACTTAATTTTTTAATAAACGTTGTAATATATNAGTCTTCTCTTTTTTTTGCAGCAACTATCAATTGTGTTCAAACTAATTTACGTGTATTTTAATTAATTATTTTTTTGGTTCAATCAAAGACAAATTTATTCACATTAAGACTGAAATATTTATGAAGGATAAATCTTTTATTATCTGACCCAAAAAAATTATCAAAAATTAAACTCTAAATATTTAAATTTATAATTTATCTCTGTTACCATTTAAATTACCTATCAAATTTTGCATTGCCTTCTCCAACTTATATATATATAAAAAAAAAAAAAAAGGAAANTTTAAATTACCTATCAAATTTTGCATTGCCTTCTCCAACTTATATATATATAAAAAAAAAAAAAAAGGAAAGAAAGAATGCAGCAATTTCCTATCGTATCTTTTTTTTTTTGGAAAATGTTATGTTTAACAAATTTTTTTTATCAAATTTTTTATCCTAAATAATGATAAAAAAACTGTATAACATTATTTGAGACTGAGATATAATAAAAAATTTTGATAATCATTCCATTACCTATTTTTTTTTCTATCACACAAAGCCCTTGCAGTCAGAAATTTTGCTTTGAGTAAAGGAAAATTGGCCCTTCCCGAGGTATTTATTATATATAACCCTGACATGGAATTTCTGATGAACCGATAAAACGGGCATCAAATCAGTTCAGTGGCAGCAAACACCAACAGCTGCAACGCCTATGGTTTCCTCTAGCTTCAGTAGCCTCATCCAGTCAGTCAAACCATTAATGCCAGTTTCCAAAAAAAAAAAAGTCCATTAGAATATCAAAATCTTACCTTTATTTTTTATTTAATAAAAACATATTAATACTATTAATACAAATATCTTAAAATAAGAAAATTTTAAATCTCTATTTTACTCTTATAAAAAATTACATATAACTCTCCATCTTTTTTTTTCACAATTAAATATTTAAATTATCATCATATTTTATTGTATTTAAAATTTTAAATTATCTATAACATCTCTTCTAATTATTTCATTAATTTCTGTAAAAAAATTTAATTAATTATATTATCCTTAAAAAAATATGTATCATTATATTTTCATAAAGTGTTAAAAAAATTTCAAAAACTCAACCAATCTAATGTTGCTATAACAATTATGAACTTTAGTGACAAATTTTTTAGTAATCAAGTTATTTTTGTCATTAATAATACCTTTTTAGCGATGACATGTGAAAAATTAATTTTAAGTTCTTTAATTTTATATTAGTATATTAATTATCATGTATCGTTTGGATTTGAATGCCTACATAATATATTATTGGTTTTATTTCAAGAGTCAATTGTTTTGATATATATATATATATATATNTGAATGCCTACATAATATATTATTGGTTTTATTTCAAGAGTCAATTGTTTTGATATATATATATATATATTTTTTTTTTTTTGAAAGAATTTGAGTGACGAAACGAGAATTTGTCTCTAATCTCAACTTCTAATGACAAACTTTTGTTCTTCACTAACAATAATATAATTAACGGCTCTATATTTTGTGACAAATTCAATTTGACACTAAAGACTCACACTTAGTGATGAATTTAAAATTCGTCCCTGGAAGTAGACCTCAAAAGACGACATTATATTGTCACTATAACATGACAAAATATTTTCATCACTATATTGGTACTTTCAGTGACATTATTACTATTTTAATAACACATATTTTATGTTTTTTGTGACTATTTTATTTGTCATTAAATGTATTATTTTAGTAATGAGAGTGTTGCCACTACAAAAGTATAGAATTAATAACAATTACTCTAGATTGTCACTATAGACAATTACTAACAAGATTTTTGGTGGCCACCTAATGACGACAGAAATATTATCAAAGAAACTCTTCAATGACGAAATACACATTGTTGCAGTGTATTTATCTCATATGTAAAAATAACATTATACCTTCATTTGTATATTTTACTTTTCATTAAAAAGTTTAACCCTTTCATTTCAAAGATATAAAATAATTGTATGTATAATTTTTTAAAATTCATTTATTTTACATTAGTATAATTCTGTAGTTAAAATAAATTTTTTAAGTTTTAATAAGATCTTATGTTAAAATAGATATTGTAATGTATTTTTAAGTAAACTTAATTTTTTTTGAATTTTATTATGATTGATAATATACATAATATAATATTATTTTAAATTTTATCTTAATTGACCTAATTAATTTTTAATTATTATAAAATTTCAATATAATTAATATATTGACAAAGACTTTTACTTTATTTAAAGAATTATAAGTGAAATTATAATAAAATAAATTTCAAAAAATTTAATTTCTCAAGCATCACTTAAAAAATCAATCTCAATCATAAAATTCTAAAAAAAAGATAAAAATTTAACTATTTTATTTTTTATTTTGTTTAATAGTTAGTATAAAAATTTTTGGGAATATACAAAAATTTCAAAATCGTATAATAGAATATGAATAATAAAAAATTAAATTTGATAAATTAAGAGAAAAAATATAACTAAAATAAAATTCAAACACACTCCTATTTTATTATATAGATATATGCTAAATACATTATACAATATATAATATATAATTATATAATAAATAAACACAAACACACACACATATATATATCAAACAATTAGCAGAGAAAACTTGAGAAGTTTTTCTTCCACATTTTTTAATTTTCTAGAGTTTTGATTTTTTTTAATTATTCACATACTCAAGCACCTTTCTCCCTCTCGCAAAAAAAAAAAAAANGAAACCTCTCCGCGACAAATTTTGGACGTGGTTGTGATCTTTTGCATTGACGGAGAATCGTAACTGGTGGTTCCGACGCGGGGAGGGGCAGTTCTAGGGCTGTGGTGGTCGTCCTCTTCGTCTTCGGAGGTGTTGGAGTGGTCTCGAGAATGTGAAAGAGAGATAGGTCCTCTGTAATCTGCCATGTCTGCGAGGGTTCAGAATGGGTAATGTTTAGGTAAGTTAACTGTGTGTATGTGCCATAAAAAAAACTGTGTGAGGAGAGAGAGAGAGAGAATGGACTGGCAATGTACAGGGTAAGCCATCCTGGCTTGGAGTATTGATGGACGTCTGCTACTTTGAGCATGATTACACTCGGAATTACAAATGGGAGCGATATAAATGCATCTTTATTCGTCAAAGACCGATGATGCGATTTTTTTATTTTTTACAAAAAATAAAAAAACTAATTTAATTGCCTAAAAAATAATGTTTTTTATTTCAACTACTTAATTTTTTAATAAACGTTGTAATATATTTTTTTATATTTTAACTATTTTTTTTTATATTATTTCTCATTTTGTATACTTTTGTACCATTGGAGAGAGAGAAAATTGAGAAAAAGACAACGAATGTACAAAAAAAAGGTGAAAAAGGTCGTGAAGAAAGAAAAAAATTATAAATTATTTGTACAAGACACTCTCTAACAAAAAATTATTTTAAAACATCTAAATATGTTTTGTTGGAGTATAATTTTTTGTCTTTAATTAGTTAAATTTTAACTATTTTAGAATTTTACAATAGTTGTTGGAGATATTCTTAGGGTACGATTGGTAATGTTTCTTATTTTTTATTTTTTAAAATAAAAATAAAAATTATTTTATTTTTTTGTGATAAAAAATTGAAACATAAAACTTGTTAAGTTGCAATTTTTGTTTAAGAAACTCTAAAAACAAAAATAATAAACATGTTTGGTAACTAAATTTAATTTCTATTAAATGTTGTAAATTCACATCAACAATCTCTAACCCAACAAAATTCATTCAAATCATGAAGTGGTGGATAATATTCATTGATCTGGTTCTTACCAGTACACCACCAAATTTTATTAGCGTGAGGTTACAGAACTCATCTGAAACAATATTTTCCATCCACTACTCTAAACGCTAGTCAAAATACCAACTATTTGTCTCAAAAATAAGACGAAATTCAGAAAAATTTCAGCTTAGCCCTTGCATTCTTAGTAAAAGATAGGTACGTGTTCAATTAATTGATTTTCTATAGTATTGCAGTACAAACACCAAAGTAAAACTCTACAATATTGAGTCTACTAGCTAGAAGCAAAGTTAAAGATATCTTCTCTAGCATAATTGCAAATGCAATCAAGAAGCTCTTAAAACTCCGCTATGGGAATGATTAAGAATGACCCCATGTTTGAAATTCTTTGTTCCTTTCCTGCATTATTAACATAAAAAATTGCATAACTGCATGGTGAATAGTTTTTTCGAATTAATGATTTTTTCATTAATGAATCAATTTCTTTTTTACAAAGTTATGGATATTCTTTATTCATTTGTGTTGGCCTACCCTTAGTGGGAATATCATTTTCATTAAATTCCTTAATATAAGGAAGAGTGACTGATTAACCATCAAAATTACTATTTTATTATATTTAATTATTGGTTAATTGCATAATATTTGTGATTAAATGTGTTAAATTCTTTAATTTTTTAGTTTGATACTTTTTCTAGTTGTTTGAATTATTTTGCAGGTAAATTAGTTGATTTAAAGTGATAATGGATAAGACAAGTAAATTAATCACTATAAGAAGAATTATAATTGATAAGGATTGAAAAATCAAGATTAAGATAGAAAGATTTGAAGATATGATAGCAATTAAATCCTTATAAGAGTTCAAATTAGAAAAAAAAACTCATTTAAAGTTGAATTTGAAAAGTATTATAGAAGATAAGAATTTGACACGTTTTTAGTATTTTGATTATAATTTTTGACTTCGATATCCGATTAACTTGATTTTTGCGAGGTTGGAAAAAATACTCCAAAGGGTATAAAAGTGAATTTCACGTGAATCAGCCTCTAAATATGCGAAATTCAAGTTCGAAGTTTGGACAGATTTTGTACCCGCACCCCAAAATATTTATATACAAGATTTAATCTTACAAAACTTCTTTTTGGAAATGAATGCCTTCCAAATCAACCTTATATCTTCTATCTATACTTATGATTTATTNAACTTCGATATCCGATTGACTTGATTTTTGCGAGGTTGGAAAGAATACTCCAAAGGGTATAAAAGTGAATTTCACGTGAATCAGCCTCTAAATATGCGAAATTCAAGTTCGAAGTTTGGACAGATTTTGTACCCGCACCCCAAAATATTTATATACAAGATTTAATCTTACAAAACTTCTTTTTGGAAATGAATGTCTTCCAAATCAACCTTATATCTTCTATCTATACTTATGATTTATTTTAGTATAATTAAGGGCTCTCACATATTGAGGGAGATGATTAGGAGTAGGATTATTATTCTTTTCTCATCTTTTCTAGTTTTTTTTGTTTTAGTTTTATGACTTGCTAAAAGCTCAACTAAAGCTAGGGAAGANTAATCTTACAAAACTTCTTTTTGGAAATGAATGCCTTCCAAATCAACCTTATATCTTCTATCTATACTTATGATTTATTTTAGTATAATTAAGGGCTCTCACATATTGAGGGAGATGATTAGGAGTAGGATTATTATTCTTTTCTCATCTTTTCTAGTTTTTTTTGTTTTAGTTTTATGACTTGCTAAAAGCTCAACTAAAGCTAGGGAAGACACTTTCAATGAAGCATGGTACTTATTATTGATTTATTATTTTTTTTAATGCATAATTTATTCTTTTAATTTAATTCTTGTCTTCTAGTAAAGTTTTTGCTCTGTAAAAATTCTTGAGTCATTGTGCCATGTACATTNATACTTATTATTGATTTATTATTTTTTTTAATGCATAATTTATTCTTTTAATTTAATTCTTGTCTTCTAGTAAAATTTTTGCTCTGTAAAAATTCTTGAGTCATTGTGCCATGTACATTGATTGCTTGAATTTCTCTGCGAGTCAAATAACTGGTTATTCCATGCTTGAATTAATTAATTAGAATTTCTCATAAGATAGTTGATTTTTTATTTGCAATAAAATAAGATTTATTTGTTAAAAAGCTTGATTTATTGTAGACTCTGGGCACCGTAAATACTTGTGATCTACAAGTAAATTCTTATATTTATTCAGATAATTCATTAATTATAACTTTTGATATTTTCATATTATCACCACTAAATATTTCGATTAGGATAATTCATCAGCTGATTCTCAATTGAGTTCGAAAATTGGATCATTAATAATTACTGTGTGAATTTGAAATGGTATCCCCGATTCTTTAATATTTTCAATTATTGTTTTAAAACCAAATTTTAAAATATCTACAACAATTTTTTCAAAATAATTTTCTTTTATTTTTCTTTGTGTTTTAACTTTTTTTCAATTCCCTATCGTTCGACTTCGGACTCTTGAGAAATTTTACTTCTCACAACTTGTACTTGGGTGATCAATTCTAAAGTTGTAGCAAGTTTTTTGCGCCGTTACAAGGGAATTGTTTGAAGGTAAGGAACACACCACCATCTATTGAGGTTTGTTAGATTTGATATTCGTCATAGATCCAGTAATCTTGTCCCCTATTTTTTATATTATTTATTTTTTTTCCTTCTTTTATTTTTCCTTAGGTTAGATTTTTATAATTTATAATTTTATGCTTTTAGATTATTCTAATGAGGTGTCAAATTTTTCCCTTATGGAGAAATGGTGTGTGATTTGTGATATGTTTGGGCATCCCCATTGAGGTGTGCCATTTAATTCTAATTGCTCGACAGCTTTTTAGGGATGGGTCATTGTTGTGAAATTTTTTATCCCGATTTTGGTTGGGGGAACAAACATTATCGGTTACTAATATATGCCATACCATCACAAGACCTTCCCCAATATCCATCATACCATGACCCACAAGAAGAGAATTTGAAAAATATTTTAAGTGAATTTATACAAAGTCAAATAGCTTTCAATGCCCAAATAAGCCAAGATATTGAAAAGATAAAAGGCATGCTCAATATATTGATACAAGAACAAGAGGTTAAAAATAATTAATATAGTGAGAGTGATTATTTTCCTGAACTACAAACTGAGGATGAATCCATTAATACTCTTGATAGTGAAAAATTTAGTGACATTATTATTCCACAAGAGGCTAATGAGCCCAAAGACCTTTCATTATCAATAAGTAGTAATGAGATTCACATATCTAATATTGGTGAGGGTATGAAAATTGAGTTATGTATTATAATTAATAAAAATATATTTTCTATCTCAATGTTAGATTTGCATAAAAATGTATATATCTTTTTCTTGCATGTTCAAAAGATAAATTGGGTATATGAGTGGATAATTTGATTAAATGAGTTACTCCGACACCATATTTTTAAGTCATTAAAAATAAAATGACGTATATTCAAATCTGACTTTAAGCCGGATTGAGCATGAGCTTTTATTTATATTTGTACATAGTAGTTATATTTTTTTTTGTTTAATTTTAATTTCTTTTCTGTTTGTTTCAATTTATAGTTTTCTTTTTTTTGTTAAGTCTTTTATTTTTAGGTTTTTGAGTTGTTGCGGTACCAGGTATTCCTTTCTCTTTAATCTTTGTTCATTATTTTTATTGAGCATTAAAATATTTATTTTTACATTAAAGACAATGTTGGATTTAGGTTGGGGGGTATAGGTATGTTTTTTGTTGTAATAATTTCTAGTTTATTTATGTTAGTAAAAATTAAAAAAAATATTTTTTTTGTTATTAAATATCTAAATAAAATTTTTATGCATAATTTGACACCACAATATAAAAATAATTTGCTTAGCTTTAAATTTATAATTGTTTAAGCATCACATAAAATTTTATTCTATACTTTTGTATCTCATATCGTGTTCCTATAAAAACCCACAATATGTGCACTTTAGACTTTACCAAATTAAAATTTTTTAAGGTATTTTACCTTGAGAAATTGAAACACATAGTGGAGATGCATAAAAACCCTAATGGGTTTTGATCCAATTTTTTTTGGAGGGTTATTTACATTTACTCAATAAAGAATATTTTATTCAACTAATCTCTCTCAATAGTCTCATTATTTTTTTTTTGTCAACACCAATATTACGAATGATTGTTTGATTTTAAATTATTTGCATGTAAAATATGTTATCAAAAGCTCTTGAGATATGATTTTAGGTCATCTTTGATATTATTTGAGCCTAAACTTTATTCTTTAAATATTATTATCCCTAGAAGCTATGATTGAGCCTTGAAGCAAAATTTTATTTTTTATACCCAACATATAATAACTAAACCGATGAAAAAAAATAATATCCTTTACCCTTGGTTATCCCGAGATTGACCTTTTTATTATTTATGTAATTTGAGAGATGTTGGTTGAGAAAAAATGTTCAAAGATAATGAAAAAAAAAAGATTTTGCATACTTGTGAATATGTGCATTAGATGTTTTGTAAAAAAGAGTATATACATTCAGTTGTCTTACTAACAAAAGAGAAAAAGTTGGAAAAAAAAAAGACTATGTCTAACAGATTGAAAAAAAAAAAAGAAGAGAAAAATAACAATCATGTGTTTGAAAAGGAAAAAATATGAACAAGTGTTGTAAATTGTGCTTCTAAAGGATGAAGAGTGACATGTTATGAAAAGAAGTTTGGTTGTATAATGTACATGTTCTCTCGGAATAGTTTTTTTAAATTCACGAATATCCTTCGTTTCAAAACCCTAATCTCAAGATCCCATTACAACCTTAAATAAAGACCTATTAAATCTCAAGAGTGTATTGATGGAGGCATGACTCGTGTGAATAAGGAAGCGAATGGTGATTGTTTATATATTGTGTGTTGATTTCCTTTTATGAGATTATGTCAAATCATTTTCTTTTGGATTACCTTTTTTTAGTGGAACATGTGAGCATTATTTTTTGTTTTGATTTAAATATTTTCTTCTCACATGTGATATTTGAGGGAATATTCACTATAACCTCAGATAATCTTTTATGAGTAAATTATCTAGTGAGATTTGGCATTGAGATGAATAATTAATGGTTGTAGAGGTGATTACCGGACAAATTACTAACTTGATATAGTTAATTAACATTACACACAAATTTATATGGGGAAATGATAAGTGTATACATTTATATAACATAGAGTTTTATATTTTGCTTTGCATGTGCTTATAAAAATGTTTGTAGCTTAGAATTTTTATATTGTGGTAGCAATTTATGTTATAAAATTATTATTCAGATATTTGATTACAAGTTGATGTTTGTGGGTATCATTTTTAGAAATCCTCACGANTACAAGTTGATGTTTGTGGATATCATTTTTAGAAATCCTCACGAGATTATACTCATCCACTAGAAAAAATCTAGGGGTTTAAAGGCTTATTGCATATGCTAATTACAATCGTGAGTCCTACGAAAGTGAATTTATGTTTTATTTTATTAGTTTATTTTATTTTTTTTAGTTTTAGATTTTAGGATCCATATATTACTAGAAACTAGTAATATTCAGGTTGGGAGTGTGATTAACCATCAAAATTGTTATTTTATTATATTTAATGATTAATTAATTTTATATTATTTGTGATTAAATGGGTTAAATTTCTTGATCTTCTAATTTGATATTTTTTCTAGTTATTTGGTTTATTTTGCAGGTAAATTAGTTGATTTAAAGTTATAATGGATAAGACAAGTAAATCAATCACTAAAGAAATAATTATAATTGATAAGGATTGAAAAATCAAGATTGAGATAGGAAGATTTAAGGATATGACATCAATTTAATCCTTATAAGAGTCTAAATTAAAAGAAAACTCATTTAAAATTGGATTTGAAAAGTATCTTAAAAGATAAGGATTTGACATGTCCGATTGACTTGATTTTTGCGGGATTGAAAAGAAGACTTCAAGGGCTACAAAAGTGTATTTCACAAAAATTTCATGAATCAACCTCCATATATACGAAATTCAAGTTCAAAGTTTGGACATATTATGTACCCGCGCCCTAAAATTTTTATGCACGAAATTTGACCTTACAACACTTATTTTTTAAAAGGAATTCATTCCAAGCCCCTTATATCTTCTATCTATACTTAAGATTTATTTTAGTATAAATAAGGGCTCTCACCTATTGAGAGAGATGATTAGGATTAGGATTATTATTCTTTTCCCATATTTTCTTTTCTATTTTTTTTGTTTTAGTTTTATGGCTTGTTAAAAGCTCAACTAAAGCTAGGAGAGACACTTTCAATGATGCACAATACTTATTAATGATTTAATTTTTTTAATGCATGATTTATTCTTTTAATTTAATTCTTGTCTTCTAGTAAAGTTTTTGCTCTGTAAAAATTCTTGAGTCATTGTGTCATTTACATTAATTGTTTGAATTTTTATGCGAGTCAAATAACTGGTTATTTCATGTTTCAATTAATTAGTTAAAATTTCTAATAAGATAGTTGATTTTTTATTTGCAATAAAATAAGATTTGCTTGTTAAAAAGCTTGATTTATCGTAGACTTTGGACACGGTGAATACTTGTGATTTACAAGTAAATTCTTATATTTATTCAGATAATTCATTAATTATAACTTTTAATTTTTTCATATTATCACCGCTAAATATTTCGGTTGTGATCACTCCTCAGTTGATTCTCAATTGAGTTCGAAAACTAAATCATTAATAATTACTATGTGGATTTGAAAGAGTATCCCCGTTGCTTTAGTATTTTCAATTATTGTTTTAAAATCAAATTTCAAAATATCTACAATAATTTTTTCAAAACAATTTTCTTTGTGTTCTAAGTTTTTCTCAATTCCCTGTGGTTTGACCTCGGACTCCTGAGAAATTTATTACTTCTCACAACCTGCACTTAGATCATCAATTCTAAAGTTGTACCAAGTTTTTGGTGCCGTTATCGGCGAATTGTTTGAAGGCAAAGAACACACCATCATCTATTGAGGTTTGTTAGATTTGAGATTCGTCACAGATTCGGTAATCTCGTCCCCTATCTCGTGTTCAAGTGAGTCCTGTCAACCAATTTATCATCCACTTGAATAAAATTAATATAATAATAAATTAATAATTATTTTAAAAAATTAGGCAGATTTTTTTTAGTGATAACCACAATTTTTTTTTTTTTTAAATTTAGTGACAACCACAAAAATATAATAATAAACTAATAATAAATTAAAAGTAAGAGGGTTAAACGAGTCATGTCGTGTTACCCGTTTATTAAACGGTTCGTGTTCGTGTTGAGATTTTTCATCCGTTTATTAAACGGGTCATGTATGAGTTTACATATTTTTCACCCATCACGCCTTTAACCCGATACGTTTGACACCTCTACTCACTTATCTATCATTTGCATTATTCAACTTTTAAAACTTGTACGATTAATATATAGAAAAGAAAATAGTATATTATTTATGGTATCTAAATTTTTAAAACTTCAAATTCCTTCATTGAGAGACATATTTTAAAGTTTCAAATTTAATGGTTTAAAGGTATAACTTTTTTTCAAAAGAAGGGTGGGCGGGCTAGGCTTGGCGGGTGGACTCTTGGGCTAGGTTTTAACTGATTATTTTCGTGCGGGCTATTACAACAGGCTTTGGGTCGAGTTTGGGAGCAAACTCAAGTCCTCTTTTATAGATATTGGGCTTGGCACGGGCCAACTTTTTGGCCTATTTTTTTTGGGCGGGGGTAACAGGACCCGTGGGTAACCCGATCTATGAACATTCCTAACTATGATGAGAGAGAAGTTCGAGTTGTAAGAGAGAAAGAGGAGGTCGAGTTGTGAGAAAGAATATAGAGAAAGTCGAGTTACTTCAAACGAAGCTCGATGTCGAAATCTCATTAAATTAGGTGCGTGTTTTCAGTTTTGGGTGTTTCTCAAGACACCATTTTCTTGTTTTTATTTTTTGCATTGTTTTCAAAACATTTTTGCTAAAAAGAAAAACAAAACATCATCTTTATTTTTATTTTTTGTCAAAAACAAAACCAAAAATAGTAACAAAAACATTTAAAAAATGCAACCTTAGATTCCAGAAACCTAAGAACCTAAAGGACTTGAATGGGACCACCATAAACTCGGTGGGCCCGTGGTATACATGGAGTACACATCTCATTCATTTCAATTCACAGACTCTCTTGCAAAAATGGTGAATTTGTGTTATCAACTTGAAAAACAATATTTACCAAAAAAAAAAAAAAAANCCCTCTTGCAAAAATGGTGAATTTGTGTTATCAACTTGAAAAACAATATTTACCAAAAAAAAAAAAAACTTGAAAAACAATGGTCCAAAAAATTTGAAAATATTTCAGAATATGGTCCTAATTATTAATTTACAATTATCTTGGGATTAGAAGTGGATTTCATTTAATATTAAATGTTAGTGTTGATTCAGTGATGATAATAAATTAGATCATACGGTTAGTTTCAATTAGCATTACTTATTTCGTAAATGATTCTTGTCTTATTTCCTCTCCTCTTTTGGTCTCTCATCCCGCTTCGCATCTTATCTCTTGAGCAAAATTACACAAATTGAACAGTATAATACCAAATGGTCATTACGATTTACGCATTGGAAAAAGAGCTAGGAATAATTTTCTTTGTCTATTGTGTTGATATACAACATTTAATATTTCAAACCCTAGCATTGTGCTTATAACCTCTATCTCCCTCTGTGTTGCTTTCATCTCCAATAAAGAGACGTGTTTGGATCCGGTTCCTCTGTTTTTCCTTAAGAACAACAACCCTTGATGTTCGCTTAAAAACAACACTATTTGCAGTTTTTTTTTTGCTCGTTAAACGGCACTGTTCCATTTTTTTTGATAAAAAATTCAAGCCCCTAAAACTATCAAAGACCCAAAATGATGCCGAAGTCGAAGACCCAAAATCTAGACGATTCACCGATGTCGACGCCTCCATCGCTGTTGGTTAATAATGGGACCCATTTCTCTCTATCCCTGTTCATATTCATTTTCCCTGAACCTTTTCTGTTTATTTAAACTAATCCACCAGAGTGGGACAAACACACATGAGTGCTTCTATCTTCTAGATAAAATAGCTAGTTGTATAGCAAAATAAAGTAAAGGTAGAAATTCTCTAGTAATATGGGTGAACCAACATGAAGAACACTCACATTGCATAACATCCATAAGGTGTTCGATCAAATGCCAGAGAGATCTCAATTTTGGTTTTCAATGGTCGAACCTTATGTGATCCGATTCAATAGTAATTAATTTGTTTAATTTTGATTTTCATTTCAGAATTTACTTTGAATTTGGTTTTTTGGAGAAGATTGGAGGTTTGTTCGATAGATTGAGGGTGCAGATCATGCATGTTTATAGAGAGGTGAATGGGGTTGCTGTCTACTTAGCATCTTTTGCAGTGCAGACTGGGAGTTCTTTTGATTTTTTTACTAGNGATTGGAGGTTTGTTCGATAGATTGAGGGTGCAGATCATGCATGTTTATAGAGAGGTGAATGGGGTTGTTGTCTACTTAGCATCTTTTGCAGTGCAGACTGGGAGTTCTTTTGATTTTTTTACTAGTGGTGTCTTGCCACCTACTGGAAGGATGTTGCTGCACTGGGACCTATTGTTTCTGTTTGTAGAGTACTACTAACAACTAGATGTGTGTGTTTAGTAGGATCAGGAAGCATACTGCATAGATCAAGCAGTTTGTGGTCTGTGCCCAAAAAGCATATGAGCATTCTGCCTCTATCTAGCAANGCAGTTAGATGTGTGTGTTTAGCAGGATCAGGAAGCATACTGCATAGATCAAGCAGTTTGTGGTCTGTGCCCAAAAAGCATATGAGCATTCTGCCTCTATCTAGCAGTCTGCTTCCATAACATGTTGGATGTTTATGGATTCAATATAGTTAAATAATTTAAATTCAACCATCAACATGCATAAACATCAACTCACATTATGGGTTCATGTACATAGGTGTTTCCAAAAGGATGATTGATCTTCTAAAATAAGACAATAGAAGATTCACCATCCTCATAGCAAAAGGATACATTGTAATTTCACATTTCAAAAAGATCAAAAATAAAGTGTTAAGATCAAGCAAAACTAGACTTCAAAACTTGAACAACAATATGAAGCACCATCTAGCACTGTAGCAACAACATCAACTTCAACTTCATTGTAAAACCATCAACATCAATTAATAGCAAAAAACAGCACCAACAACTCAGCCACCTGCAACCATGGAGGGCAACACAAACATAACTTTTGCTCTCTTGTTCTTCAAATATCCTTGAAAAAATCATAGAAGTTTTCGTTCACGAAGGAGGATTCCATACCGAATAAATGCATTTGTGTTGCATCAAATGACATACCCTACATAAATTAGAATGGATCAATGAGAATATAACATTAAAATCAATGTAATTAATGTGTGAATAAACTAACATACTTGAGTATTGAATACTTGTGAATATACTGGTTGTGTAGATAATGGTTATGAAGATAATGGCTGTGGACATACTGGTTGTGGAGACGAAGGTACCTTAATGACAAATAATCCTCAAATCAATATTGTCGTATGTTAAATAAATATAAAAAAATCATTCAATGTTTGATATGTCATACCTTGGACATATTAGAATGTTGTGTAACTACTTTCTTCCTCTTAGATGGTTTCTCATGTCACGACTTGAGTCGACTCTAACCTTTGTAACCACCATCCTTCCTTTTTATACCTTTCACTCGTAAAATATTAGGGTCCACATTCTCTATTCCTTCATTATCTACGCATGTGTTTTCAAATGAAACACTACCTTCATCAATATGTGACGCAAACATTTTCTCCACTTGTTCAAACAAATTATGAACAACTCGAGTCATCAATTGATGTGTAGGTCCAAGATCAAAGCAACAACTGCTAATTGTACCATTGTAGGACATAGTTGCTTATAACGAGATGCGACCACCAACTTAGGATCCTTCACATTTGATACACTATAATCTGGTGTATGAATATTTCTTGCATCTCGTCTCCATCTCTTTATTATGTAGCCTNAGATCAAAAATAAAGTGTTAAGATCAAGCAAAACTAGACTTCAAAACTTGAACAACAATATGAAGCACCATCCAGCACTGTAGCAACAACATCAACTTCAACTTCATTGTAAAACCATCAACATCAATTAATAGCAAAAAACAGCACCAACAACTCAGCCACCTGCAACCATGGAGGGCAACACAAACATAACTTTTGCTCTCTTGTTCTTCAAATATCCTTGAAAAAATCATAGAAGTTCTCGTTCACGAAGGAGGATTCCGTACCGAATAAATGCATTTGTGTTGCATCAAATGACATACCCTACATAAATTAGAATGGATCAATGAGAATATAACATTAAAATCAATGTAATTAATGTGTGAATAAACTAACATACTTGAGTATTGATTACTTGTGAATATACTGGTTGTGTAGATAATGGTTATGAAGATAATGGCTGTGGACATACTGGTTGTGGAGACGAAGGTACCTTAATGACAAATAATCCTCAAATCAATATTGTCGTATATTAAATAAATATAAAAAAATCATTCAATGTTTGATATGTCATACCTTGGACATATTAGAATGTTGTGTAACTACTTTCTTCCTCTTAGATGGTTTCTCATGTCATGACTTGAGTCGACTCTAACCTTTGTAACCACCATCCTTCCTTTTTATACCTTTCACTCGTAAAATATTAGGGTCCACATTCTCTATTCCTTCATTATCTACGCATGTGTTTTCAAATGAAACACTACCTTCATCAATATGTGACGCAAACATTTTCTCCACTTGTTCAAACAAATTATGAACAACTCGAGTCATCAATTGATGTGTAGGTCCAAGATCAAAGCAACAACTGCTAATTGTACCATTGTAGGACATAGTTGCTTATAACGAGATGCGACCACCAACTTAGGATCCTTCACATTTGATACACTATAATCTGGTGTATGAATATTTCTTGCATCTCGTCTCCATCTCTTTATTATGTAGCCTTTAGGAATTTGCTTAATATTCATTGTGTCCAACACTTTAAGTGCATAACTACATAATATTCCAACCATTTCAAAGTTCTGACAACTACAACTAACAAGTTGTTTAGTAGCATTTATCCACACCAAATACTCTATTTCTTTTCCGAACAATTTAACAACAAATTGATGTTGTTGCTCCATAGTATTTCATGGCTTCACAACAACACACTGGAATGTATCATACTCATCATGAAATAAATCAAACACAAGAGGAGTGTTACATTATCCAACTTGCACCAACATGGGAGCTTTTTTGAACTTTATTCTTGAAAACTTTTGCCTAACATGGTGCTCTTCCTCCGACTCCACATATCTCTTATTATTTACAACTTTATCAAAGTGAGTAAAGAATAAAACTATCATAATCTGGCTTTAAGTACTTTCACAATTTTGCATTCAAACTCTCTCTAAGCTAGGGTACTCTTCATACCTCCTGTGAAAGTTCTCTTCATATACACCTTAGCTCATTTTNTTCACATCCCTTTGTCTCTCTTTGCAACAAACATACTTTCTATAAATCATGATATGATCTTTCTTACTTTTATTGTGATAGTCTTTTTTCACACTAAATCCGACTGAACCTCCATGTTTGTTATAAAACTCATAAACATTTTCATCCGAGTCAAACTACATACCAATACTTGGAGTGTTCACAATTTTATTACCTACAACGGACTTCATTATAGATGTCAGTACCTACAAAAAAAAATGGACTAACTACTGTATCAACACTAAAACAAGCTTTAATGTATTTTTTTTTAACAGTATGTTACATGGAGAAAGTGACGATGAAGTTCGAACCCATGATCAATATAAATTAACAACAAACCAAAACATCACAATTAAATCATATCATAAAATTTAATTAAAATCAAAGAAATCAACAAAACAATCAAAGATTCAATATTTTAAAACTTAAATTTAGGTCAAGAAAAATTCAACTAATAAAAATGTAAAATTATGGGTGTGTATGTATATTCATATATATATATATATGTGTGTGTGTGTGTGTGTGTGTGTGTGTTTATACATATATTCACTTAAAAATATTTGAAATGGACATAAGAATACCTGAAACGGACGAAGGAGACAAATCGCAAAACTGAATAAACAAATCTTGATTCGTTTCTTATGAATAAAAAAATCTTGATTCATTTCTTGGTGTTCCAACTGTGCACTAAGAATCTCAAAACCAGAGGATCCGTTTGGAACTGATTGGTTCAGGAGTGCATCAAGAATGACACCAAAAGTTAACTTTTGGGATTGATTGGTTCAACGGCTTGGGTCTTCAACAGTTTTGGGCCTATTTTTTTTGGGCCAAATTGAATTTTTGGATTTGATTGGTTTTTTTATTTAAAAGAATAGCAGAGGCTGTTGTTCCTCTCAAACAATAGAGGAGCTGAATCCATTGGAGGAGTGGGGTTAGGGTGGTAAATTTCGTGCATTAATACACAAGTTGCCATTAGTTTATTGAAAGAAAATGACTCCAATTTGACTCAACAACTTTGAATTTGTAATGTGACTTCGATGGTGATGGCCGAGTTCCAAATGTATCAGTTTGGACCACGATCCTCGACCTCATCACAGGAAGTTACATCAAGACCTCAAAATCTGAGTTAGGACATGAGCTGAAAAAAGAGCATTGTTTCCCAAGAAACTACCACCTGGAACTCCCTAACACTAACTAAAACCTTCTAATGAATCACTGACACACTCCTAGTGCAAAGAAACAGTTGGTGCCGGCACTATCACTTAAGCAACACTCAACTTATATGTATGCCAACTACTTNAATCTAACACTAACTAAAACCTTCTAATGAATCACTGACACACTCCTAGTGCAAAGAAACATGTTGGTGCCGGCACTATCACTTAAGCAACACTCAACTTATATGTATGCCAACTACTTAAACCACATTCTCACTCATAATAATCTATAAATACCCCTCATTAATGAAGGGAGGAGGATAAGTAATATCAAGAAAAAGGAGAATATTGGTTGTTAAGTCACTAATCCTCTCCACACACATACATTTTACTATTTCATTGACCCATTTCATTCACCGACTTGGGTGTCGAAGGTGGTTTCGATATGTACCACATCGGTGCCCTTTTTTACCAGCCCTTCTCTCGACAATNGTAAAAACCTTCCTTTGAGATAGCATCATATGCACACATTCCTTAAGGTGCAATGGATGATTGTGATCATTCTCCTAGTTGACCACGATAAATTTTTCAATTTCCCGATTGAGGGATATGCACATGTGAGCCAGACTTTTGGTTCGTGTCTTGGCTCGCGATTTTATTACTTTCCAATCCCTTTTATTCACATCTCTTTGTCTCTCTTTGCAACAAACATACTTTCTATAAATCATGATATGATCTTTCTTACTTTTATTGTGATAGTCTTTTTTCACACTAAATCCGACTGAACCTCCATGTTTGTTATAAAACTCATAAACATTTTCATCCGAGTCAAACTACATACCAATACTTGGAGTGTTCACAATTTTATTACCTACAACGGACTTCATTATAGATGTCAGTACCTACAAAAAAAAATGGACTAACTACTGTATCAACACTAAAACAAGCTTTAATGTATTTTTTTTTAACAGTATGTTACATGGAGAAAGTGACGATGAGGTTCGAACCCATGATCAATATAAATTAACAACAAACCAAAACATCACAATTAAATCATATCATAAAATTTAATTAAAATCAAAGAAATCAACAAAACAATCAAAGATTCAATATTTTAAAACTTAAATTTAGGTCAAGAAAAATTCAACTAATAAAAATGTAAAATTATGGGTGTGTATGTATATTCATATATATATATATATGTGTGTGTGTGTGTTTATACATATATTCACTTAAAAATATTCGAAATGGACATAAGAATACCTGAAACGGACGAAGGAGACAAATCGCAAAACTGAATAAACAAATCTTGATTCGTTTCTTATGAATAAAAAAATCTTGATTCATTTCTTGGTGTTCCAACTGTGCACTAAGAATCTCAAAACCAGAGGATCCGTTTGGAACTGATTGGTTCAGGAGTGCATCAAGAATGACACCAAAAGTTAACTTTTGGGATTGATTGGTTCAACGGCTTGGGTCTTCAACAATTTTGGGCCTATTTTTTTTGGGCCAAATTGAATTTTTGGATCTGATTGGTTTTTTTATTTAAAAGAATAGCAGAGGCTGTTGTTCCTCTCAAACAATAGAGGAGCTGAATCCATTGGAGGAGTGGGGTTAGGGTGGTAAATTTCGTGCATTAATACACAAGTTGCCATTAGTTTATTGAAAGAAAATGACTCCAATTTGACTCAACAACTTTGAATTTGTAATGTGACTTCGATGGTGATGGCCGAGTTCCAAATGTATCAGTTTGGACCACGATCCTCGACCTCATCACAGGAAGTTACATCAAGACCTCAAAATCTGAGTTAGGACATGAGCTGAAAAAAGAGCATTGTTTCCCAAGAAACTACCACCTGGAACTCCCTAACACAATCTAACACTAACTAAAACCTTCTAATGAATCACTGACACACTCCTAGTGCAAAGAAACATGTTGGTGCCGGCACTATCACTTAAGCAACACTCAACTTATATGTATGCCAACTACTTAAACCACATTCTCACTCATAATAATCTATAAATACCCCTCATTAATGAAGGGAGGAGGGTAAGTAATATCAAGAAAAAGGAGAATATTGGTTGTTAAGTCACTAATCCTCTCCACACACATACATTTTACTATTTCATTGACCCATTTCATTCACCGACTTGGGTGTCGAAGGTGGTTTCGATATGTACCACATCGGTGCCCTTTTTTACCAGCCCTTCTCTCGACAATAATACATAACTAGGACCACAAAGAGTTAAAAGAATTGTGCAACCAAAATCACTTCACCAATACAAGCACTACACTCCAACAGAACCCGGAGCACCTTGCCCCTGTGAGCTGCATTAGATTAACGCACGACCTTCATGTAGAGACTACCAGTGAACGACCTCTTGATCCAACTCCAAAAATGCAATGTGGTGTCTCAACATATTTAACAATCTCTCTCTCCCTCTCTGATTTAACAATCTCATAGAATAAATTATGACTGAAAATTTTATTTTGTTAAAAAAATTGATAAAGTGTTCGATATAGACAAATTATCTACTATCTCCCACCAAGTGTGTTATTTTAAATAGTTTATTTGTCATAGAAAAATTGTTTTTCATTTGTAAATGTATAACGGTAAATTAAATTTATACATATTTTTTTTTCTTTTCATTTTTTCTTTAATACCAAAAAATAAAAAATTAATCCCTCCAACTTNCACATTTGTTTTTCTTTTCATTTTTTCTTTAATACCAAAAAATAAAAAATTAATCCCTCCAACTTTTCATTTATCATACCCAACAAGGAGATAACGTATTTTTCCTCCTCAAAGAATGAAAATTATATCCCTCATATTTTTTCATCCTCCCATCAAACAGGTTAGCCCAATAAGTAGACAACTTAAATGTTTATACAAGGTCCCCCAAAAAGAGAGGCCCAAAATAATGTTATGGTCTTTAAAAATTAATGTTATATATGACCCAAAAAATTTAATTTGTATAGACGCAATTAAATATATATATATATATATATATATATACACACACACCTACTACTATTACTAATAAAAGTACCTTAATATGAAAATCTTTTGATTCACTATTTTACCCTTACAAATAATTTTTAATACTACACTATTCTTGCATAGTTAAATATTTAAATTACCACTATATCTTTATGTGTTTAAATCTATAAATTATCTCTGACATCTCTTTTAATTTTGTATTATCTATGTATAAATATAAGTATCTATGAAACTTTTTGATTGATTATGTTACTTTTAAAAAAATGTATGCATCATTATAGATTTCAATAAAACTTTGAAAAAATCTTCAAAAACTTCATCAATCTATCATTATTCATTTCAAATATAAAAGATAACATTATATCTACATACGCGATTTTTTTTTATCCAGAATTTAAACCATTAAATTTAGTTTTGTTAAAATAATTTATGTTAAATCAACATAAATCTTCAATAACAATAAACTTATCATATTTTATTTAGAGTTTATATAAAAATTCAAGTAAAAAAAAATATAAAAATAGATTATAGTATATTTTTAAATAAAACTTGAATTTTAGAATTTTAATATTCTTTATATTTTGGGGTTAATGTTAATTTTAGTCTATAAAATATGCATGTTTTGTGAGTTGGGTCTTCATTGTATCAATTATGTTAATTTAATCCCTAAAATATTCATTCACGTGCAACGCTCATCATATATTACTAGTATCATAAAAAAAGTTCAAGCTAAAACTAAAAAAACCCAAACTNATATGCATGTTTTGTGAGTTGGGTCTTCATTGTATCAATTATGTTAATTTAATTCTTAAAATATTCATTCACGTGCAACGCTCGTCATATATTACTAGTATCATAAAAAAAGTTCAAGCTAAAACTAAAAAAACCCAAACTAAACACACAAAAAACCCAATCATCTTTCTCTTTTTATTAATATTTACTCTTTTTAGCTTTTGAAAACTTTTTCAACGATCACCATCTTATGGAATTTTACTCTTTTTAACTTATAGAAGCTCTATCTCTTACCCATTAAAAAATTCTAAATAAGCATTTTTGAATTAAAAAGTTATAAAATTTAAGTTACAATCAATTATGTCACAAGAATAATAGCAAAACTTAAATATAAAAACTTAATCATTAAATTTGTGTGTTAAAAAGTGAGAAAAATAATTTTTAATTAAAAATAAAAAAGACCTCATTTAAAGCTTCTAGATAAGGCCCACTTACATCTAGTCGGCCCTAGCAGACAATAAAAGTGATATTAAAATTGGAAAACGTATTAACGTTATCCATGAGATACTTATCTAATTAATTGTATACAAATGAATGCTGATCCAACTTTCGAACTCTCCGCGTAAGCAAGCGTTGAAATCTACGCTCTGCATCTCCCTCCCTCCCTCCCTGGTAATGTTGTCCTCTTCTCTATCTTTTGCAGTTCAATCGATCACCGTCAATGTCTCTTTCTTATTCACCACCTGTTCTGATCTTGGTCGTTTTCAGTCTAACAGTACATTCTAACACACCGATACACACATAACACAATCTCTCTCACTCTCTCTGGGTTGTTCTCTTTTGGTGTTTTGACAATGCCCATGTGGTTTCTTTTCAACATAAATACAGATCTGTGCTATAAATATTTCATATATCTATAATTCGTAGTTGATATGTGATGTTCTGTCAGCGTCTCTTCCTAAATATATTGTACTATGGACTGCTCCATTGTTTTTGTATTAATCTGCCCATGTTTATAGCTTGAAATCATAATGACTTACATCCATTTGTTTGTAATTTTGAACGCAGATTTATTTGTGTGATGATCACTGTCAATTTGTATATTGGTCTAGCCTTTATGCGAGAATTGGGTGTTGACCAGCGAATTGGCGGCGTTTTATAAGATTGAAGTTCTTACATTGGAGCGGTTATAGAGTAGACAATTGTGTTATGTTGATAGTGGAGAATTAGCAAATTCGTTGAATTTTTATTGGTGTAGGATGATACTGAGGAAAAACATGGGACGAGCGTCACCTTTACTACTTGTTCTATTGGCGTTAGGGTTCTTCTTTGCTACATATAATTTGGTAACTATGGTAATGCACAATCAATCTGTTAATTCTGGGAAATGGGTGTCCACTGGTTTGGATTGGTTTGATCCCATATTTAGGAAGCCTGAGGAGTTGAAGGGAGCAGCAAGCCCGAATGTTCGGTTCCATGTTGCTCTTACTGCAACTGATGCACCTTATAGTAAATGGCAATGTCGGATTATGTATTACTGGTATAAGAAGATGAAAGACATGCCTGGATCGGGTATGGGTGGTTTTACTCGGGTTTTGCATTCGGGAAGTCCTGACAATTTGATGGAAGAGATTCCAAGTTTCGTTGTTGACCCTCTTCCAGCTGGGCTAGATCGGGTGAGAATCCTATCCATTATTTCAATGTTTGGATCTCTAGAAGTTTTTGGGTTATCGATTCCGTGATTACTGTTTAATCTGCCACCTGATAGGAGATGCACTTGATTTCATTTCTGTTTTCTTTCTTTGAATTTGTTTTCAGCAACCTCATATGTAAGATACACTTTGACAAAGAACATTATTTCACCAACTTTCTAATTGCTATGCGGCTGTATTTGGTAACATTGATGTTATGGAATGGTTTTAAGTTTGAAGAATTTCAACTTGTATGCTATATCATTTGCCTTGACATGCATGCATGTTGGACTGGTATCCTGTTGACCATAATCCTGTATGAGTTCTTTCCACCCCCATCCTGTTGGTATTTGTTACCCATTTGTCCTTTTAGACAAACTGGTATAAGATTAGGCATGCTTGTGTTCTGATCAAGTTGATTGTTCAATTAAATGTAGTGTAACTATTTTTACTGCCAGTTTTGCTAGAATTTTTTTTCTGGCTACGTTTATATGTCACCATTATACCATAATATTCATTAGTAATCACAAGGCAAGCGTCACAGCCTTATTGTAGTTTTTGATGGGCCCTTAGTGATGTAGATAATAGTAGATAAGAATTAGGGATGAGAAGGGAGGAAGAGAAGGAGAGAAAATAAGAAGAAGGGGATGAGAAAAGAGAGAATTTGAAGAATAAGTAATATCAGGATTCAATATCAGTAATCAATAATAATCAAAAGTATCCTGCAACAAATATGTATCCCCTATATATATAAGGAGTTCACAAATCCTATATATGTAAAGAGATTACAAACCCTAAAATAAATAAATAATCAAAATAACAACTAAACTCTTAAAAGTTAAAAGAAAATACTTAAAAAATAAATATTAAAAGTACCTAAATAACTATCATAATTAATTTATAATATCTATCCTACGTGATCCCTATCATTTTCCTCCGGTTGAGAAAAACTTTCATTTGGAGAGTTTTCAAAACAGAAGTACTCTAAGAGAGCAGCATGAAAATGACAGAACGCCTCATCTAGAATGAAAGAATCATCAACATCTTTTCATCGATCATAATTAATGCAAGAATCTTTATTTGTAATAATGTAAATTTGGTCACGTAATACATCATCTATTTGGCCCAAAATATGCGATGGAAGTGAAAAGATAAGAACTGCAGCCAGTGTTGACGAAGAAGCAATTCCACCTGTAGAAACATTGGATAAAAAATAGGAGGTTTTGGAGTACCTCGATTAAGTAGTATGTCCTCTAAATAAAAATCTGGACTAATATTAACATTCAATAAAAAATTAAGCAAATAAACATTAGATCCAAACTCAAGAATAGCAAAATAATTTCTATTAGATTTGAACAAAAGACATTCAATGAGACAAGACATCAATGACAAAGGAGTAATTATAACACCCTGGTGTTGAAAAAAAGAAAGTGCAGACTCAATTGAACACTTGACGATAGTTAAAGAAATAAAGTTTACACTCTCAAGTGGGACAAAATTCAAAACAATGTCAACAATCTTAGGTGGAGAAGAATCCACAACAATGCCATCATGATTGGGAATTGTAGACATAGAATAATTGTCAACAGATTCTAAAATAGATAGTTCAATATGTTCAACATTTTGCATAGGAACCAACTGAATGGATTTTTTCTCAAGTTCAGTGATTAGTGATGATCCAATTTTTGGCTCCGATAAGGTAGGAAACATGATAGGATCAAAAATTATCTCATCACTAGTGTCAATGTTCAAACGATTAAAAGTATGTTTTGAAAGATGGAAAGCATGAGGGTCCAACGGAATAGAAATATGACTATCATTATGCGGGTGTCCGACATTAGGTGAAACTGGAGGCTTGTCCTTATTTTCTTTCATTTGTTGACTTGCAAGAATTTTAGTCAAGTAAGAAAGTTGAGTTATTAATTCAAATAATTAATTTTTTATCCCTCTACACTCTTCACGTAATTGGTCAAGTGAATGTTTAGTATTAGCAACTCCAATTTTAAAGATTTCAACCTTTTTCTCTAGGGTAGTTTGGACTTTTGAATGGTCACTAATGTCATTGAAGATAGACCCAAATTGACCTTGTGATGACTTTGGAAAGCATGACGTTGGTAACTATTATGTGACCTAAGTGTCTCAGAGTTGATAATCTTCATAATAAAACTCAAACTTACTATGGACTATATGATGAATCCGAGCAACTCTATCAGTGAAATAAGTATAGTGATGACGTTGTGGAGAACTGTGAACTTGAGACATTCTTGATGGTGGATAAGTATATGAATAGGCATCATAATAATCATCTGAACTCATGATTGACTTTGAAAGATGAGAATAACATAAGAATGAGTTCAAGAATGCAATTGATAATTACGAAAAATGAGAAAACTTAAATAGAAGAAAATATGTTTTGAACCCTTTGCGAATTTTCTAATTTTTTAATGAATAAAAATATTAGTCTCAAATTCTATGAGAGAGTGCATATCATAATCAAGAGAAAATTCTGAAACCTTTTGGGATGATTCTGTAATTTTATGGGATATTTCTGCAATTCTAGAACTTCTGGGGGAAGATTCTATAATTTTTGAAACTTCTGATGGTGGTTCTGCAACTTCTGAAACTTTTTAAGGTGTTTCTGTAATTTCTGAAACTTACTGAGGATGCTTCTATAATACTGAACAGTTGCGATGAACAGTCGTGATGAACAATAAATTTTTTTTTTCCCTAGAACGAGACCAGAACAGTGATGAACACCAGGACAATACAAAAGTTTTTTTTTGGCTATTTGGGTGACACTGGTTTTATGTTGTCGTTGTTGGTGGCGGTGTTGGGAATTTTGACAAAGGCTTTGTGATGACGGTGAACAACAACAATACAACTAATTAATGATGATTGAATAGATTCTATAGCAGTGGCGGTGTTGAATTGAGATTAGGCTCTGATACTAAATTTATGTAGACTGTAATTGCTCTGATATCAAATTAATGTTGATCATAGTAGGGAAGAATTAGGAATGAGAAGGGAGAAGGAGATAAGAAAAGAGAGAGAATTTGAGGAAGAAGTAATATTAGGATTCAATATCAGTAATCAATAATAATCAAAAGTATCCCACAACAAATATGTATCCCCTATATATATAAGGAGTTTACAAATCCTATATATATAAACAGATCACAAATCCTAAAATAAATAAATAATCAAAATGACAACTAAACCCTTAAAAGTTAAAAGAAAATACTTAAAAGATAAATATTAAAAGTATCTAAATAACTATCATAATTAATCTATAATATCTATCTAATTCCTACACGATCCCTATTACTTAGCATACGTATTATGAGGACATGTTTTTTAGCTGAAACACATTAACTTACAAAAAGAATGTGCTGAAAACTTGGATTATTAATAAAATAACTGGGATAGATATCTGGACCAACTAAGTGTATAGGTGTAAATGAGTCGAGTTGAGCGTGGTAGTAGGTTGCTCAAACTTGGCTCATCTGTCTCTCAGGCTGATCTTTCCTGGCCCTTTTAACTGAGCCAATCACCAGTCAAGCCCAATTATGGTTTTTTGTATAGCATGGAATGCATAATAGCTTATTGTTCTGATTTTAATAATTTAATAAGCTTTAAATATACAATGATGCTTGGCTCATTTATCTTCTGACTTAATTTTGCAAACCTCTAACTTTGAGAATTGAGAGCAGGGTTTGACTAGCTTGGTGTGTTTACAGCCTTAATCATGTGGACAAAACTTGCATGTTTTAACATACAATATTATTTCTTTTTTATTTTTTGTTTCTTGATTTCTGTACATATATATAATGTGAAGGAATGGCCATACATGCGCTATCAATTTACTTATTTGTTTAATAAGTAAACAGAGGTAGATATAAAAAGAATAGGAGAGAGAGGGAGATTAGAAGAAAGACAGAGGTATATTTCTTTGAACAAAGGCTAATTTCATAGCATTAGGGGCTAATTGAACCAAAATGGGAAGGTTTGTACTTTAAGAAAAGAGATTGATTTTGGTAAATTAGGGGCTAGTTTCAAAAAGAAAAAATAAAGAAACAATGAGAGAGAAAGATAGACAAAAGGTGATGCACAAAAAGAGAGTATGATATTGATGAAAAAGAAAAAGACAAAGATCAAATGTTCAAAATAATTATTTATACTTGGAGTTATATCTGTCTAGATCTGCAAATTTCACAGGAAGAGTTTAGGAATTAGGATGAGAATTCGATATTTATACNTACTTAGCATACGTATTATGAGGACATGTTTTTTAGCTGAAACACATTAACTTACAAAAAGAATGTGCTGAAAACTTGGATTATTAATAAAATAACTGGGATAGATATCTGGACCAACTAAGTGTATAGGTGTAAATGAGTCGAGTTGAGCGTGGTAGTAGGTTGCTCAAACTTGGCTCATCTGTCTCTCAGGCTGATCTTTCCTGGCCCTTTTAACTGAGCCAATCACCAGTCAAGCCCAATTATGGTTTTTTGTATAGCATGGAATGCATAATAGCTTATTGTTCTGATTTTAATAATTTAATAAGCTTTAAATATACAATGATGCTTGGCTCATTTATCTTCTGACTTAATTTTGCAAACCTCTAACTTTGAGAATTGAGAGCAGGGTTTGACTAGCTTGGTGTGTTTACAGCCTTAATCATGTGGACAAAACTTGCATGTTTTAACATACAATATTATTTCTTTTTTATTTTTTGTTTCTTGATTTCTGTACATATATATAATGTGAAGGAATGGCCATACATGTGCTATCAATTTACTTATTTGTTTAATAAGTAAACAGAGGTAGATATAAAAAGAATAGGAGAGAGAGGGAGATTAGAAGAAAGACAGAGGTATATTTCTTTGAACAAAGGCTAATTTCATAGCATTAGGGGCTAATTGAACCAAAATGGGAAGGTTTGTACTTTAAGAAAAGAGATTGATTTTGGTAAATTAGGGGCTAGTTTCAAAAAGAAAAAATAAAGAAACAATGAGAGAGAAAGATAGACAAAAGGTGATGCACAAAAAGAGAGTATGATATTGATGAAAAAGAAAAAGACAAAGATCAAATGTTCAAAATAATTATTTATACTTGGAGTTATATCTGTCTAGATCTGCAAATTTCACAGGAAGAGTTTAGGAATTAGGATGAGAATTCGATATTTATACTTGGACTCTAATACGATGATATGCAATACATCAATGACATCATTAGAGAAAAAAACACATTCCTCAGGAGCCTCGGGCTTAAGCCATAGCCGAGTCACTTCACCTCAAGCTCACTGAGGCGCTTCAAGTGCACCTCGCCTCGCCGTGGGCGTAGGGGAGCATCTAGTCATGCTTTTCACGACAGTCTAGCCCTTCCAACACTCCTTGTTAGATGGGTCAGTGCTATGTCCAAGCGGTTTCACTTCTAAAAGTTTCTTTTTTGTAAATATTAACTAAGTGCTTGTTCAAGCCTATGAAGAATAATAATGGTAAAAGTGAATGTTGATACTCAATTTATTACAAAAACTCTCATAGTCAACTGTTCTTTCATGGGGCAACCGTTTTATTTTAGTATCAAAGGTTATCTGCCATACAATTTGTGTAGGGTGTTTGTTGAGTTGTTATGTCAGGTACTTTAAGTACCTGAACAAACTCAATGAAGATTTTTCTTTCTATTGTGTGTTTGTTATCTATAATTTGGAATAAACCTTCCAAGCAATGATTCTTTTGGTTATATAACTCAATATCAACCGATAATTTGAACCATTTTATAGAGTAGAAGGTGAGCATATAAGTGAGTCTGCCAAAAGTAACATAATGAATGTAGGCAAAGTGGAATTGACAGAAAGAAACTATTCGCAAAAGAAGTGGTGCAAAATAAAAGGCTCCATTTGGGGATATATGTATGGTGCACATCCAAAACTCAGCAAGATGAGTCATGACAATTTGGCTGTCGGCAAGTTAATTTCTGTCTTTTTGGATTCAAACTCATAAAGTCTTGTGTCGATTTGTCCATTTTGGCTGCCACTCGTCCTTTTTTTTTATCATGTCTGATATATAGTTAATAGTCTATGGCTAGCAGTAATGAGGTTACTTATTTTTTATTTGCAATGTATTTGATTGTTGTGTCCAGGGCTATATTGTCTTGAATAGACCATGGGCTTTTGTGCAATGGCTGGAAAAGGCCACGATTGAGGAAGAGTGAGTTTATTATTATTCTTGTAAAGTTTATATTTTGCTCTCTTGACTTGTATAATCTGAATCCTAGCACAGAGTGAGTTTATTATTATTCTTGTAAACTTTATATTTTGCTCTCTTGACTTGTATAATTTGAATCCTGGTACATTCTATGACTGATGCAGATACATTCTAATGGCAGAACCTGATCACATATTTGTAAATCCTCTGCCGAATTTGGCTCATGGAGATCATCCAGCTGGGTTCCCATTTTTTTATATAAAACCGGCTGATCATGAGAAAATTATAAGGAAGTACTACCCCAAGGAGATGGGTCCTGTGACCAATGTTGATCCAATTGGGAATTCTCCCGTAATTATTAAGAGGGTAAACCCTTGGTTCGCTTATGTGCATCATGGCAACTTATCTCATTTTATTTCAAGGGATTTTCTCTGATTGAAGATATATCTTATTCAGTTTGTCAAAAGCTACTAAAAAACTAAACACGTGTTCTAATCAGAGTCTAAAGGCAAGAAAGTGCATATTCCAACACCAACATTGTTGCCTATAATAGTAGTAATAACACCACTAATAATAATGGGAATGTGTAGTTTTAGTAATTTTTGAAAGGAAGAGACACAGATGGCAATAAAGATATGAATTGTGCACCTTCCGCTTAGGGGTAGGAAATACAATGCACGCCATCACCTGGAGTTATAATTTATCAGAATTGAGACATCATCGTTATCATCATCATCACATTGATGTTGCTGTTATAGGAGGATGAATTTTTTGCTTTGACTTTATATGATATTGCCTTTAATAATGTGGTGGCTAAATTAATTGTTGCAGTCTATTCTGGAGAAAATTGCTCCTACATGGATGAATGTTTCTTTGAGGATGAAAGATGATCCAGAGACTGATAAGGCTTTTGGTTGGGTGCTGGAAATGTGAGTGGTATTTTGGATGAATTCATGAGTGCTCATCATATTTTCGGCGCATGATAATAATCTTTTTGATGGTTTCAATTTGCTGCCATTTCTTTGTTCTTCAGGTACGGATATGCAGTAGCATCAGCATTGCATGGAGTGCGGCATACACTTCGTAAAGACTTTATGCTACAGGTGTGCATGATAACTCTTGGTTTTTGTTTTTATTTTTTGTAGTTACCATTTCCTCAAATTACCCAGACATCACTCATGTGAACCTCTCTAAGTTTTCAGCCACCATGGGATTTGGAAGTTGGAAAGAAGTTCATCATCCACTACACTTATGGGTGTGATTACAACATGAAGGTACAAAGCTCTCTCCTTCCTTTATCCAGTTGCTTTTTAAACCAGATACCTGATATTTAAAAACTGTGGCATTGTTTAATTTTCTTGCATTTGCTTAGAAGTGTTCTGTTGCATAATTTTCATTTTTTGTGAAAAGGTATGCTTTGTTAGTCTGTATTTGTTTTTCTTAAGTTACCTTATTCTACCTGTGATGGTTCAGGGAGAGCTGACATATGGAAAGATTGGGGAGTGGCGTTTTGACAAGAGATCACATCTTCGTGGGCCTCCACCCAGGAATCTCTCATTACCCCCTCCGGGGGTTCCTGAAAGTGTGGTATGATTTTATTGTTACTATCACTCTTAGCCTGTAAGTCTGAAATCAGATGGAGGTGTGCTCCATGGTACCTAAGTTTGAAGTGCACAAATTTATTTATGGCTTAAAGGATAAAATAAAGTATGTGTCAAAACTTGCATGCTTATCTGCACTTAGTGAACACAGTTTCTGAATTTGAGGCAACTTAATGATTAGTCGACGTTGGATTCTATTCTCTTTTTAGTTCATCCATTGGCATTGTTCGCAGTCCAACTATCCAAGCCATTACTAGTATTTGATGTCTGTCTTCAATTTGTTGCTTAAATTGGCAGTCTGCATATGTGGACCTTTGATCTAGTTGTTTTAAACAAGGAATCGCCTTCTGTCTTGCAAAACCAGCCTTTTCTTTCAAGGAACACTGAGTCAAATCGAATCCAGTTTATTAGAAAGTGTTTTTTGGCTAGTAAAAGCGTAAAACAAGTAACCCACCCGTCTGACTGTGTTTGGGCTTTACATATAGGACTCTAATGCCCCCAGCCACCTTGATTTTATTTTTGAAGATATGATTAAATATTGTGTTCCTGTAGATTTTATTCAGCTAAAATTTTCCTGTTCAAATTCCTTAGTTACATTTTAATTTCATATCAAGGTCAGACATTTTGTATAATGATCCTTGAATTTTGAATGCAGCAGATTGCCCATGATGTTCTAAGATGGTCAATAAGCAGACAGAAGTGACAGAGATTGTACACTTATTGTATAGTTCCAGTCTTCAACTCTCTTTTTCTTGGCTAAGTAATATATTTTATGATTATTAGAGTTATCAACCACCAAGACTCTCCTCCTTGTCTCAACTAATCACAACTAGGTGCCACACCTCAATCGCTGATTTTCTGCCTCTTTTTTTTTTTTTTTTGAAGTGTCCCAAAGCTCCACCAAACACCAAATTTTCATCAGTCCTCTCTCTATTGTGATCTTACTGTCCACCAAATAACATGACCCACCCCCTAAGAGCACCTCCAAAAGTATTTCGATGACTGCCCCCAACAACTTCCACAACCAGATCTTAGTCTCCAGTTCCCCTTGATTGTTACTTACCAGTTACCACCAACTGCCCAGGATGCAAGCAACTAAGCATCTCTGGTGACCACTATTTTATCAATTCAATTCTGCCTCTACACCGGTCATAAGTTGCCACCGCTAATAGTAAGGGTCAAATTTGGTTTTAATTTCATGTTTTCATAGTATTTTGATCCCTAAAATCTTAAAAGTTTTGTCATGGATGAATTCATTTCATTGTTTAACTTAACTTTCTTGTGTTGAACACGGTTCAAGCCATAGTTTCCAAAAAATCATAGTTCAAGCCAGGGTTTCTCGGTGTAAAAATCTTTTTTGCTTTCATGGACTCATTATTACCAATTTTGTCATAATAATGTTAGATGCCAAGATGGTGAATTTGCTCAATGGACAGTCTGTCTATGATCTAGGTTGACAGCTCTTTTTCTTTCAATAGGTTGTGTTCTATGCCAAAGATGAGACAAAGTTTGTAGCAATGCACGACGTGCGTTATACGTAAATAAATTTAAATAATATTATTTTTATAAAAAACGTGAATTATATGTAATTAAATTAAATAATATATTAGGTGCCGAGTAGAAAATCTAATTTTTAATTGTTACTAAATTGAATTATTAATTTATTATATAAGTTTTTGAGTACTTAATTTGTCATTTATTTAGATATCTCTTCGACTCCTTTACGCATTTGCACATCAAATTATATTATAGAATTATTAATTTTTATTTTGTTAAATAGATTAATTAGATCGTGTATAATATTATTATATTATTGCATAGAAAAAAATAAAATATAACATATATTGAACTGTGGAATTCAACCTGGTAACATATATAAGACTTTACTTCTTCATATGTATAATTGCATGTAATTGTACTACTAATAAATGAGTTTAAAAGTCTTTAGAAGTCTTATAAAAGAGTCCAAAACAAGTTAAAAATCAAATAGGTGTAAAAAACATAAATTAAATGAAAGTATATAGGTGGGTATAATTGCCTTTAGGGATGATATAGGAAATCTAAATTTTTTTCGCGGATGCTGACATTTATTAGTATAGATTAGCATGTAAGGATTCAGATAATGATTCCGTAAGAGGTGAGTGGTATGTTGAATCCTGAGGTAGAATAAAGAGGAAAAGCTGAAATTCTTCTATGTCATCAACAGCCTGAGAATAGATCTTGGTTGGGTGCCTAGGCATTTGTTTACCAAGAGAAACAAGAAAGCAAATCAAAGCCTCTGTTGGTCTGAAGGGGAATCAATTTGATGATGACAACAGCATTGGCCAGTGCTGATGGTTTTTGATGGTCTATCCTGTGGCATGTAGATGTTTGTGGTTGTTGGTATCAATGGATGTCAAAGCTTGGTGTTGAGAAAGAAACTGACACAACCAAGAGGGCAGAAATTAGAAATAAACCCTTACTAAAGGCCAAAATTATCAACATTTATTGCACATATAGTAATGTCCCTGTCCCATAACTTTTGGAGCATTTTTGTTGAACGGGTACAAGAGAGAGAGAGAGAGATTGTGGGCTTTGTGTTAGCAATTCCTATGTTCTATTTACTCATCAACTTGAGCTTTTGGGGGGGGCAAAGCTCTGAATGAACTAAAATGTTTATCTAGGAGAATTGTGGGAGTAGGATCACTTTTGATTAATTTTATTGCCAAACAAGTATGAGGATTTTTTGTTTAATTATTCAATTGTCAGACACATCCTCTATTTCTCTAGTAGTTTTTAATGTCCTTCAATTCCAATTTAAATCAAAGGATTGCTATCCCTTTTTTGTTCAAGTAACTATTGAGAAGTATTCTTCAAGTGGACAAATGTTCTTGGGCTCTAGAAATTTTTTGTACCCCATGGTGCCATTTTGTTTAATTATAATTCATTGATTTAGAAAGCAATAAAATGTGTCTGCAAATTTTATTCAATTAAGATTCTCTTCAAATTCCTGAATACCACCAAAATCTACTAAGCAGAGTTATTCCTCACAGAGAAATGAACAATCAAAGCATTAGGAATCTTAGATATTCCTCACTAGGAAATTAATAAAAGGATCAGATATAATAATAGCTGCAAAAACAGGAAAAAATTTCACATCAAAATTCAAAAATGTTATGCCACAGGGCTCACCACTATGCTGCCCCACCCAGTCTGCCTTTATTATTCCGCAGAGGAGGAGGGTGCCTCTTGATGGGAGGCTGAGAATGGAAAAACCATATGATTCCCTCTTCCGGGGGGAAAAGGATTGGTATCCCAAATACTTTTAAGTTATGGAGTTGATGGGTGGGAGGCTTATGTTCCATATCAATGTGGTTGTCATGATGCATCTACTCTAAATTAGTGCAGGAAATAGCAATCAAAGAACAACTTCACTTTTGTAGGGATGTCTTCTTGTCATAAAATGCTTTTGTGGTTTTTTTGGGTTGCTTTGCCTTGTGATACCCTTCTTGGTTCCTACAATGTTGCCTGCTTAGTCGCCTGCTTATCACTACCAGATCACCTAGTAGTTTACTTCACCCCTACGTGACCACCTAAAGTTATGCTTTGTATGGGATATAATTCTCACTTTGTGTTATGTTGCCATTGTTGAATGAATTTGAAGTTTTTAGTTGGAGTTACCACTGTTTAAATCCTAGGAGCAACTTCGGTAAAGCTCCATCTTCTACTTCTTTCCTGTTCTAACTTCTCATTTTTAATCAAGCATTTGTTACTTTCCTCCTTTCTCTCTCCAGTTTTCGCATCTTCTCTGAAAGTAGTCTTTGTCACCAAATTACCAGCAAGCCAGCGATAATTCCAGAGTTTGCTAGGCTGTCCTGCATTTTTTAGAAGAAAAAAAAGTTTGTAGGCAAAGAAGCTTACAGTGCAACTTTTGACCGAAAGGGGTGTTGAGATCATCCTTGTTTGATCTTCTATTCATTTACTAGTTTGTGAATAATGGGGATTTCGAACTCTTATCTGCACCTTAAGGCCTTCAAGTTAACAATGAGCCAATATATTCTACATAAATAGTCAAATGAGATTATTGCATGAATTACTCTAGACCCTAAGATATTTGTCTTAAGTGAGATCCACTCTCTTTGAAATGTTATGAACATTTACTTACTACAGTAGTATTGATATATCATTTGTGGCAAATGTTGGAAATTCGCAGGGCGTTCAAAGGTCTTTTGTTAATTGTCTGAATATTCATTAATAGGATTCACATTGGTTAATTCGATTGCAGTCATTTGGAGTAGGTGAATCATCTTATAATTTACTGTACTCTACCGTATTGGTAGAGATCATGGTGATTTGATTTTTTGATTTTCATGAATGTGGTAGTAGTGGTCCAAAAATGATGGCTAGATTGGTTTAGAGTCATGTGTGTAATTAATCTGGTTAAGGATCATGTTCATTTGAGTTTTGGTTAATTGTTTTGTTCGCATTGTCAATGATGGTTGTCGGAGGTTGTAGCCAGAATTTATGGCAGCTATTGTGGAAAATGATATAAATGCACATTGGTAAAGTGTTACACACAAGGGGTAAAATGGAATCTGCACTTAATTTTTTGTGTTAGTTTATTTCCCAGCTTTCTTTCCTGCCTCTTCCCCTAATTTTGTTTATCTTTCTCTCGTCTAGAAATCTGTCTGTTTTAGGATAGAGGCATGCATGTCCTGTTTAATGCCTTCTCTTTTGTGAGCTGGTGGATGAGATATGAGGTCTTGGGTCATGACCATATAATACACAAGTTATATCATTTCGAATATTATGGTCACTTTGGAATATAATAGAAGAACTTACAGAGAGTATTGGACTTCTGGCTGCCTACTACACTTTCTTGCATTATAAATTTTGGATTATTATGATTGATCCCACTTATCCGAGGTTATACGGGGTAACTTTCAGTTGCACATTCCCTGGGCTACATGGCTGTCATTATATGTGTATACCTATATTTTCTGCTATACTTTTTGTCTTTTTGGTTTGTTTAATGACGTAATCTTTTTTAAGCTCCATTTCTAGTTCTTCATATTGATTAAATAACAATTGTTAGTTCGTCAAAACTTCCTTAGTTGTAGGGTTGAGTTGGGATTGATCAGTTCAACACACGACATTTAATTGAACAAGCAGAGCTCTAAAAATCCAACACATGTACGGATAAATTGTATACCAGCCTTTTTTTTAAAAAAAAAATATGATTTACATCAATTCAACCTATTAAACCTGAATAGGTCCCAAACAAAGCTGAAAACTGACCTCTTTGTATCATGTTGAAACTATGCTCACTGATCCTGCCGGAACCTTTACCTCTGTCTCTTCCTTAGCCTCCTACCACACCACCAAAAAAAATAGATAAGTCTCTTGCTCCTCTTTTTCCCTCTGAATCCCAAGCACCTTCTCTGACAAGCTCAGCTCAGTGTTGTGCCACTGGCCAGCAACCCACTTCCATTTTTGACAACCTTTGCCATTATCCACCATTCGTATGATGGGTTACATCCTACTTTGCGAATCTTTGATAGATGTGTTCTTATTTTTCTATGCACAAACTAGGGTCCGGTTTTATTGCCTTTAACAAAAAAAAAAATATTGGAAAACCGAATTCATCATTCTGGCTATTTGCCCTTTTAGTCATTTGCATAGATGATAGAACAGATTGATTAAATATTTAAGTTGGTTCTCCAGTTGCAGTTAGATCTGACTGGGACTTTCACTCATTGTCCATGTCAAGAATAGATGTATATTACATGCATCCATTCTGTATGAGTCATGTACCACTTTAGATGAGAAATGGATCCTTTGTTATCAAAACTGGGGTTTTGGAAAGATGATTTTTCTTAGTAGTCTGTTTGAGTGATTTTACCATGATAAGAGATTTCTGTTGTGAGAAAAATGAATTTTCATATATTGGCTTTTCGAAGAAAAGCACTCATTTCTTTGTGGAGCCTTGATTTGGTTGTATAAGATACGTATATCATGAATGCNATCATGTTCATTTGAGTTTTGGTTAATTGTTTTGTTCGCATTGTCAATGATGGTTGTCGGAGGTTGTAGCCAGAATTTATGGCAGCTATTGTGGAAAATGATATAAATGCACATTGGTAAAGTGTTACACACAAGGGGTAAAATGGAATCTGCACTTAATTTTTTGTGTTAGTTTATTTCCCAGCTTTCTTTCCTGCCTCTTCCCCTAATTTTGTTTATCTTTCTCTCGTCTAGAAATCTGTCTGTTTTAGGATAGAGGCATGCATGTCCTGTTTAATGCCTTCTCTTTTGTGAGCTGGTGGATGAGATATGAGGTCTTGGGTCATGACCATATAATACACAAGTTATATCATTTCGAATATTATGGTCACTTTGGAATATAATAGAAGAACTTACAGAGAGTATTGGACTTCTGGCTGCCTACTACACTTTCTTGCATTATAAATTTTGGATTATTATGATTGATCCCACTTATCCGAGGTTATACGGGGTAACTTTCAGTTGCACATTCCCTGGGCTACATGGCTGTCATTATATGTGTATACCTATATTTTCTGCTATACTTTTTGTCTTTTTGGTTTGTTTAATGACGTAATCTTTTTTAAGCTCCATTTCTAGTTCTTCATATTGATTAAATAACAATTGTTAGTTCGTCAAAACTTCCTTAGTTGTAGGGTTGAGTTGGGATTGATCAGTTCAACACACGACATTTAATTGAACAAGCAGAGCTCTAAAAATCCAACACATGTACGGATAAATTGTATACCAGCCTTTTTTTTAAAAAAAAAATATGATTTACATCAATTCAACCTATTAAACCTGAATAGGTCCCAAACAAAGCTGAAAACTGACCTCTTTGTATCATGTTGAAACTATGCTCACTGATCCTGCCGGAACCTTTACCTCTGTCTCTTCCTTAGCCTCCTACCACACCACCAAAAAAAATAGATAAGTCTCTTGCTCCTCTTTTTCCCTCTGAATCCCAAGCACCTTCTCTGACAAGCTCAGCTCAGTGTTGTGCCACTGGCCAGCAACCCACTTCCATTTTTGACAACCTTTGCCATTATCCACCATTCGTATGATGGGTTACATCCTACTTTGCGAATCTTTGATAGATGTGTTCTTATTTTTCTATGCACAAACTAGGGTCCGGTTTTATTGCCTTTAACAAAAAAAAAAATATTGGAAAACCGAATTCATCATTCTGGCTATTTGCCCTTTTAGTCATTTGCATAGATGATAGAACAGATTGATTAAATATTTAAGTTGGTTCTCCAGTTGCAGTTAGATCTGACTGGGACTTTCACTCATTGTCCATGTCAAGAATAGATGTATATTACATGCATCCATTCTGTATGAGTCATGTACCACTTTAGATGAGAAATGGATCCTTTGTTATCAAAACTGGGGTTTTGGAAAGATGATTTTTCTTAGTAGTCTGTTTGAGTGATTTTACCATGATAAGAGATTTCTGTTGTGAGAAAAATGAATTTTCATATATTGGCTTTTCGAAGAAAAGCACTCATTTCTTTGTGGAGCCTTGATTTGGTTGTATAAGATACGTATATCATGAATGCTATAATTTTTTCATTGAATGTGTTCACAGGTAAGACTTGTAAAGATGGTAAATGAGGCCACTGCTAATATTCCTGGGTGGGATGCAGAGTAGATAGTGGTTGAGATCAAAACAATATGACTTCGGCCCCTGATTTGGAAACTTTCGTTGTCTAATGTAGAAGATCGATTGAGGACTCTTTGTGTTGGAAAATGACTAAAGTTGACAGCCTTCAGTAACAATGCATAAATACAAATACAGGTAAACAAAGAACTATAGAATTAGAAGAGAATAATATTTTGATTTGTCAAACGATAGAATCTCTCTTCGGAACTTCTGATATCCAATGACAATGGCTTGTATTCTTGTTGTACAAATATTCTATTTTACCTATTGAAATTTGTGTAAGTTTATGGTTATTTTCAATGTCTAAATCCTTGGAATTGATTGTGGCTCCAATAGTCAAAACTGGAGAAAATAGGCATAACTTTTAGTTCTGGAAACATGAAGTTTGACAGTCCATATATGTAAGGTTCTGAACTAATTAATGTTTTGCAAAGCCATTGAGTGGCCATGAAGGTTTGTGATGTTCATCACTCCAGCACTCATGATGCTGATCTCTATTTGCACTAACTTATTTGTGAGGACATATATAAATTTGTACATATTACTTGTATATCTCTATATATAGTTTGAATGTGTATACAGGGTTGACTCATTGAGTCTTGTTTTGATACCACTTGGAAGGGCCTCACAACTCAATAGGTGGAGTACCCCCATGGCATTCTCTTCCCAACCAATACTGTGGTTAAATGTAAGTAATAAGATAAACTTTTAGATCTTAAACGATATGGATCATTGTGCTTTTCTAAATCAGGTATTTAAGTAAGAAGCTCTGCATTATTATATATTTAATATTACAGCAAAAAATTTGAATTTTGAAGAAGTTGAATTTTCAATTTATAAAAGCACAATAATAATCTTTATCTATTTTAATCTAATGATATAAAATTATTCCCGCTTTTTCTGCACGACACTTAAACAACTCAATCAACACATTTTCTAAAGTCAAACAATTTTATTAATTTATGCCTATCTCTCTCTTCATTTTATCATATTAATTTGAAATGATATAATTTTAAACACTAAATTATGACTTAAAATATAAATATCACAAGATTAATTCAGTTTTTAATTTTATATAATATTTTCAAACACGAGTACAGGTATAAAATACATTTCTCATCCAGTATGTTGACCGTAAGATACATAACCATGTTACCACAACTTGTTGTGCCCAAAGTAACGAAAAATATGTTTTTTTTATGGATGTTCAATTGAAGGTTTAGAAGATCTTGTAGTGAGGGAGGGCCTCATTTTGACAACTTGTTCTACATCAACACCCATTTCCTTGGCTGCTAGTCCTGCTTCGAAGAACCTCTTTACTGCATCCTCCATGTATTCTTTCCCTTCTTTGACAGTCATTTGCTTTCCAATCCTTTCTGGATAACTTAAAAGTATATCTTCTCCTTTAAGCACTGCTGCAAGTTGCAGTAGCTCCTGCTGGAATTCACTCAGCTTGGCATCTTCGTCGGCTTCGCCTTGCCGGATTTTAGCTGGAGTTGGGAGTGTCTCTATTCAAATAGTAAAAAAGAATGTGTTAAAAAGTGACTCAATCAAATTGCTGAAAAAGAGTATTGACACCTGCACCCGGTGAACCCTACCATTTTGCAGCGTGCGATGGAACAGGGAATAAAGGGCCTCGTCGAGAGGAGGCTACAACTGCTGTGAAACGAACAGCAATCTCTCATTGTAGGGTTGATCATTCTCGGTGACAGGAGAGAACACCAATCACAAGTTTTTCTCCATTCCTTTGTCGTAATGCCCTTAATGCTAGGTTTTGAAAAAGGCTTTTCAAAGTTGTAAGAGCTTATCTTGGGAACCAAGCTCGATTATTCGTGGACACAGAGTGTGTAAATGGAGTGCATGAGGATGAGTGCAGAGAACCGGACCAAGAAAGGGAGACATCAAACTACTTGCATACGTGTTCGATGTAGGTGTGAAGTTCAAAATACAAGGATAGTGGCGTTCGAGTAAAGAAAATTGAGTCGGGACAAATCAGGGTTAAAACGAACCCAACAAGTTAGGGGTTGACTCAATGGATTAATTGGAGGTCGGGTAGGGCTCTGATGAATTAATTAGTATTTTTTTTAAAATAATAATAATAATAATCTGCAAAATTGGACAAGTTGGTATCAGAGCATGATTAGGTCTTCTATGTGTCACTATTGCATCTATTTGTTTATTAGCTGTTGACTAACATGGATTNCAGTCATTTATTTAATGTGTTTGATTTTTTTTAAAATAATAATAATAATAATCTGCAAAATTGGACAAGTTGGTATCAGAGCATGATTAGGTCTTCTATGTGTCACTATTGCATCTATTTGTTTATTAGCTGTTGACTAACATGGATTTTATAAGAGATGGCCTGCTGGGACAACGCATGTCGATATTCAAGAGTGGGGGTTTGGGTCGAGGTAACATACATCGTATTGGCTGGGCAACCTAGGGTGTGACAAAGAGACATAAGCAAAGAAAAGTTATCTGTGGTACCAAAAACATCTAGTACTAGATCAACAAATTTAACGGTGCATGGTTGAACTCGAGCAAATTGACAAAGTNTCATGTCGATATTCAAGAGTGGGGGTTTGGGTCGAGGTAACATACATCGTATTGGCTGGGTAACCTAGGGTGTGACAAAGAGACATAAGCAAAGAAAAGTTATCTGTGGTACCAAAAACATCTAGTACTAGATCAACAAATTTAACGGTGCATGGTTGAACTCGAGCAAATTGACAAAGTTCAACCCTAAGAAGATCGGGTTGAGTTATGCACCATTTCAGTGCAAGGACTCGGGGAACAGAGCATTGCATTTTTTCAGCTTGTAAAGCCTGCGCTGAAGTTAAGAAGACTAACCTGGGCAATCAGTTCTAGGTTCTTTCCGAGTTTGGAGAATGGCCTCAAAGGTACCAGCCCATTCATCCCTCTTAGTTAGGAAGGGTGAGGTCAAGTTAAAGATCTTCTTTACTGTTGCCGGAATCGACGAATGCTCATATTCTGATGCCAGGAAAGGTGATCCGTTAGGCCCATGAGCAACTGCATCACAATCATAAGCATCTTTAGTTTCAGTTTTCATTCAGTTGGGAATGTACATCAAAGAGGTTGGATAAGAACACCAACCAACAGAAAACAAAAGAGCAATAGTACAAACACAATAAAAAACATGGATAGCCTACAAATCACATGATTCTCTCCATCTTCGCTTGTATTGAAAAAAGTGGAATCCCTTTAAACTCTTTCATAACCGAGACCCAAGATCAAAGTAAGATTATAACAACAAGGGACCTCTAACGAACCATTTATAAAATGTTATGACTGTTCAAATTTCTTTCCGATCAATTTCCAAAAAGAAATAACATGTTCTAAAGACATGACAAGCATAAACCCAACATTCCTGAATTTATTTTTTTTCCCTGGAAATCACAGTAAATAACACAAGATACCTTCTCCCAAGGTTTAAATAACAATTAATTAATGGTGCTAATAAATATCACAATCAACATTTTCGTTTCTGGTCAAACCAAGCCTGCCGATTTGTATTTTATCTTTCCCAACGCCGAAACCCTCCCCACTGCACCCGTCATAGCCTAAAAGACTCGAATCTTGTTGCCAGATACTGGTGTTTCGAATTCAGTTCTTCAAATAGAAGCTGTGAAGTCATGGCTGTGCAGGATTTCTCTTAAAGTATGTCTTAACTATTCTTCCAAAAAGACCAATCGCGAATGCATATACAAAGACAAGTAAATGTCTAACATAATGGTGACATTGTATCTTTATCAACACNCTTCTCTTAAAGTATGTCTTAACCATTCTTCCAAAAAGATCAATCGCGAATGCATATACAAAGACAAGTAAATGTCTAACATAATGGTGACATTGTANTTTCTCTTAAAGTATGTCTTAACTATTCTTCCAAAAAGACCAATCGCGAATGCATATACAAAGACAAGTAAATGTCTAACATAATGGTGACATTGTATCTTTATCAACACGAGATATCACCATCCAATAAAATTATCATATAATACAGTAAAACACTCTAAATCCAATAATTACGACATCCATCATAATTCAATAGTTATTACATATGGGCTCATTAACTCATGATAGTACTATTTGTTGGTGATGATTTGGCATCACCATTGTAATAAATATGTACTCAACTCAACAAACGCAAACATAGAAACATGCACAAAAAATTAAAACAGTTTAGCCTGAGGAGGGGGGGCAAAGTACATATAATTGCAATGAACGAAAACTTTAGGATGTAAATTTGGATTACAAATTTAGGTTACATAGTATTTCCCTTTTTACATTGTCCCTTCAACTACTTTGGTTATCTTTTTAGATGAAAATTTCTAAAGTGTCGGGACGAAGTAAAAAAAATTATATAGTTCGAGACAAAATGAAATACCTTTCCATTAAATATGCAATGGATTTTAATAATTGGGACAATGTGAAACTAATCACATAGTTGAGGGTATAATGTGAACAAATATGATAGTTGAAGGAACAAAGTAAAAAAAAAAAAAAAAAATTCATAGTGCACATCATTTTCAATCCTTTGTTGAGAAAGCGTTTGTTAGATCACTTATTGCACACTCAACAATAAAGAAACAAAATAAAAAATCAAACACTTAAAAATATACTCAGTCAAAATCTGACACGTTAGACTATTCTCAGAAAGAGGCTCACCATATGAACACAAGCAGGCTTATCTACATGGGTAAAAGACAGTATCCAATGCACAACACTCATTGTTTGTAGTGAAAACTTCTGAGTAATAAATGATAAGTGGATATGGTAAGACTATGGTATCATGCCGAAATTTGGTAGTAGCCATAATTTTTTTTTGAACAATCAGAAAGTAGTAGCCATAATTTGATGTATTTTTTTTTTTTTTTTTGCTGATTAAAAAAAACGATGGGGACAAGGAAAAGTATCTAGCAATCACCTCGATAGACCCTCACCGGTAGGATCATAAGGTTCTGACCACGCCTGGAACACCTATCGGGATTAGACCTAATTAGGCTAGTATAGCGGTCAACCACCAAACTCTAATGAACACTTAAGACTCGAACTTCCAACTTCAAGATAAGGAGTAAGACTGGTACTCTACTAGACTATCCTACTTAATGGTCATAATTTGATGTGTTTATAGCAAAAGCAATAANAATTAGACCTAATTAGGCTAGTATAGCGGTCAATCACTAAACTCCAATGGACACTCTAAGACTTGAACTTCCAACTTCAAGATAAGGAGTAAGACTGGTACTCTACTAGACTATCCTACTTAATGGTCATAATTTGATGTGTTTATAGCAAAAGCAATAAAGTAAAACTAAAATAATAAAATTTCATATGTATCATATTTTTAACGAATGAAAAGTGGATGTATGATATCAAAATCATAGTTGAATCGATGATAAGTTTGTTTTTTACTCTATTTTATACACATTTTAATTAATTTTTTCTTCGATCTGNTGATATCAAAATCATAGTTGAATCGATGATAAGTTTGTTTTTTACTCTATTTTATACACATTTCAATTAATTTTTTCTTCGATCTAGCCTCGCCGGACTAAGGCATTCCCAGAAGGTGCAATAATCAGATAGTGAAGAATGGNTAATTAATTTTTTCTTCGATCTGGTTAAAGACAGACGAGCCTCGCCGGACTAAGGCATTCCCAGAAGGTGCAATAATCAGATAGTGAAGAATGGAGGGTCGAGGACTTACCAGTACCCTTTTCAATCCAAGGAGAGACCATGATAGTAGGAACCCTAACCCCCAACCTGTTGAACTGAAACAAAAAGGGCTCAGGACCCACAANGGAGGGTCGAGGACTTACCAGTACCCTTTTCAATCCAAGGAGAGACCATGATAGTAGGAACCCTAACCCCCAACCTGTTGAACTGAAACAAAAAGGGCTCAGGACCCACAATCCCATCCGGACTAGGGACCCCACTGATAGGTGTCGCCACATGATCATAGAACCCACCATGCTCATCATAGGTGATCACAAGCAAAGTCTCATTCCACTGTGGGCTACCCCTCAGTATCTCATACACCTCCTTCACAAACATCTGACCCTGATACACATCATGCGACGGATGATCATCGTTAGCGGGCTCCAACTTAGAGTCCATGTACCGCTGCTCGACCACAACATAACCCGGCAACTTTCCCTTTTCAGCATCTTGCTTGAATGACAAGCCGTAAGGGTGAAATTTACCAAGGTATTTGAGCTTCCTCAGGTTTCTGTAGAAAAGAGTCGCCGGAATATTCTGGAAATAGATTCCGAAGGATATTCCGGCGTCATCGAGGTTTTCGAAGATTGTGCGTTGTGGGTAACCCTTGGCGAGCAACGCCGGAATGTTACTGGTGGCACCATGGGACGTCGCTGAGTGGACGTAGAGGCGGTTTGGTTGCGTTGAAGATGGAACGGCGGCGAACCACCGGTCGAAGACGGCGAACTCAGAGACAAGAGCTTTGTAGACCGCAACCTGAGAATCATTCAAGCAAATATGAAAATCTTTTTGAAGTTTCAATTCAATTCAAAATAATCATATTGTCTAAATAAGATTAATTGCAGCGGTGGTATACAGAGTTTGGCCTTAACCTCATTTTGGTCTTAATATTANAGTTTCAATTCAATTCAAAATAATCATATTGTCTAAATAAGATTAATTGCAGCGGTGGTATACAGAGTTTGGCCTTAACCTCATTTTGGTCTTAATATTATGAGTAATGCTACGCGATCGTAAAAATTAAATTTGATAATCTCAACTATGGAATAGGTAATAGGTCCTAATAAATGTCGGGACTCACAGTAAAATTAATGGTTGAAATTATCAAGTTTAATTTTTAAATTCATGTAGCATTGTTATAATATTATATAATTATATTACATTAATCTTTAATATATTAAATTAATTTTTAAGTAATTTCCACGTATAATGTGGTTTTAATTTTTTTTGTCAGACCATTCGGTATCTGAAAGTTACTTTGGGTTCTGACTAATCCGAATTCAAGCCGAATAAGATCACAAGGGCGGCAAAGCTCTCCCTATCGAATGCATCTGTATTCCCAAGACTCGAACTCGAGACCTTGGTTAAGATATAACAGTCCTTTCTTTATGCCATAAATGAAAGATATTTTAGATAAATTATTATTTACTTGACCAAAAAATTACTATAATAGTCCTCAAAATATACCTGTTGTCGNCGTTAGCGGGCTCCAACTTAGAGTCCATGTACCGCTGCTCGACCACAACATAACCCGGCAACTTTCCCTTTTCAGCATCTTGCTTGAATGACAAGCCGTAAGGGTGAAATTTACCAAGGTATTTGAGCTTCCTCAGGTTTCTGTAGAAAAGAGTCGCCGGAATATTCTGGAAATAGATTCCGAAGGATATTCCGGCGTCATCGAGGTTTTCGAAGATTGTGCGTTGTGGGTAACCCTTGGCGAGCAACGCCGGAATGTTACTGGTGGCACCATGGGACGTCGCTGAGTGGACGTAGAGGCGGTTTGGTTGCGTTGAAGATGGAACGGCGGCGAACCACCGGTCGAAGACGGCGAACTCAGAGACAAGAGCTTTGTAGACCGCAACCTGAGAATCATTCAAGCAAATATGAAAATCTTTTTGAACTTTCAATTCAATTCAAAATAATCATATTGTCTAAATAAGATTAATTGCAGCGGTGGTATACAGAGTTTGGCCTTAACCTCATTTTGGTCTTAATATTACGAGTAATGCTACGCGAAAGTAAAAATTAAATTTGATAATCTCAACTATAGAATAGGTAATAGGTCCTAATAAATGTCGGGACTCACAATTGTTGAAATTATCAAGTCTAATTTTTAAATCCATGTAACATTGCTCTAATATTATATAATTATATTACATTAATCTTTAATATATTAAATTAATTTTTAAGTAATTTCCACGTGTAATGTCGTTTTAATTTTTTTTGTCAGACCGTCCGGTATCTGAAAGTTACTTTGAGCCCTGACTAATCCGAATTCAAGCCGGATAAGACCACAAGAGTGACCAAGCTCTCCCTATCGAATGCATCTGTGTTCCTAAGATTCGAACTCGAGACCTTGGTTAAGGTAGAACATTCCCTTATTTGTGCCATAAAGGAAGGATATTTTAGATAAATTATTATTTACTTGACCAAAAAATTACTATAGTAGTCTTCAAAATATACCTGTTGTGGCATTTTGGTCTCCAAAATACTATTATAAAGTTGGGGATTAAAATGAGATGGAGAGTATATCTTGGAAATCTTTAAAGAAGAGTAAAATTTTATTGTTAAAGATTTGAATATAGAAGTAGTTCTTTCTTGATTTAGGTTTAAAAAAAAAAAATTATGTCATTTTACATGAATACGAGTCTAGCATTTTAAGTAAACAAAGTAAGAGATAGAGATAGTTTAAAATACATGATATAATTATAATATTGGAACCAAACTAAGACGAAGGACAAACTTTGAGGACGGACCACCGCTGCAGTTAAACCAATTAAATAAACAGACACAGAGAGTGAGAGAGTACCATTACCATGTCAGGGATGAACCCATTCATGACGCTTTGGGTCATGTTGGGGTCCATGGAGTGAGCTTGTTGGGCGAATCCATTCATGGGTGGTGGATTCAGGGAGGTGTTATTAGACCCGAAGATCTGCTCGCGAATGGCTTGGAATGAGTGTCCCGGGTCAGGGTCGACGAAGTGAGCTTGGTTGCTGAATGAAATTTTCGGAGAATTCGGGTCGGTGGTGGACATTGGGTTTGATTCTGAGCCATCTACACCATTGATTTCTGGGTTGAGCTCCTTCATCCAACCCAGCATGTGATCGAACGAGCGGTTTTCCATTACCAGAACGACCACTGTTTTGATTGGACTTGAAGAAGATGGGTTGAAGAGGAGGAGGAGGAGGATGAATATGGCGGTGGTGGTGGAGGTTGGGGACGCGTTGTTTGTGGGTGACATTTTTGGTTGGAGAGTGAAAATGAAGAGAGGATAGAGAGGGAAAAGTTCCTTATGGTGATTGATGCACAGGTTCAAGTTCAACATACAAGTCCGTGTGAACTGTGAAGTGGTTTATATGTTGTGGGGACTTGTAGTGGAGTTGCCAGTTAAGCTTGGTGAAGAAGGGAACCTCCACGTTTCAAAGGCACCGCACCGAATAAAAAAAAGGGATTTTGTATTGGTTATGCATTTAACCGCGACAATTCTAAACATAATCCATCATTTTGATATGAAATTCATGTCTGAGTTTAAATTTTATCTTAGTTAATTAAAATGATGGGTTAATTGTATTTTTTGTTCTTAAAATATGTATTTTTTGTTAATTTAATCTTTTTAATATAAATATTGTCAATTTGATTATCAAAATATTTAATTCATGTTATTTTGATTTCTACATAGATGGGTTGCTAAGTTTTTGACGGAATGATCACTTATTGAAAACGTGATATTGTCTAATAAAATGATATGCGATCGCTTTCGTAAAAAAACTTGACGGATTATCTAATTAGGGACTAAAGTAATATGGATTGAATATTTTAGGAACTAAATTGATAAAATAGGTAATAAATTGACAAAAAATATATATTTTAGGGACAAAAAATATTATTAACTCTAAAATGATAAGTGAGTAATTTATGAAACATGTTAAATAAAAGGTTAATTGTACTGAGGGTCCCAAAGTATAAAATTTATCTAATTTTAGTCTCCAATATTTTAATTGTATCATTTTAATCTCCAAAGTATCACATATATTTTTTATATGATCCCTAAAATAGACAACGTTCAGATTGTTAACAATTTTCTATTATAAACTTGTCACATAATACCTAAATATGAAAAAATAAATAATTTGAATAATTCTTGACCAAATTTTTATCCAAATTTTGGTCAAAAAATTATCAAAATTACACAATTTTGATCGTAAGCTATCCAAATTTTGATCAACAATTATCAATATTACGTATTTTTTGTCAAGAACAATCCAATTTTTTGTCAAGAGTTACTCATATTTAAATATCACATGACAAATTTATGATAAAAAATAAATATTAGGAATTTAGGTATTGTCTACTTAAAAGAACACACAGAAAACATATTTAATAATTTAGAGATCAAAATGCTACAATTGAAATAATGGGGGCTAAAATAAGACAAAATTTATATTTTAGAGACCTCTATTACAATTAATCCTTAAATAAATTGGCCAACATTAATTTTACTAAGCACGACATGAGTCGTGTTTTTTTTTTTTTTATTACAGAATGTTCAAATTTGTGTTGACTATTTCATCGAGCTTAGATATTGACCTTTGTAGTCTAAGCAAGATAGAACATGTTCCCTGAGAAACACGAATGACTTACCTTTAGGAGTTGTTTGGTTAATGGGTATGGGGGCTTGACAAGATAGGTTGGGGAAAATAGTCCAAAACTCCCCTACATCCTACGTTTGTTTGGAAAATTCAATCTCGAGTTTTCAAACTTAACCCGTAGCTAGTCTAAAGATTAAACCTATGGTCATGAGTTTTGTCAAACCTAAGGAAGGGGGTGGATTTGTGAAGATGGATAAGAGGTTAAGGATCCAAAAGACAATTGTACCCTTTAACATAAGTATAAATTAGATTGATCAAGAGTAAAATAATTATTTATAGGACAAATAGTTATTAATAATTATGATATATCAGTGAGTCATACATATATATGTGTTACATATTAAAAATGGGTATGGACCAGATTAAATGTTGAATCTCATTTTTACAAAGAGAGGTTTGAATTTAGAAGGGAACGGAGAAATTAATCCAAACTTCTCGCCAAAATTCATCCAAACAAACCTTTAGGAGGTATGAAAAATATTGAACTTAAAACCTATAAATTACCAAAGACCACACAATTATTGTATAACTTATGAATGATACTAATCTAATAACTAGATACCGTATGAACCCAACACAATACTATCCACTTACTGCCTTAGATATTGTTATAAATGAGGTATAATATTAAGAATCAATGATTTTTGAAAGATTAATTACAATTTATTTGAAGCAAAATTTTCAAAAAGAGGCTTGTTATGATTTAAATAAAATAAATATTGATCTTAAAAACTAGTATCAATTCTAAGTAATTTCAGTGAATTAAGTTGTAATCTAGTGTTAGTTTTGAAATTAAATAAGACAGAAGTTCTTGCCTTGTGTCTTTTCTTTTTAATGGCAAATTTGTAGTAAATTACCTTACCTGTATTCAACTTATAACTTATTGCTTTTTTTTTCCTATTAAAACATCTATAAAAATCTGAAAACAATTAATATAGTATCAATTTAATGAGTAAGGCCAACGTACCAATTTTAGTATTATATCTCCATCAATCTTAAAATAAAACTAACGATTTATTTAAAAAATAATAAAATAATAAAAAATATAAATGTGACATGTTCTTGATGGTTAAAAAATGAAAATACAATATAAAAAAAATACTGATATCAATTTAATTTATTTAAAAGCGAATTTATTAAATATATTGGGTGTAGCCGTTACACTATCTCATCATAATTAAATGACTTAACCATCTAATGATAAGATACCACGTGGGTAAGTGGATCCCACAAAAGGTAGTTAATGCATGATATGAATAGGTAGTTATTTAATTATGTGAGATTCACTTGTCCACGTTTATAGGGAAAGACTACAGTACCGTCTTTGGTATCGTACCAAAATTTACAATCATTTAAGGTTAAATTAAAACTTTTTTGAGATGCAAGTTACAACTTTTAAAAGTCATGATCAATTATGATATATTGGGATTGATAACGAAGTTATGACTTTTAAACGTTAAGTTGTAACTCACAAGGAAGAAGTTACAACTACTCAGTGGAAATCCATGATCGATTTGGGCGATGCTCCATGCATCACTAGCCAGGGGTTTAGGCATAAAAAAAAAAAAAAGTTCATGATCGATCAATTGTAAGTTCCAATGTTATAAGGACCTTATTTACATACCTAATGATATGAAACTATTAGATTAATTATAAATTTCAATGTTAAATGAAACTCACAATTAATAAAATAGTTGCATTAAAGTCATATCATTAGATCCCTAAATTAAGTTAAAATAGTCTTTTCCTAATATAAAATAGAACAAATTTCAATAAACTCATATGAAGATTTCAAACAAACTCATCCAACTACCACCGATACCTATTTTAAAATTTTAGTGGAATTACAGCCACGAATTAACCTTAATAATATCTTATTGTTGGATAAATGATTATTTAATAATGTGGGATCCATTTATCCTCGCTTACCCCGCAATTTTTTTATAGGATGTGGCAGAGTTATCGTGTCGGCGTGTTCCTGACGGTGTACATTGAACATGATGCCGCTACACTTTTTTTTTTAACAATATATTAGATTCCAATTGATTTTTCATCTATTTGAATTTTATTTAATAGTGACATTTCTTAATTTTAAATTTTTTTTTCTAATATTTCATAATCAGATGCATTAAATATCAAGTATGGGACATTCAAATTTGATATCATTCGAATAAAAAAGACTAAATATTAGTATATTTTTAAATCTGTAAAATACAATATAAGATTCGTGTTCAGATTTGATTGATAAACCAAAATACAGTTTTATATGCAACAAGTTGGATTTCAATTCAGATTCCATTTATTTATGAATTTATCTATTAATGGTTTTGTACTTTGTTATTTTCAATTAGTTTCTTTTATTTATGATTAACAATTATAAATAATTTAAAATAAAAGATGTTTTTCAAATATGATATAAAAAAATTGATAATAATCACGTGCCTGGTAACACTCTTCAATACCAAAAAATAAGTATTGATGTACAATATTTATATTTTAAACAATAATTTTTTTTCTATAATTAAACTATTTAAAATTAGAGCAGACAAAGAAAATAAAAGAAAGTTACGTATGAGTTTAATGAGTTGTCTAGCATTGGGTAATTTGTTAGTTGAAATGTCCAGCATTGAGGATTGTACGAAAAAAATTTACAATTTTAGGGGATTTTTTTCATGAATTGAAAAGAAATAGCACGTACTCCTTTCAAGGCACGATACTTGGCTAGGCAAACATCAGATTAGGACGTGGACTGTAACTTTTGATAATTGGGTAAATATCATCGACATCTCTTAAAAAATAGCCTAATTATAGGGATATTCCCTATGATGTCTGAAATATCATTGTCATCTTCGATTCACATATTACACGTCACTGACATTTCCAAAAAATGACACTATTAACAAAACTAGATATGTAAATGATATATTTCTCATCTTGAGGTGAAGAGTACGAGTTTTGGAGTTCTTATTGTGATTTGATAATTGATCGTTATGTTAGTTTAGTTAGATTTGATCCCAAAAGATATTTTAGGCGCGGTCAGGGGCCTTATGATCCCACCGGTCGGGTGGTTTTTGGGCGCTCTTCCTTACCCCCGTCTTTTTTCTAACCAGCAAAAAAAAAAAAAAATTGTAAATGATAGCTTTGCCCTTTCAATATAAAGCTATAAAACATTGCCTTTAAACCCAAACATCCTTTATTCTCTTTTTGAACAAAACTAATCCCAAACAACTGTCTTTCGCGTCTCTCTCTCTCTCTCTCTCTCTTAGACACCCAAAAGTCATCAACACAGCTCATCATCATTATGCAGTTTTTTTCATCGATTGAATGTTAATTAGTTGAAAATTGAATGACTGTTTGATAAAAATGAAGACCAATTTAGTCTTAATTTAATGAAATTGAATAATTAAGTTAATGAAATCATGTGGTAAATTGATGAACTTGAACATTATTTGGAACCTAATAAAAAAACATTATTTGGATGAAATAGAATATTAATTTGACAGAATTTAATGTTAATTTGATAAATTTGGTATTACTTTAATGAAATTGAATTTTAAATTGATAAAAAATATTAATTTAATGTAAATTTGATAATAAAATTTAATGTTAAATTTGATAAAACTAAAAATTAATTAAATAAAATTAGATATTTGTTTGATGCAATTAAATGTTTAATTGATAATTTTGATTGTTCATTTGATAGAATTGAATGTTCATTTTGATAAAATTAAGGGTTAATTTAGTGTTAATTTGGTGAAATTAAATTTTAAATTGATAGAATTTAATTTTAATTTAGCATGACAACCATATTGACACAATGACACTTCAAATCACTGTATAGTTTCGTGAAATTTGAACAATGACATTATCCCCATGTCATTGTTATTTTGTTATTATTACTGTTTCACTGCTACCGTCTATTTTGTAATATGTAACTATTTATATCATTAAGAATAAATTAGTGTTTATGTCTTTAATTATCTTTTAAACCCAAAAAAATATGTGCANATTAAATTTTAAATTGATAGAATTTAATTTTAATTTAGCATGACAACCATATTGACACAATGACACTTCAAATCACTGTATAGTTTCGTGAAATTTGAACAATGACATTATCACCATGTCATTGTTATTGTGTTATTATTATTGTTTCACTGCTACCGTCTATTTTGTAATATGTAACTATTTATGTCATTAAGAATAAATTAGTCTTTATGTCTTTAATTATCTTTTAAAACCCAAAAAAATATGTGGATAGACTAATTGTCCTAAAAGTCCACAACTGTGGACCCGCCTTTAATTAACCCAAATTACAAAGTGCTATCCAAGTTATCTAACCCAACAAAACATATCAAACACGCCCTAGGGTAAAGGGTTTATTCGGACTGGTTTGAAAAATCAAGTTGGGTTGGACTGGGCTGGTTGAGAAGTCTCAGGTATGGGTTTGGGTTTTATGGTGTTCGGCCAAGAATTCAGAAAACGGGTTGTTAATCTGGNTTCGGACTGGTTTGAAAAATCAAGTTGGGTTGGACTGGGCTGGTTGAGAAGTCTCAGGTATGGGTTTGGGTTTTATGGTGTTCGGCCAAGAATTCACAAAACGGGTTGCTAATCTAGATATCGGGCCGAATTTATCGCGTCAAGTGGGTATGCGATGGATCGTTTTCTGATTTAGAGAATTTTACACCTCAGTTTGTTGCCAAGGTCTTCTTCCTCGCGATGGTTCTAAATTGCAAACCCTAGCGGGACTTCCAACGGTGACGACAAGGAAGCAATATTTTGATGACGACAGTGTTTCAAAGCTATGACTGGTCTGGTTCGTAGACGGTAAAGTATCGTGAGTGGACGGCGATGAAACAAGGAACAGTTGGGGTTTGATGAACTGTGATATGGTTGAATATTTGTACGAAGGGAATTTAGGATCTGATACCAANTTTTTTTTTTTGTTTTTTTCTGTGCATGAATCATAGAGTTCACATGTGATCAATTGTAAATCCTAATTAGCGACGTTTTGAGGACACTATTTTGTGGACTAGCAGAATGGTTGTAATAAGACTTGCTTACTTTCCTGTTGCAGTTGGGAGAAAATCTAGGCAAATGCCAATGGGTGGGATGTTATTGGAGTTGAAAGGGAACCTGTGATGCATGCTAATGGAGTTGGAAGGGGAAGTTTCCAATATCCTCAGAAAGAGAAGGCCAAATGTTTATCTGTGTTCATAGTTGTGCATTATGCGCGGATGCAATTGTATCAATCTATTTCTGCTTAAGCCATAGGGCTTTGTCTTTATGGAATAAGTTGTTTAACTTGACAAGGTTGACCTGAGTGGCTCCTCTGCCATCTTCTTCTATGTTTATTATGGATCTCAGGGGTTTCGGGAAAGATAAGAATAGTTCACCCTTTAGAGTTGTGCAATTGTGCTATTGGCCGGGTTATTGTTTGGAAAGGAGTTCAAGAAAATTAGAAGATAGGTGTGAGGTGGTGGAAGGTTTATGATATCAAATTTATTTTTTTTGGTATTGTTTAGGGCTTCAGTTATGTAATGCTTATTTATCAATTATTTTTTGTTTTGTATCCAAAAATAATGGCAGCTTTACTAGCTGTTGAGGAACTCCCTAGGTTATGATTCTGAGCATGACCGTTTCAAATTTAACTCTTTTTAACATATCTAAATATTTTATTTCTTTGTTTTTTACTCTTCCGACCTATTATTTTCTGCTTTTCTTTTTGTAATGCTCTGATAGACTACCCATCTGAGTGGAACTGCTACTCAACCTCTACAGGTAAAGGCCTCATTATTTGCCGCGGGATGCTTTTGTGAGTTGTCAGATGACTTTGCTTATATTCTCTTGGAGATGCTGGTTAATTTGGTGACATCGTCTGAGACATCAACTGTTCTAAGGTTAGCAGGAGGGCAAGCTTTTTCTAAACTGGGGTGCTCATCTTTGCTTGCAAGTAAAACTTATAAGGTTATGTATCTCCTCTGCCTTTATGTCTTTTACAAATGAGCATGCATGGTTATTTTGCATGTAATGAGTGTATTTATGGCCATTTTGAAACAAAGTGGGCATCGTCCTTCATATGTATTGTTAGAATTTATTGCAATAGAGGATGATCAACATTCTTGTAATTTTCTAATATTCTTAGTAATATAAATAGAGATGAGTGTAGGAATGAAAATAATAATTGTTCTACCCTTTGCATAAAAATTCTCTCTTCCTCTTCTTTATAGATATCCCAGCATATCTATTTCTAGCATGATCGTCTCATCATTTTCTTCTCCGACTTGTTGGGACTTTGACTTTTTTAGGAACTTGAACGACAGAGAACTTGTTGAGATGTCCTCTCTTCTAGGTATTCTGGACAATATTGTGTTGAATCCTTCTTCTTTGGACCGTAGAGAATGGACTAATTATTCTTCAGGGGAGTTCTCTTTGAAGTCTTTTTTTTTTTGACTCCTTGATAGATAAGCCAGGTTTCCTAATTTTCCAACCCTCATTCATGATTTTGAAATCTAAGGCTCCACGGAAGGTTAATGAGGAGGAACTATTATATATGCTATCTGTACCAGGTTTTGGCTGCAGTGTTCCTGTTTGACCATTCAAAGCTTTTGGAGAACGGCCCCCAAACTGCACTGCTCCATAAATTTCTAGTCGTTTCTTGTCTAATAGTTGGTCTAAATCGACCAATGATCATAGTAACATTGGACATAACTCTTTATTGAAATAGGGATGCTCTGTAGGTAAATGCAACAAACAAATAGGGGTACATTGAATATATTTATGCATATATACAAACATATTTGCATGTTTGCATATGTACGTGAATTACTCATTATTGTTTTCTTTACAGACGGGTCTAAAGCTAGTCTTTGATTCTTCGGAAGAGGATTTCTCTGTTGTGATGCTGATTTCACTTTCAAAAATTGCTTCCAAATCTGCATTCCTGATTTCTGACCANGGGGTGAAAATTAGGGCATATAGAATACTCTCAACGATCACGGTCTGCTCAACACACTCTAAATCAAATAAATAATCCAAATGAAACACAAGCCCCAAATCACGTAACAGACAAGTCCTCATCTATATTTCTACAGTAACGAAAGAGATAACCAAGCAAAGAACAAGAAGAAACATCAGAATACAAAACCGNTCAGAAAGAGAAGGCCAAATGTTTATCTGTGTTCATAGTTGTGCATTATGCGCGGATGCAATTGTATCAATCTATTTCTGCTTAAGCCATAGGGCTTTGTCTTTATGGAATAAGTTGTTTAACTTGACAAGGTTGACCTGAGTGGCTCCTCTGCCATCTTCTTCTATGTTTATTATGGATCTCAGGGGTTTCGGGAAAGATAAGAATAGTTCACCCTTTAGAGTTGTGCAATTGTGCTATTGGCCGGGTTATTGTTTGGAAAGGAGTTCAAGAAAATTAGAAGATAGGTGTGAGGTGGTGGAAGGTTTATGATATCAAATTTATTTTTTTTGGTATTGTTTAGGGCTTCAGTTACCATGGATTTTGAGAACATTCCTCTTTTTTCTTCCCCCTAAAATTTTGGCAGGGTGGAGTGCTTCATTTGACCCCTAGTGTGATGTTTTTCATGGTGTTCTATATATATATCCGTTTGAGTTTCGGTTGGAAGACTTTCTCTGATTTTTTCCTCCTCTTATGTAATGCTTATTTATCAATTATTTTTTGTTTTGTATCCAAAAATAATGGCAGCTTTACTAGCTGTTGAGGAACTCCCTAGGTTATGATTCTGAGCATGACCGTTTCAAATTTAACTCTTTTTAACATATCTAAATATTTTATTTCTTTGTTTTTTACTCTTCCGACCTATTATTTTCTGCTTTTCTTTTTGTAATGCTCTGATAGACTACCCATCTGAGTGGAACTGCTACTCAACCTCTACAGGTAAAGGCCTCATTATTTGCCGCGGGATGCTTTTGTGAGTTGTCAGATGACTTTGCTTATATTCTCTTGGAGATGCTGGTTAATTTGGTGACATCGTCTGAGACATCAACTGTTCTAAGGTTAGCAGGAGGGCAAGCTTTTTCTAAACTGGGGTGCTCATCTTTGCTTGCAAGTAAAACTTATAAGGTTATGTATCTCCTCTGCCTTTATGTCTTTTACAAATGAGCATGCATGGTTATTTTGCATGTAATGAGTGTATTTATGGCCATTTTGAAACAAAGTGGGCATCGTCCTTCATATGTATTGTTAGAATTTATTGCAATAGAGGATGATCAACATTCTTGTAATTTTCTAATATTCTTAGTAATATAAATAGAGATGAGTGTAGGAATGAAAATAATAATTGTTCTACCCTTTGCATAAAAATTCTCTCTTCCTCTTCTTTATAGATATCCCAGCATATCTATTTCTAGCATGATCGTCTCATCATTTTCTTCTCCGACTTGTTGGGACTTTGACTTTTTTAGGAACTTGAACGACAGAGAACTTGTTGAGATGTCCTCTCTTCTAGGTATTCTGGACAATATTGTGTTGAATCCTTCTTCTTTGGACCGTAGAGAATGGACTAATTATTCTTCAGGGGAGTTCTCTTTGAAGTCTTTTTTTTTTTGACTCCTTGATAGATAAGCCAGGTTTCCTAATTTTCCAACCCTCATTCATGATTTTGAAATCTAAGGCTCCACGGAAGGTTAATGAGGAGGAACTATTATATATGCTATCTGTACCAGGTTTTGGCTGCAGTGTTCCTGTTTGACCATTCAAAGCTTTTGGAGAGCGGCCCCCAAACTGCACTGCTCCATAAATTTCTAGTCGTTTCTTGTCTAATAGTTGGTCTAAATCGACCAATGATCATAGTAACATTGGACATAACTCTTTATTGAAATAGGGATGCTCTGTAGGTAAATGCAACAAACAAATAGGGGTACATTGAATATATTTATGCATATATACAAACATATTTGCATGTTTGCATATGTACGTGAATTACTCATTATTGTTTTCTTTACAGACGGGTCTAAAGCTAGTCTTTGATTCTTCGGAAGAGGATTTCTCTGTTGTGATGCTGATTTCACTTTCAAAAATTGCTTCCAAATCTGCATTCCTGATTTCTGACCAGGTGGCTATTCCAATCATCTACTTGGGTTTTGAATGCGTTTTTGTGTTTGGCAATGTATATTGTGGTTATTACTCAACATGCAAAGTTTTAGCCTAGATGCTTTGATCAGGCTACCCAAAAAGGGGAATGAGAAGAGAGGTCCATAAGGATCATATACTAGTTTGGAAAGTGCTATTATATCGACGTTGATGTTGGATAAGCTCTAATACTTTGAGCACATGAGATTCCTACTCACACATAAAAAGGTAGACAGAAGAACCAAGACCTAATTGGAGACATGACAAGCTGCACTTTATGGCACAAACAAGGGGAACCACTACCAAATTGACGAAACTGAAATAGAACTCTCCCTTAGAACTCTCCCTAAGTTCAACTCTGATACCATATTAAAACATCCAACTCAACCAATTGGCAATGGGTGGAGAGGCCAACAAGGCTCATATACTTGGTTGGTGTTATTAAATCAATGCGGGACAAGCTCTACCACTTATATTGCTTTGAAAATATAGTGATTGATGGCCACGGTAACAAAAATTTCTTTACAAACCCTAATTAGGCTGGTGAGGGAATAAGTGTTTTATGATTACTGCATGTATAGGTATCTTGGACAAGTTGACTGTTGATTGTTGGACTTTTTTTTAAAAAAAAAATTTGGCTGTTTTTGTGTGTTGTGGTTATTAATTAGCGTGCATAGTTTTTCAGTCTAGAAGCTCTGATCAGGCAGCCCCAAAGGGGAAAAAAATGAAAAGAAAAAATGCAAGAAAGCACAATCATTTTTTCCTCTTGGATAGCAAAGTGATTGATGGCCCCAGTTGCATAAATTACAGAGCATGTTACTCTAATTAGGTGGTGACGGAATCAATATTTGTCAAGTACTGAATGGTCAAGTTTATGGTCCTGATTGTTGGTCTTTATTGTGTATTCAGCCTTTAATATGGCAGAGAATTTTTGTAAATTTAAGCTACAATAGTGCACAAATAGATTCAACAGAACCTTCTTTTTCCAATTTCTACCTCTTTTTTTGTTTGTTCATCCTTCCTAAATCTCTGTCATAATACCTGGTAGAGTTTAGGTGAAAAAAGACAACTTTGATAAATGCAAGAAATGGGAGTCAAAGCTGGGGCATCAGTGATGTACCACATCAATGTACTAAGATATGTTGTTAACAGACCATGGTGATTTCATCCAAAAAAGGGTTCTTTTAGCTTATTTATTTGATGTATGATAAATATATCCCTCTGGCTTTTGGATGCAGATGGTGTTGCTTTTCTCCTTTCTGAATCAAGAGAAATCTTTGCGTTTGCAAGTTACATCATTAAGGTGTCTACGATATATCTTAGCTGGAGGAGTTTGTCAAGTTCCTGCTAGTACAGAAGCAATCAAAACATTGGTCAGCATGCTAAATGAATCCAAATTCGCACCAGCCTTGCAATGTGAAGCTCTAGAAATTTTGCATAAGGTTATTACGGTACCTGTAGTTGAATTCCTAATAATTAAACCACTGGACTAATCATTTCATCTTTATTTGCAGATCCTCCTATATAACCTATCATCCCTTGCTTGCATGGACATGCTTAATTTTTTACCCAATCTGTTGACAATTGTTCAGAATGTAATACAATCTCCAATCATGTCGGAGAGACTCTTAGCTATTGGTTTTCTTAAAAATATTTCTGGAAAGCTTGTTGGAAGGACAGAAATGGCATTAGATGCAACTGGTTACACTTTGGCATGCCAAGTTTTATCATTTGTCATGGACCAGATCTCCTTGCTGGTGAAGCCAGAGGCAGATCTTTATCAGCCTGATTTGGAGATGGATCAAGAGATTAAAAGCTTGCTCAACCTTCTCTTTCATTTCATTGAAGAACGTCCAAATCTTGGTGGTCTTGTGATGGAAAAAATCTGTTCGTTTATAAAAAATCTGGTGAATATGCTTGACAGATTTAGTGAAGCTGAGAAATCAGATTTATCAAGGCATGAGATAATGGGGTTCAGAGGAAAAAACATCACGTCAATCACATCAAAGCTTATAATTTATGTATCCAAAATTCTGGTTACTCGTCTCAAAAACTTAAAAGAAGCTGACAAAGTACTTGATGCAGTGAAGCTTCTGGTTGAACGTGCACAACGGTGCAGCTTATTTGATTTCTATATGAACACAATCTACTCTCTTCTGTTGCATTCAAGTCTGGTTTGCTATTGGACGTGGAACGAAATTGAGGAAAACAACAATTTTGATAGAAACTTGCAAACATCTCATCTTGATTCTAGTGTTCAGCAAGAGATTCTTTCCATTGAGTGGGCAAAGAAGATGTTGGCAAGAAAGGATAATTGGTCTGCTTACAAAGCTGGAAAATATGCAGCATGCCAGGGAGCATGGTTTACGGCTGCTTTTATATTTTGGCAACTAATGACAATGGTTCAATCTGATTCTTGTTATGGCTGGTTAAAATCCTTGGCTCAATTTGCTTACTCTGAAAGGAAAGTCCAATTGTTTCTTTTCTTAAAACAAGGATCCAATATATTAGATTGGATAGAGAATAACAAACTTCCTGCCGGACCTTTTGGAGATGATCTAAGTGAAACAGGGGAAGTCGTTGCTTTTAAGATCAACTCGCCAGACTTCATTGAAAATCTTGTTGGGGCTTGTAAAATCCTTCACTCTGTAGAGGAAGCATTTGGAGCCTCTGCTGCAGGTCATGCTTTCAGTTTTCAAAGATGGTTTTTGGCTCAGAGAGTAAAGGTTTTAGAAACTGTGTCGGATATACTGAAATTGTTGAGAACAGTTCCAGGTCACGATAGCATTAGCAACAGCAAACAAATACAGGGAAGGATTGTGGTTGAGAACCCAAAATTTTTGTGTGCAGTCAACTCCCTGGTTGGGCTTGCACGAGAATTTGATTTGATTGCAACATCTTTCATTGGCATGGATAGAAAAAGTTCGTTGGTCATTTCCGCACTTGCACTAAGTTGTTCATTGTTGGCCTTCAGTGCTGTATTTGCGTTTTCAATTCCAAAACTACATTCTTTAGAAGATTTTATAATTTCTGGTATGGATAACACGGAGGGTAATTTGCATGCCATGCTAATACAAGAATTAATTGCGCGAATGTGGCGTACAGATTGTGATACCAACAGAAAACTATGGTTGCTATTCAAGGTTTGGGGAAAGCCTAGGAGCTGTTTTTGGCCACAGTCCAGAAATCAAACATCAAACAGCATTCATGAAGCAAAAGGTATTTTTGCGTTGTGTAATTATTCAGTGACAAAGATTGTTGTCTTGCAAAATGAGGCAAACAGTGTACACGACGATGAGAGTAAATCTCATTTTACCAATAATGGTTTGCAACTTCTGTTGGACATCATTATGAAATGGATGCACACCTCTTGCCGGACTCCCAATCACTTCTTTCGAGTAAGGTATGTTGAACAGTTCTGTCCCTGTATGGTTTCACAGTCCTACACTTTTTTGGTCCTCCTGGAATTATTAATTTTTTCGCTTTTTAAGTAATTAAAGAGGTTGAGGAGCTCGTGTTGTGATTCTTTTGCACTCATTACTATGTGGCTACATTCTACATGGTGGCTATTGGCAAAAGAACTAAGGCCCTGCATATGCATATATTCACTCTTAACTCAATTAGACATCTAAAACCTCTAAACATAAAGCATGATCAGGATATGGTATCATATGGCTGGTCTTGTCAGGTGGGCACTAATAAATTTTCTCACATCGAGCAGTGGAGCGATAAAGCTTTCCTAAATCCAGTTCACCATTCCTCTCATTGACACGACACTGGCACCATCGAGAATGGAAAAGTTTCCATCTCATAAACTTGCATTGGATGATTGAATTTGTCAAAACTTAAGCAACGACTCACAAATTAGTCACCCACTAATTATCAATCTTCATTATGTGTCTGAAATGGTTTCAACGAAACCTAATAGCTCAATCTCTTACTCCCAAAGAAGAACTCTATACACCACCATGTTATGATCAACATCATCCACAAGTGATCTTGCCAATCAGGTCATCGACATAGTCCCCTGCTCGATTTTGTGAAGTAGCGAAAAGGTGTAGAAGACCTTATGGATATGAACGAATTTTCATTCTCTTGGTATGAGATCAACATCTAAGAAGTACAGATACGATTAGGGGACATGGATAAGACATGACATGGGCAACTGACAACTTGTTGTCTAAAAAAGTAAGACACNCCAATCAGGTCATCGACATAGTCCCCTGCTCGATTTTGTGAAGTAGCGAAAAGGTGCAGAAGACCTCATGGATATGAACGAATTTTCATTCTCTTGGTATGAGATCAACATCTAAGAAGTACAGATATGATTAGGGGACATGGATAAGACATGACATGGGCAACTGACAACTTGTTGTCTAAAAAAGTAAGACGCCGTTGAGGACACGATAAAGATAGATTATATAATTTATTACAAATATAGGAATAATTAGTGCTATTCATAAGAAAGTTAATACTTTGTGACAAGTGGATGTTTTTTCTATTTAATTAGTGTGGATTTTGAGACCAACAGATCATGGTAGTCAATAATCAATTTTTTTGCAGACAATTTCTGGCAAATGTACATAATTATTGTGATTGCTCTCATCTTCTCAATTTCTCTTCTTTTAGCAAAATATTTATGTTGCTTCTACTATCATTAGTAAATTTTAAGGACAACTTTAACATGAATGGTCTTAACAATTATATATTTTTTTGTAGTGTAGACTAGTCATCTGCCAAATTTTTAAGTTTCATTAATTACATTTCAACGCCTGTTAATATATTAGTAGTAGGCACAACTTAAAGATTTGTTGGACATGTCACCGAAGAAGTGTCAAACACATGTCCAAAATTGAAATTTTATCTTTTAATTGTGGACACAGATAACAAAGAATCGGACATGTGTTTGGGAAGTGTTGGTGTCTCTTTATAAGTGTGTATGTGCTTTTTAGATCAACATCATTGGCAGTGGGTTCAAGGTTATCGGGATTTTGATTCCAATGATAATCCTAATGCGTTTTCATTCGCATATTGTCAACTATTCAAACAAGGTAATCTAGGGGTTTAGATTGAGATTCCATTCCCAATCAAGATCCATCCAAATGAGCCTAATTGGTAAAACGTTTACCTACTCATTTGAATATGCTTGGTGCTTGGTGAGGCAATGAATTCAACAATCTGTTATATGGATTTTAGAATCAGTTGATATTTCAGTGATATTTTTTATAATTCCTCCACTTGTGACTCTAGTCTTTGTCCCTTGAAATCTTTGCTCTTCCTACTAGTGTTGTCATTATGTGATGAGACTACTAACGTTGTTCTGATTTTCCATATGAATCACTCTAAAGCTTGAAGCTGATAATTTTCCAGGCCTTGTATTACTTCTGAGCTCTTTGCAACGAATGGAGACAGCAGAGGNATGGATATGAACGAATTTTCATTCTCTTGGTATGAGATCAACATCTAAGAAGTACAGATATGATTAGGGGACATGGATAAGACATGACATGGGCAACTGACAACTTGTTGTCTAAAAAAGTAAGACACCGTTGAGGACACGATAAAGATAGATTATATAATTTATTACAAATATAGGAATAATTAGTGCTATTCATAAGAAAGTTAATACTTTGTGACAAGTGGATGTTTTTTCTATTTAATTAGTGTGGATTTTGAGACCAACAGATCATGGTAGTCAATAATCAATTTTTTTGCAGACAATTTCTGGCAAATGTACATAATTATTGTGATTGCTCTCATCTTCTCAATTTCTCTTCTTTTAGCAAAATATTTATGTTGCTTCTACTATCATTAGTAAATTTTAAGGACAACTTTAACATGAATGGTCTTAACAATTATATATTTTTTTGTAGTGTAGACTAGTCATCTGCCAAATTTTAAAGTTTCATTAATTACATTTCAACACCTGTTAATATATTAGTAGTAGGCACGACTTAAAGATTTGTTGGACATGTCACCGAAGAAGTGTCAAACACATGTCCAAAATTGAAATTTTATCTTTTAATTGTGGACACAGATAACAAAGAATCGGACATGTGTTTGGGAAGTGTTGGTGTCTCTTTATAAGTGTGTATGTGCTTTTTAGATCACCATCATTGGCAGTGGGTTCAAGGTTATCGGGAATTTGATTCCAATGATAATCCTAATGCGTTTTCATTCGCATATTGTCAACTATTCAAACAGGGTAATCTAGGGGTTTAGATTGAGATTCCATTCCCAATCAAGATCCATCCAAAGGAGCCTAATTGGTAAAACGTTTTCCTACTCATTTGAATATGCTTGGTGCTTGGTGAGGCAATGAATTCAACAATCTGTTATATGAATTTTAGAATCAGTTGATATTTCAGTGATATTTTTTATAATTCCTCCACTTGTGACTCTAGTCTTTGTCCCTTGAAATCTTTGCTCTTCCTACTAGTGTTGTCATTATGTGATGAGACTACTAACGTTGTTCTGATTTTCCATATGAATCACTCTAAAGCTTGAAGCTGATAATTTTCCAGGCCTTGTATTACTTCTGAGCTCTTTGCAACGAATGGAGACAGCAGAGGTGTAGAGGGAATATCTGTCTTGCAAGGCTTCCATCTGTCACTAAATCTTTGCCTTCAATTGAAAGATGTGCCACCAAACCAGCCAATACGGCTAACCAAGTTGTACTGCATCCTTCATTGTAAAACATCTTTTCAGATACCCCATCCAACTGGAGAAAATAAAGGGCAAACAGAGTTGGGTTATCAAGATTGGGGAACTGATGACATGGTTGATCTGAATGGAAAGCTGTGGAGGTATGTGACAGCGTGTCCCAAGGTTAGCAGTATGCACACTAGAAATAATGCTGGTGATATTGGGGTTGTCGATACATTTGTGTATTTTGAACCTAATGATAGGGGGCAGGGATTCTCTACATGTTTGCTAGATATTTCTGCTTTTCCGGTTGGTTCTTACAGAATAAAATGGCATAGCTGTTGTGNATGTGTTTGGGAAGTGTTGGTGTCTCTTTATAAGTGTGTATGTGCTTTTTAGATCACCATCATTGGCAGTGGGTTCAAGGTTATCGGGAATTTGATTCCAATGATAATCCTAATGCGTTTTCATTCGCATATTGTCAACTATTCAAACAGGGTAATCTAGGGGTTTAGATTGAGATTCCATTCCCAATCAAGATCCATCCAAAGGAGCCTAATTGGTAAAACGTTTTCCTACTCATTTGAATATGCTTGGTGCTTGGTGAGGCAATGAATTCAACAATCTGTTATATGAATTTTAGAATCAGTTGATATTTCAGTGATATTTTTTATAATTCCTCCACTTGTGACTCTAGTCTTTGTCCCTTNATTTTAGAATCAGTTGATATTTCAGTGATATTTTTTATAATTCCTCCACTTGTGACTCTAGTCTTTGTCCCTTGAAATCTTTGCTCTTCCTACTAGTGTTGTCATTATGTGATGAGACTACTAACGTTGTTCTGATTTTCCATATGAATCACTCTAAAGCTTGAAGCTGATAATTTTCCAGGCCTTGTATTACTTCTGAGCTCTTTGCAACGAATGGAGACAGCAGAGGTGTAGAGGGAATATCTGTCTTGCAAGGCTTCCATCTGTCACTAAATCTTTGCCTTCAATTGAAAGATGTGCCACCAAACCAGCCAATACGGCTAACCAAGTTGTACTGCATCCTTCATTGTAAAACATCTTTTCAGATACCCCATCCAACTGGAGAAAATAAAGGGCAAACAGAGTTGGGTTATCAAGATTGGGGAACTGATGACATGGTTGATCTGAATGGAAAGCTGTGGAGGTATGTGACAGCGTGTCCCAAGGTTAGCAGTATGCACACTAGAAATAATGCTGGTGATATTGGGGTTGTTGATACATTTGTGTATTTTGAACCNAGGTATGTGACAGCGTGTCCCAAGGTTAGCAGTATGCACACTAGAAATAATGCTGGTGATATTGGGGTTGTTGATACATTTGTGTATTTTGAACCAAATGAGCGGGGGCAGGGATTCTCTACATGTTTGCTAGATATTTCTGCTTTTCCGGTAGGTTCTTACAGAATAAAATGGCATAGCTGTTGCGTGGACATTAATGGTTGTTATTATAGCCTTTTGCCTTTTAAAGCCGGTCTGGTGTTTACAGTTCAGGAATCTTCTGTTGTTAGGTGATTCCATATGAGCTTCATGGGTTCTGTAAATTATTGCCTGTTTTGTATTAAGTGGAAAGAAAAATTATGAGTTTTTGTTCTAATGTTATACACCATGAGTTTTCGAGCACTCCCTTTTGTGGAAGTAGCACAAGGTTCTTCTACCTTTCATCCTGTGCAGCTTTGTATTCTGAAATATGATGTGATTTCTTTTGTGACTATTAGCTTTTTAAGCAATTACCATGTTCCTCTTTCGTAGATCTTGCTTGCCGGTTGGCTATATAAATTTGGTTAATATAGAGAAGTTGTTACCTTGAATTTGACAAGGGTTTGGCTACAGTTGCTCTAATCGTGTCACATAAAAAGGAAATATTAAACTTCTTGCGGAGGGACAACTCAAAGTTTTCGGGTGGTATACTCATCTCCTTTTTTTTTTATTATTATTATTGTTGTAATTTGTTTGAATTCATCAATATGTAACTATGTTGTGATTTGTGAGGTAAAAGATTAATCTCTATGGGCTTTGTTTAGTTGTCATAGTAGAAACGAATGGATTGAATAAAGAAATTTAATCTAATAAAATATAGATGGACAAAAGACAAGATTAAATACAGAATTATTATAATACATAATTTTATTTAGTGTTTGATAATACATGCTAAAATTGTTATATAGTAGTTATTTAATTCAATCGATTGTTTAATTAGGAAATTATTTTATCGTATTAATATTGAATAAATAAAAATACCTTCAATTAGTGCGTCAAAATATTTGTTATGTTAATGATAACTTGGTTTTATTAATTATGAGGTTATAATAATAAATGTGTATAATAATACCTTTGAGTTATCCTCCGGTGGCAAGTGAAGGAAGTGTATGCCTTTCCCTCAGTTTATCCTTTTTCTTTCTGTTTTGTGTTCGGAATTTGCAAGATATGTCGACTTCTAATTTATGTTTGAACGATTTAGTATGAGTTTTTTAAATTTGTCTTACGTTTGAAAAAAAAAATATTTATCGATTATATCTACAAATTTAATTAGCGTTTTTTTTTTTTGAATCAAAATTGAATCATCGATCAAAAATATAAATTCATATTTAACTAATTAAGTTCAAATTTAGGGTGAATTCGGATGAAGATCGAATCTATTGACAGATCAGACGCTTAGAATTCTGGGTATTTAAAGATTCATACAAAATGATTTTTAACTAAACTAAAATGGGTTATCCAAAATAAAAGGTTAAAATGCAATTTTTCTGACGAAAAGGATTAAATTGGAGCAAAACATACAATTCACTAAGTTTAGAACTTCACCGGAATAACTTTTTAATAGGAGAGTTTAGTTGTCCTAATGTAAATATAATAGGGTTTAATAGTTTTTTGGCTGAAAAAACAAGACTTATTGATAATTTCTCAAAAAATATTTTTGTAAAAAATTAAGATGGATTATTTTAATTTTTTGACTTCGATATCAAAGAAAGTATATTACACAAGTTTACCACTTTTATTGGTTTAAAACATAATTTTTTGGAATCAAATTACAAAAAAAAACTCAATTCTAACATTTTAACATGAATAAAAAAAAATACAATTATTGAAATCAATCTACATTCTCTTAGGATCATTTATAATTTTTTGTCACAGGGTATCAAAAAAATCGATGAAAAACTATGAGAAAGTTACGTTGCAACACTTTTAATATGTTAGGTATAATATAAAAAACTTAATTTTGTAAGGGTACATAATGAGATATTTGAAATCTTTCGAGGGAAAAAGTGAAATTTGCCCTTACATTTTACTCCCTCTCTTTCTCTCCGTGTGGTCTTCTTCACGACTTCAGAGTTCAGACACTTAACACAAAATACCATCGCCTACCAAGACCCCCCACAACCACCGCCAGTCTCCACCACAAAGACATCCAGTATAGTTAGATCTCCATTAACGAAAACTACCACCATCACTGACCATCCACAACGAAGCAAAAACATCTGTAATACCCGTATCAATGTTGTAAAATGAACAAGCCGAAATGCTCACCTCACCTGCAAGAACAAGGATTACAAGAAAAAGAGTATTAGACAACCAAAGTTCATTTTGGGCTTGAATGGTTGGAAGGTAGTTTGCATTTGCCAATGATAAAAAGTTTGGAACGTCAATTGCTGCATCCATGTGTTGTTAGTTCCAGCTGTGGGATTCAATCTCTGGTGTTACCTAACTTCGTTACCCAACAGTCAAGCAATGATTACATAAGCTCCTTATGCAAGCAAAACCTTTTCAAAGAAGCTCTTGAGGCATTTGATTTGTTAAGAGAGAAAACAAATCATCATGTAAATCCCAGTACTGGTGCACATCTGATTTCTGCCTGCTCTTCTTTGAAGTCTCTAGATTATGGCAAGAAAATCTATAACCATATCCTCACATCCAACTGTCAGCCAGACATGATTCTTCAGAATCATATTCTTAACATGTATGGAAAATGTGGGTCATTAAAGGATGCTCAAAAGCTTTTCGATGAAATGACTGAGCGAAATGTGGTTTCTTGGACTTCACTGATTGCTGGGTACTCACAGAATGGTCATGGGATCGATGCTGTAAGATTGTATTTTCAAATGCTTAGGTCAGGCCTTATGCCGGATCAGTTTACCTTTGGGAGCATAATAAAAGCTTGCTCAAGTTTGAATGATGTTGAGTTAGGAAAGCAATTGCATGCCCATGTCACTAAATCAGAATCTGGTTCCCAATTAATTGCACAAAATGCTCTGATTGCCATGTACATAAATTTTGGTCAAATCACTGATGCGTCTAACATGTTTTCTCACTGTAAGACAAAGAATTTGATTTCATGGAGTTCAATAATTGCCGGGTTTTCACAACTTGGATATGAAATAGAAGCTTTGTGTGTTTTCAAAGAGATGCTCTCTCATGGCATTTATCAGCCAAATGAATATATCTTTGGTAGTGCTTTTAGTGCTTGCGGCAGTCTCCAACAACCAGAGTATGGGAGGCAGGTACATGGGATGATTATAAAATTCGGGCTGAGGGGAGATGCTTTTTCTGGGTGCTCCCTTACTGATATGTATGCTAAATGTGGTTTCTTCCATTCTGCAAAAACAGTATTCTCTGAGATCAAAAGGCCAGATTTAGTGTCTTGGAATGCTATTATTTCAGGGTTTGCATATGGTGGTGATGCCAAGGAAGCAATATCAATTTTTTCTCAGATGAGGAGGCATTTGTCACTGACCCCAGATGATATCACAGTTCGCTCTTTACTTTGTGCATGCACATGCCCATCAACTCTATATCAAGGGAAGCAGGTACACTCCTACATTATTAAGATGAGTTTTGATTTAAATGTTGCAGTGTGCAACAGTTTACTTTCGATGTACGCCAGGTGTTCAGATCTTTGTGATGCATTTCAACTATTTAACGAGATGAGAAGCAATGCAGATTTGGTGACTTGGAATGCTATTCTTACTACATGCATGCTACATAACCAGGCCAGAGAGGTTTTCACATTATTTAAAATGATGCTTCTCTCTCAAACTGTACCCGATCATATTACATTAGCAAACATATTGGGGGCTTGCGGAGCAATAACCTCTTCAGAAGCAGGGGACCAAGTTCATTGTTGTGCCGTCAAAATTGGTCTTGTGCATGAAACTTCTGTCATGAATGGATTGATTGACATGTACTCAACGTGTGGATTTCTTGAAAGTGCTCGAAAGCTCTTCAATTGTATGGAAAATGCTGATGTGGCCTCATGGAGTAGTTTGATTGTGGGTTATGCTCAGTTTGGACATGGGGAAGAAGCTCTCAAACTGTTTAGAAAAATGAGAAGGTTAGGCATCAAGCCAAACCAAGTAACATTTGTCGGAGTTCTAACTGCTTGCAGTCATGTTGGATTGGTGCAAGAAGGGTGGCGGTTGTTTAATACGATGGAAGTGGAGCATGGTATTGTACCTACAAGAGAGCACTGTTCATGTGTGGTGGACTTGTTTGCTCGTGCTGGATGCATAAATGAAGCAGAAGCTTTTATCAATCAAATTGGCTTCGATTCTGATATTGTGGTGTGGAAGACCTTACTAGCTGCTTGTAGGACTCATAGTAATCTGGAAGTTGGGAAACGGGCTGCAGAGAATATATTGAAGATAGATCCCTTCAATTCTGCTGCTTATGTTTTACTTTGCAACATATATGCCTCTACTGGCTACTGGAAAGATGTTGCCAGATTGAGGAGCTTGATGAGAGACCGAGGCATTAGGAAAGTTCCAGGTCAAAGTTGGATAGAAATTAAGGACAGAATCCACGTTTTTGTAGCAGAAGATAGTTTGCATCAGGAGTGGGACAAAATATACATGGTTCTAGAAGAGTTGTGGTTGCAGATGCTGGATGCTGGTTATGTTCCATTTAAGGATATGGACTTCAGAAGCAGAACACTATGGGGGTAAATCAACAGAGACTTATATCTGGCTCTTCAGATGGAAGTTGGTATACAGTTTTTTGGAGGGTAACAGTTTAAATTTAAGTTGATTGAATCTTTTGAGGTATGTGCTTATTCATGGTTTACTTTTATAATTATAACTTCTCTAGAATATAACAACATTGACAATGTGTTGTAATGATCATTTACGCTGGTATTAGAGATTAGACCTTAGGAATGGAATGGTCATTCCTTAGTAATATTCATTCCTTTGTTTGGTTTGGGGGAATAAAATTTCATTCCCATTCCTAAGGAATAACTAATCCCATAAATCATGGGATTAACCATTCCCAAATAAACCATGGTATTACCCATTCCCTACCAGTCGGTAATCAGCCTAAATTCAAATTGACAAAAACCCGATCGTTCCTATTCCCCTCTCTCTCTCTCTCATCACTGCCCATCGTTCTTCAGTTCTTTGGCCCCAATCCTTCTTCTCTCCTTTCATCTTCTCTCTTCTACTCCCCTCTGTGACTTTTCCTTCATCAGCGGGAAGCATGGCGGTCCATCCCTCACTAGCCATTTTATGCTTCTTCCTCATCTCTTTGTGATGCAAGGGGCTAGATTGATGACCAGACGAGATTTGACATTGCCACTAATCTCAGGTAACTCTCCACTTTGTTTAGTCAACAATCTCGAATCCAATTTTAGAATTTTGTTTCTCTATTTCCTATTTTGAATAACATGCCTGTCAACTATATGATAAAAGTACCCTTAGAAATGAGACAAAAGAAAAATAGGATTGAATGCATGATATTTTGAATAGTACCTATAGAATTCAAATTATTGGGTGGCTTGAGTTTTAATTGTTAGTCGAATCCCCCTTATGCTGTCACAAAATTTTCTATTTTTGCTTTGAAGTGTGATCCTTGTAAGTGGGATAAATAATTACGTAGCTATTGTGCTTTTTTCTTGGGCGCCTATCTTTGGCAAGTGCAGGTATATAGACTAATAATCGCATATTAGCAATACTAGGACTCTAGCTAATGTCCTAATTAGAAAGCTTTTCTAATGACTTGAATTACCACCATGCAAAAGAATGGAAGTTAATTTGAATCAATCACGTCAAGGAAAATACCATAACACGCAACTACATTGAACTAAGTGGTCATTCCGTCCATGAAATGTGATTGATGACGCCATAATCAACAATGAAATTAATGGCCTATGTTAGCATTACAAACATGATAGGAACACTCTTAAAACAAGCAACAACAATTACTAATAATCCTGCTGGCATAGTCAAATTAAAGTGTCGTATATTTTTTCAGTTCTTATGCTATGGGGCCATTCTTATGCAATCACGGCCACTAAATTAAGTAGGGTCACCCACCCTTAAAATAGAGTTACTGTGAGTCCAAGCAAGACTGCAAGCTTGGTTGTCAGTTAAGCAACTGTCTCACTGTTGGTGAAGAGGTAAGGGAAATAGTCTCTTGTTGCAAACACAAGTACCATGCAAACCACTCCTATGCTTCAGGACCTGCATCCTTTGTGCTCGGTTTTTATTAATTCATTTTGCGTTCTCTGTTTTCTTGTAGTATCTGCTTCACGTGTTATCATGTTATCATTATGTTTCCAACCGCTGAATGCTGCAATTCCAAACCCTTTCCATCTGCCTCTGAAAATGATACATTAAAACTGTTATAAATTTACTGTGGTTATATACGTTTTCAGGGATTTCTTGGGTACTACCACTTCAAGAACAAAACCCATCAAGATGAGTTTTGTCCGGAAGGTTAATGTAGAGCTGCAATGTTTGCTTTGCTTGTCAATGAAGAGCTTGAATCATGCCCAGAACAGAACACCCAAAGAAGAAAATGGCTAACTATACCTGAAGTAGTAGAGAGTTGCCGATATCCATGGATGAGAGATGCTCTAGTAGAAGGCCTCTCCAAGTGGCATGATTTGTACATCTTTCTTTGGTCTATGGAACAATATACATGAATAAATATACGACTTTGACAAACACGTTGCATTTCTACTTTTTTAATTTGTTGTCTATTTTTATTTTTACTATTCTTTCAGCGAATTTTTTTATTATGTGATTTTTTGTTACTTTATTTACTTATCGCATATTTAATCTGATTTGTCAAATTTTAAAATTAACAGAAATACTCATTGTAATAGAATATGTTTACTAGTTAGAAATTCTACAATAAAAAAAAATATTTTGGTTAAATTTTATTCCATTCTATTAGAAATTATTTTATTTAAACCTTGGAATGGAATGTGCGAGCTATTCTAAGACTTAATCCCAATTAATTGTCAAACATTGAAATGATAATACATATTTTATTCATTTTCTAAATTTATTTCATTTCTATGTTCATTCCATTTCTGTTTGCTGTTTGAAGGTATTACTGTGTACCAAATAGAGCATCCATCCATTTTAGTGTTTCTGAGAAGTGAGGCAGTTAATTCGGCTAAAGAGGAAAAAACGTCTTAATGCATGGTCTTCAGAACAATTGAATTGAATTGAAAAAAGGAGTTTAGCTAAAGCTTAAGACAACAACTGTACAGGGTAAAAATTTTCGTACTTTTTTTCAGTAACGATGGTATTGAATCTAGTAGGCTTTTGTGAGAAACAAACCATGCAAACTCCTCTTTCCTGCAAAACGAACACACAATCAGAGAGACGGGACACTCTGATACTTAAGTCAATAAAAATTTCGAGAGTAAGCAAATCAATTGCAAGGAATAGAGAGAGGGTGCATTGGACTTAAGCATTACCCGATATTTATAGTCTTGTGGCGCCCTCTCTACAAGAGTTTCTGCCACTGGCCGCACATGTCAACACACCTATTTTCTAGCCAAACTTTCCTTAATTCATGCTAGGTTCCCTTTCCTATTTGTCTATTATTTAAGCCATGTTTATAATTTTCACCTCTAATTTAGGCAACTTCTTTATCATCTATACACACCACATCTGATTATTAGAGATAGCCAGCCTACCTTTCATATTTTATCATAAGTTGAGTTCAAATAAAACCCTAATACATCTACTTTTAGAGTTAATATTTCATTTTTTTAGTGGATATTTTACTTTTGAGTGAATATTCCACTTTTGGAGTGAAAATACCACATTTTTAGGTGAATATACCACTTTTTGAGCAAAAACATAATTTTTTGGTTGATATTCCACTTTGAGTGAAAATATCATTTTTTGGGGTGAAAATACCCACTTTTTTAGGTGAATATTCTACTTTTAGAGTTAATATTTCATTTTTTTGAGTGAATATTCTACTTTTTAGGTGAAAATACCACTTTTGGAGTGCAAATACCGCTTTTAGAGTGAAAATTCCACTTTTGGTGAATATTCCACTTTTAGGGTGAAAACACTACATTTTGGGTAAATATTCCACTTTTTGAAGGAAAATATCATTTTTTTGGTGGATATTCCTTTTTTTTGAGTGAAAAATATCAGTTTTTTGGTGACAATACCCCTTCTTGTATAAAAATATCACTTTTTGGTAAAAATACAATTTTTTTTTTGGAGTGAAAATGTGACACCCCATAATCCGGGTGTCTGTAATTATCCGATTGATTATCCATCGACCCGTATAATACTGGTGGATATCGTGTAATTTGATACCACACCGTTATGCCCCATTTCTCGGGATCCATAATTTAACAAAATTTGGGCAGAGTCTCCTTTGTACGAGGAGCTCTACTCAAAACGCAACCTGTACAACACTGACCCCACCGGGTCTATCTATCCATTCACAATTGTATAGTCTCGAATACTACCATAATCATTATCAGTACATACATTTATTCGTAAAAGAATAAATGTCCCAAAAGAGTCCCATATACATGCCTTTGTAAATATAAACAATGTTTGTTACAAAAATTATACAAGGCCAAAAGTAAGTATAAACAAGGGACTACAATGTCAAAATAAAAGCCACAGACCGGCTCTGTCGTCAAAGCGGGCCCATGACCTCGCCTTCAGTGGAGGCCTGTGCGATACCTGAAAAATGTTCCCATAAAGAGTGAGTCAACGCTCAATAGGGTAACTCCTATAGAGAATACCTCTCAACCTAAATGCATATGGAATATCACATGCAACAATCATTTGATACATTCATTCAAATATGTCTATTATGATTGAATGTTATAAATCATGTCATGCCATGAGATGAGACTCACGCAAGCAATACCAACCCTGAGCCCCATCCTGAGCTCCCATAACACATACAATGTCATGCGTATGTATCCGAGCATTTTAAGCCCCTATCATTGGTGTTATGTACACTCAATGACTAATTAATTCATTTTTTTGGTCTTTGTGGGGAGATGATTTATGGTATTACACCAATGGGACACCAACCATCAACGGATCTTCAGGACATCCCACCTGCGGCTCCGTTTCCGCCGTTACACTTTTTTGGAATTTCACCGCCGGAAAGTGTATAAACCAAGTAAGCGGGTCTTGCACCTGAGGGAGAATCTAGCCCTTCTTGCTGTCCCCAACACATTTATCCATTTAATTTCCAGTGCGACTCAACCGAACCTTGGTGCGAGTTTTCCAAGTCCATGTTCAACCACCTACGTGGTGATTGATTTCATACCATGCATACACTCTCACCCATGTCAATGCCCATGAATGTAGTGCAACCCATGCATAATGAAATACAATGTAATGACATTTTAACACGATCTCAAGCATGTTATGTAAGATAATCAACTCAACTAACATACTTGTATTCACCTAGGCATTTAATCAAACACCTAAAGAGCACATCAATTTACACAACTAGCATGCTATGACTTGCAACATGATAACATGTTTAACATAAGCACAAGTCCACCAAAATAATCATATGTTAAATAATCATTTAACATATATATATTATTTCACAATCATATAACAAGTTAATAATTTTATTAAACTTGATCTTCCATTAAAATATAAAGTAATGCTAACATACAATTAACATGCTTTAAACTACTAACATTAACTTATACCAAGTTAATCACAATAGAATTTTATTAATCACAAGATTAATTATAAATTCTATATTTGACCCACTAGTCAAGACCTAACATGTGATATACACTCATAATCTACTCATTCCATATGTCATATTTTAAGTTGAAATTAAATCTAAATAGGGGAAACCCTACCTCTCGTAGCGTGAGACCACTTACTAGAACGCCAAGGAAGCCCAAATTTAACTTCCTAAGTTTTAGGCCTAGATTATCGGCTTTGATATTCTTTCGGAGAAAAATACGATATTTGGTGTGGTTGTGTAGCTCTTGCTGAGTAAAGCAATTTTTGTTCTTGGCCCGAAGCGATTAAACGGTTAAATTTTCGTAGATTTGAGAAGGAAGAAAAGAGAAAAAAAAATAAAAAACTCATTTTTTTTTTCACTCACTTTGTCTCGCCGGCTGGAGAAGAAAATAAAAAGTGGAAGGCAAAGTCTTCCACTTATATATATATATATATATATATTATTTTTTTGAAATTTATGTTTTTGACCCATAATTTAACAATTAATTATTATTTTACCCCTTTTATTAGGATTTTTAATAATAATAATAATAATAATAATTTTTTTTTTGGGTTTTACAGAAAATACCATTTTTAGGAGAATATTTCACCTTTCGATTGAAAATATAACTTTTGTGTGTGAAAATACAACTGTTTAGGTGAAAAAAATCACTTTTTAGTTGAAAATTCTATTTTTGGAGTGAAAATACCATTTTTGGTGAAAATCATAACTTTTGGGTAGAAATTATCACTTTTTCGGTAAATATTATAGTTTTTGGGTTAAATTAATATTTTTTTGATTAAAATAACACATTTTGGGTGAAAATACTTTTTTGGGTGAATATAATAATTTTTTGGGTAAAATGTCACTTTTACAGGAATATACCACTTTTTATGTGAAAATATCATTTTTTTTTGGTAAAAATATCACTTTTTGTATTAAAATATTTTTTTTTTTTGGATGAAAATACCATTTTTTTTCATGTGAGATGAAATGTGGGTCATTATATCCAATTATAAGAATTAGATAAAGTCTAGGCCGTTGAGTTAAAATTAGAATGAATCTGAGCCGTCCTTGTGCTTTTCCAAATGAATTTAAATTAAATTAAATTTTGAAGTGAAAAAAGATTCAAATTAGATTCTATCTTATTATTATAGATATCATTTTTGGAGTGAAAATATCAATTTTTTGTGAATATTTCAGTTATTAAGTGAAAATATCACTTTTTGGGGGTGAAAATACCAATTTTTTTTTTAAGATGAAAATATCACTTTTTGGGTGAAAATACTATTTTTGTGAATATTCTACTTTTGGAGTTAAAAGACCATGTTTTGGAGTAAAATATCCCTTTTTGTGAATATTCTATTTTTGGTGTGAAATACCACTTTTTGGATGAATATTCTATTTTTGAGTAAAAATACCACTTTTGGAGTAAAATACAATTTTATTTTTTTTGGGTGAACAAATCAAGTATAATTTAACTCATCTAAATATTCATGTCAGATATGTTTAAACTCGATCTCTGTATTAAATATTTGTATTCAAGTTAACATGTATAATAAGTGAACTAGAAATATAAGACCATGACTCAATTCTCTCTTAATCAAACTCATTACTCCTAGGCTCCCAAATATTACAAATCCACTTGATTCAAATTCTTAAAAAACAAATGAATACTTGTGAATATTTCTGTTTGATACTAATTCATTTTGTTTATTATTTAGGTTAATGAGTCATCTATTAAGTGGGATGGTCTAATGGGATATCGATCAAACTTCTTACTTTAAAGTTAGAGGTTCGAGTATCGGAGTCCACATTGGTTGACCGTTATATTAGCCTAACTAAATTTTGTTCCTGAGAGGTGTAATGAACGCGGTCAGGCCCTCATGATCTCTCCCGTGAAAGCCTATCGGAGTGGTTTTTATGCGTTTTCTTCTACACCCACCTCTTTTTTCTCCGAGCAACCAAAAAAAAAAAAAAAAGACACATTTCATACAACAACTACTCTATTATAATCCCCCAAGTTGATAGTTTCGTGGTAAACGTTGCTACACTCAANTACAACAACTGCTCTATTATAATCCCCCAAGTTGATAGTTTCGTGGTAAACGTTGCTACACTCAACTCGACCTGTTAAATATTTCTGAACTCTTAGCTTAAACTCAATGCAACCTATAATTAATTCAAGGGAATCTTACAACCATCATCAGTTTTGACCAATCTCTTCCCTGTTTCAGTCAAAAGCAAATCGTCTATGCCGGAACAGAGTATTCATAAGGGATAAATCATTTATAGCCTGACCTTCAGATAGAGAATATACAAATACTAATTATAAAATGATTTCTTAATTTTTGTGATGTAAAAAAGTAAATTTAAAAAATTCGGATCCGAGTTTCTGTAGAAAAAATTCATTAATCAAAGTTGAATTCAAAACCCAAATGAAATCAAAATTTGATAACGAGCGAAGATGTAGAGAAGGAGAATTGAACCCTTGTTTTGATAATAAAATGAAGTCTTTCGGAAAAAAGTAAACAAGAAATTGTCCGAAGGTGTTTAGAATTTTTGATCATAATTTGATAATTGGACTTGGACACATGATAGATGGTACGTCCTGAGTTGAAGTGACTCTTTTATGCCCGAGCAGATAAAGACTCAATCGAACAATAGTGTAGCTTGGCCAAGTAGATTTTAGCTTCAGTCGAACAAATTGAATAGAAGCCCGATTGAAAAATAAGTCTATTAAAAAACTCAGTGGAAAGCATTGCCGAGCAAAAAAGTGTATGCCGAACCGAAAATGACGTGCGTGTATATGCACAAGTGGAATATATATTTAGTACCAAGCACACATCCATACGTGTGCGTGTACGTAATTAAGAAAAAGAATACCACATCAAAAGAAGTAAATGATTCGTCTTTTGTAACGTTTGGTTTTTTAAATAAAAATAACTTCATCAAAAAAATATATATATATTTTACTATTATAACATTTGGTCACAATTTTTTAAATACTAAAAAGTAATATATATATAATTAGGGGTAACTGTTACCTGAATGTACAATGTAATATAAATAATTTTGAGAGAGATGTTGATGACCGTTGAATGAATTTATTTGAAACCGTCGAATGAATTTATTGAAGTATGTCCCGTTTTATATTATAGATCATTTAAAAATTCTGTGAATGAAAGATTAAGACAGATATATAATTCCAATGTAGACTTAACCGTTTAATATCATGTGAACAAAATAACTATCTTCGCAAGAGACCATACCGTTTGATCTGGGATTGAATTCCTCTTCATTATATTTTTATACAATTTTACTTAATGATAAATCACTCACTATGTATTCACGTGAGAATCATTATTTATATGTGAACCCCTTATTTATACACAATAAATGATCTATTATTTAATAAAATTGTGTAAAAAAAATAATAGAGATGATCATGATCTTTTGATCAGTGGTCAATAAGACTTAAGACTTGCCTGAACTTAATTAAGAAATTAATGATATTCAATCAAAATCAATCACTAGTTTGGGTCCTTTGCATTCTACAAAACAATTTTGCCACCTCACCTCTTGGATAAGGGCCGTGGTCAACTCTTAATCTTATTTCCCAAGCCACCACACAGCCACTTCAAATGTTCAAACTATTAAAGCCCCACAGAAGCCTCTAGAGACCTTCAAATATTCATACCTCAACTCCCTCTTAAAATTCCTTTCCATCCTTGTTCATCTCACAACCTCTCTCTCTCTCTCTCTCTTTCTCTCTCTCTCTCTTCACAAAAAAGACACAACAACCAAGGGGCACAAGGGTTACCAGAAAAACATGGGCAGTTTGGTGGGGCATGTAGCACCTGGGTTTGGTTTCTTTGTCATTGGGCTATGGCACCTCCTTAACCACATCAAACTCCATGCTCTCCAACCAAAATCCTACACATCTTTGCCATGGTTTCCAACTTCCAAAATAAGGTACTTGGAGCTGTTCCTCATCATCGGAGGTTGCTCCATATCCATTTCCATGGAGCTTTTTATCGGACCCGAACGTCACCAACCCTTTGACCCCGATGGCACCATTCCCTCAAACCATCTCCACAATTTCGAACACTCTAACATATCAATGACTTTCTTTGTTTACGCAGTTTTTTCTATCCTCCTAGATAGAATTGGGCCCCCAGCCCAATATGGCCTAACCCAATTGGTTGGAGCTATTGCTTTTAGCCAACAACTTCTTCTCTTTCACCTCCACTCTGCTGATCACATGGGGATTGAAGGCCAATACCACTGGCTTCTTCAAACTGTCATACTTGTCTCTCTCATCACCTCCCTCATGGGTATTGGCTACCCAAAAAGTTTCTTAATTAGCTTTGTGAGGTCTCTAAGTATTTTGTTCCAAGGTGTTTGGCTCATAGCTATGGGCTTCATGCTTTGGACCTCAGAACTGATACCCAAAGGTTGCTTTATTAACATAGAAGAAGGTCACCAAGTTGTGAGATGCCATAGCCATGAAGCGCTCGAGCGGGCTAAATCATTAGTGAACATTCAATTTAGCTGGTACTTAATCGGAGTAACTATTTTTGGGTTATCTCTTTATTTGATCATGCATAAATTTTACGACCAAAAAATTGGATATCATGAATCACTGACAAAGTATGAAGAGCAAGAAGAGGAAGAGGATGATGTTGAGGCACAGCAGAAGAGCAAATTTGGTGAGTCTCAGAGTTTTATTCATATGGGAAAAGTGTTTGCACCTATGGATATAGAAAGGTAGAAAAAGAAGGCAAAGGAAAAAAGGTAAAACAGGATTAGAAATGCTTGAATTTTAGATAGGTGTGTGTCCACTTTGTTTAATTAAGCCTCCAATAATGTTGGCTTGGTTGACAGCAAGGTCCCATGGGCAAAAAAGTGTAAAGGGAAAATGGTGTCATATTGTTTGGTTTGCATTGATGGCTTTTAGCTTAGAGTGAACTCAATGTGTTTGTATGTAAATGGGGAAATTAAGTACGGGGGGAGGCTTCTCAATGGATTCTTGAAAACAAGAAGCGGAAAAGGTATCTATTTTTTTTTTTTTTTGTTACACGGTATTTAGACTTGTGTCGACTATTCCTTCGAGTTCAACGGCTAGCCATCGTAACTTGAACTGGTCTAGAGATTATCCCAAAGGAATAAGGGTAGTTATCTCTTAATGAATGTGGAAAAGGATTGAACTTAAGAATTCTAAATAATCAAAGGACAGACTCAATTATTAAACCACCTCTAACATTAAAATGTCTCTATTTTATTTAAGGGTTAATAATATTTTTGGCCCTTAAAATATGTATATTTTGTCAGTTTAATTCTTAAAATATTATTTTTATCAATTTGATCTCTACAATATTCAATTCCTATTTAAATGATCCCTATATAGACGAATCATTAAGTTTTTTATGAAATGATCACGTGTTGGTCACATGATACCATTTGAAAGAATGACACATGATCATTTCTCTCAAAAAACTTATCAAATTATATGATTAAAAATTAAAATGACACAAATTAAAATTTTAGTGATTAAATTGACAAAATTAATACAATGAGAACTAAACTGATAAAACAGACATATTTTAATGACCAAAATTACTATTAATCTTTTGTTTAATTCTATACAATAGCCTGATTTTCAATTGATTCTTAACAATTTTTACACATTAAGGCAGATTCTATGTGGTTGTTGAGAATTTAATGCATCGAGAATGTTGAAAATAAACGTCTTCAAAGAACGTTGTTATATCCAAGTGGTAGGAGAGCAATATTATGTAACTCAAATCTACAATTCAAATTAGCATTTTAAATGAAGGGTAACCATTAGATCAGTGGTCCCATTTAAAAAAGTTGATGGGACCCACTCGTTTAATGATCCTCTTTATTTGAGATGCAAATTTGAGTTACGCAGTATTTTCCGTGACAGAATGAGGAGAAACAAATAGGGTTTTTTGCACTTCACAATTTGAAAAATTTTAAATTTTAAATTTGTTACGGAAAGCTAACAAAAGTGTCACATTGTAACATTTTTGATACATTAAGAGTACAATATAAAAATTTAATCTTTGAGAACATATACAAAATGTAATTCGCCCAAATAAATAATCCAAATTTGAATTCTCATCTGAACGAGAAGAATGAAATAAACATTATCAACACCAATCAAAAAACAGATGGTCTCGTGCACGATGATCGGCCATTGCAAGGCCCGGAAATAGTTAGATATACACAATATTATCCTTGTATATAAAAAAGTTATTGTAGTGACATCGAGTCGACTAAAATGTGGTTTAATTAATAACCTAAAATGGTTCAATTTTATGTCTTAAATGGGTTAATGTAGTTGTCTCTTTTCAACAGTAGCTTTCACAAATGGAGTTCATGTGGCTCAGAAGCAAAACCTATTTGATTCTGTCAAGGAATGTTGTAACCCACTCCAAGCCCCCGTTCCTTAAACTCCAACATGATGAATATTCTAAGCCACTTAAATTTTGAAAATGCCCTCCATTAACTAAGACCACTAATCAAAAGATTGTACACAATATAATATATTTTAATTTTAATTTTTTTCAATAGTCAGGAGTGTCTTGGCTAGTTTATGTTCACCTCGATTAATCTCTTCTTTTATTTGGTCAAAGACAGACCATCCACGCCGGAGTTAGGATATTTATAGAATAAATTTATCATAATCTGACTTTAATGAATTACTAAAATTCAAATTCAAAACGTTTGGACTTACAGTTTTTTCTTTTTGCCACTTTTGTTACACCTTGAAGTTCAATACTCTAAATTGTCATCAATACACAATAAGGTATCACATATCACGGATGTAATTGACAAAGGCTTACCATTTTTCGAACTTATTAAATTCTGGGACTCAAAGTCCAAACGTATGACTTGGACAAATGAGTAATTGTGGTCATAATAGTGTAATATTTATTATGAATTGTGGAATAGTAATCGTGGTGACAACGACGATGATATAGATTTTGCTTGAGTCAGTGTCATGGTCCCATTGGCAATTATACTACTGAGACTGTAATACATAAAGAAGATGGAGCCTGCTGGAGCATAATAAAACTATCGAAAATTTCAGTCACACCCCTTTTAATTTTTCATATCTTTAAAAATACCCTCTCTATTTTCTAAATCTTTATTAAATACAAGAAGGTTAGTGTATTGTACAGGAAGATGAACACCAAAAAATAAAAAATGGAAAAAGGAACATAGTTTCCCCGATAATTGTTCATTTTCTAATTTTCTTCCATTTTCCCCTAAAAAATTTCAATCCTCTTACTACGTTTACATTTAGTCAAAAGATCTCCGTATGCTTTGTATAATTCCTACCGAGACAAAAATATTAGAGTGTATAATTAGAGTATTTTNCCTTCCATTTTCCCCTAAAAATTTTCAATCCTCTTACTACGTTTACATTTAGTCAAAAGATCTCCGTATGCTTTGTATAATTCCTACCGAGACAAAAATATTAGAGTGTATAATTAGAGTATTTTAAATAAATAATTTTTTCAAAAAAAAAATAATTTTTATCGATAATTTGTAAAAAAAAATATAAAGGTCAGCTCAAAGCATGACTCACACCACTACGACGTGTAGGAAAAGATTAGATGTTTGAATCTTTGACTCTACATGTCTAAGTAATTATTTTAGCTAATACTTTTCAAAAATGATCTATATAAATTAGGATATATAAGAAACACGCTCATATATGTACATATTTATCTTACAATGCATGCATTAAACTTGAAAAAAGAGAGCAAACTTTAAAAAAAATCAAAAAAATACCAAATAAGTCTTTTTGTAATAAAAAATCATTGAGTTCTAGCATATCTCTATTTGGATAATCAAATTATATTTTGCATGACTAGTTCCAATAATTCTATTAGTTTATCAATCGTGTCTTTATCCTAATTTTGACACTTCTTCTTAAACAATCAATTGCAATTTTTTTTTCCATAATTTCTTATTTTGAACAAGTTCATATTATTCCAAAGTGCTTGATTAATATTAATTTATGTAAAAGTTAAATATAATGACTCCCTCCAAATATATATGCATTTTATTTGATATTTTGCAAATAATATACAGGGAAAACATACCACAGGTCTACAGTTGAAGACTTTTTAGACTTTAGGTTTAACTTGAACATTTTTAAGATCTAAAATCTATAAAAACGCTTAACAAAAATACCGTTAATAAAAGAGGTTGTTTAAAAACCTTTGTCATCATCTCATTCTTATATTTATTACTACTACCATCATCATCCCACCACAACCATTCGCCACACCCCGCTACAGCCGCCCACCAACACCATCATTGTTGTCCACCACCACCACCACCCACCACCCAAACAATGAAAAACTAGTGAACTCAAATTTTGAAACAAAACATAAACATTTAACTTTAATATAATGAAACTATTAGATCACAAAATTTTTACAAACAATGAATTTTAATAGAATAAAACTCTTAGTTCATTGTCCAAAATTTTTACAAACAATGAACTACAAAAATAATGAAAATTTAAATTGAGAAACATATATCAAAAACAACTCAAAACTACTAAAAAAAACATAAATAGTGAACTCTAAAAATTTAAATTTTATCAACTTATATCCTAAACTACATATGAATAAATAAATAAATAAACCACTGATTAGGATGATCTAGTAGTAATACCAGCCTTACTCCTCACCCAGAGGTTGGAAATTCGAGTACTGGAGTCCCCATTAAGGCTCGGTGGTCGGCCGCTAGCCCAGGTCTGATTCCGAGAGATCCTTTTTTTAGTATCAAAAAAATAAAAAATAAAAATAAAAACAGAACAACAAGAAACCTCTTGTACAATCCCATGTTCCTAAATATATTTGAGTTGGTCTTATAACCAGAATCTTCCTTTACAAACTTGTCAAAACTACACAAAACTGAAGAAACATTAAATCACGGGTAAATAAACATGGGAGGTGGAAAAAGAAGGAAAGCCACCTTGTTTGCTACTACGCAGGGACCAAATATGATCCCCTCAAGACATCGAGGAATGCTACTGTTATATTAAGATACATCTGCAACCAAAGCCATATAATGGCAGCATTTAGATCTTTACAAACCGAACATCACTTTGCCCGAATGCAATCCCACAACCAGGGCACTTGCGATGGCGAATCTCTAGGTTTCTTTGGATGCATGGATTGCAAAATAGATGATAGCACTTAACAATTACAACCTGCCAAAGATAATGCAAAAAACCCCTTTGTCATTAGAACATGGAGACACTATCAATTGTGCGCTGAGACTCAAATTTCACATGATGCTGCCAATTTCCTCCAAAAAAAATTGAATCAGCAGATTAAGGGTGCATTTGGTAACTGCTTTGTTTTTGTTTTTTTTTTTTCCAGCTAAATTGTTTTGAAAACAAGGCCAGATTTTGAAAACAAGAAAATGGTGTTTTCCAAAAGTTTGATTTTGGCCTTCTCTTGAGCACTGTAAGATGACAATTTGATTTGATTTGATTTGCTACAAAAGGCCATCAATTCAACTGAAAAAGCAAGAATTTCAATAAAGAACAAAAAAAAAAGCCTGGAGAGAGCATATGTGTATCTAGAGGGCATAACCAGAATACAGGTGTAACCTGGAATAAATACTAACCTCCTTTGGCCGATCAAAACACACCCCACACTTGAGAATAGCCTTGCACTCTTTGATCTCATCCTGAAGCTTCTGTATTGCAGCCTCCCCATTTTCAGAACTCATCTCAGCAATCTTTCTATTCAGTTCCATGAGCTCTTCATCAAGCTTCTTCTTCTCAGTTCTGGTTTTACCAGAATCCCTTAGTTACAAGTCTGCTTTCAAGTACTACTCACTAATGTATAGATGTGTTAAATAGCCACTAATGTGTTGAAAGATAAATACTAAAGTTACACCCTCTAGCATTTTAAGTTTTTAGAGTAGATGGTGTCATGGTGGTTTAATAGGATATCAGAGCAGGACGGTCATGTGTTCAAATCTCACCGCCACCTTGACAATTAAAAGATTCCTAAGCCAAAATCTAGCCAGCACGTGAGTGGGTGCATTGAAATATAATTACTAAAAGTTACGCCCTCCCTAACAACTTAAGCTTTTAGAGTAGATAATAATGCATCATAAGAGAATCTCCGACTCCCATGCCATGTTTGGTCTTTGCATTTATCCTTTTGCCATAGTGAAAATATATTCATCATGTATATCTAACTTCTTTATTCCTCCAGGAGGTTGAATTATTAGTAATTATGAGATAATCTCTAGATCAACCTGTTGAACATGAACACGCGAGGAAGAAGTAAATTGATAAGAAAAGCACCTTTCACCATCCAGTTCCATTTGAATTTCGGCTTTCTTTCTTTCAATCTGCTCATAGTCCTTCTCAGAAGCAGCAACAGCAGATTTCAGCCACTTCAATTCCTTCTCAGAATCTGCCAATTCCCACTTTGCTGTTTCCAGGTTCACCGCCAGGTGTCTATCTTCTTGTGTACATTTCAAAGCTTCTGTAATGTACACTTTCATCTGCAAGGTCTAATCTTGGTTGGAAAAGGAGTAATCAGTAGCAATTTTATGAAGTAAAAAGAAACCTTACCTGGTCTTCACTGTGAGCAATCCTCCCTTTCGAAGAATCCAGTGATGTGTTAACCTGCTGCAGTTGTTTTGCTAATGACTGCTTCTCAGAAAGTAAGATGCTTTGTGCATGCTTTGTTTTCACACTCTCAGAAACCAGCTGCAGTACAAAAACCCGAAAAATAATCAGGAACCCACCAACCCTCTCAAATGGGGAGGGGGAATACCAGCCCAAGCATCCTACTGGATCAACTAAATTAGAATAACAGCAGATTGTAAGTGAATAACCAGAGATGTTGAACAAAGGAGAATCATGAAACACAGACCTTGATATTGTAATCGTCCCTCTCGGCCACCTGCTGCAAAAGATGTTGATTCTGTGTCTGCATATCTTCGTATGCTTGACCTATAGTCTGCAGGTAAAAAGTAAAAATAAAATAAGATAAACAGTGTGCAAAGGGAGGAAGGGAGAATGTTATAGAGAGTCCATGACTACAGCACATCAGATCATAGATTATAAATTCCTTCTAAGAATTAACAAGTCAAGGCCTAGTATAGCAGTATAACGCTCAGGTGAATAACCACATAGTCGAGTGGATTTAAATCTGAGGGCAGTCACTTTGTACAGAATTTAGATAATGCCCAAGGTTAGGTTTGTAACCATTTAACTCCTCCCAGCACCCTCAACAAACAGGATCTAAACTGAGTAATGAGCTTTGATCTTATAAGAAATAAGCCAATTTAGGATACCTCGATTTCAGAGATATAGGTCTCTGCCTCCCCATCTTTAATTTTGATGGCCTCTGTAAGCTCTAAGTTTTCAGCACTCCAACTTAGAGTATTCAATATTTATTCATCATTCTTCCACATGTATTATTATTCTTATTGTATATGTTAATGATACTACCGTTAGTGGGAATGACTCAACTTGTATTGCTCATTTCAAGATTCATTTGAGGAAACAATTTCATGTCAAACACCTAGGACTTCTTTAGTATTTTCTTGGGATAGGTTGCTCGGTCAAAAGAAGGTATCAATTTGTGTCAACGGGAGTATGTATTAGATTGTCTGAATAGATTCAGAGAGTGGTGAAATTTTTGATGAAGTAGAGCACTATCGAAAGCAAGGATCAAAATATCGTTTCGAAACGGTCAAAACGTCCGAAACATTTCCGTTTCCCAGGAGGTCGAAACGAAACAGTGATGGAATCGAAATTATAATATTTCGAGGTATTCTATAATATTTTTAAATGTATTATAATATTTCAATGCATTTGCACAATTGTTTTAGAATGTTTTAAGGTATTTTAAGATATTTTGATATATTTTCATCAATATTTTAGAAAAATAATTCTTAAATTTTTATTTTTTTCATTATATTTCAGAAACGGGTCAAAACGCTTCCGAAACACGTCGAAACGTTTCCATTTCCTAGGTGACTGAAGCAATACACCGAAATGATATTTTGATCCTTGATCGAAGGTTAGTTAGTAAATTAATCTATCTTACAGTTATACATCCTGACACTACCTATGTTGTTGGTGTGGTTAGTTAGCTCCTACATGTTACTCGTGAACTTCATTGGGAGGCTATATGTCGTATTCTTTAGTATCTAAAACGAGCACCAGGTTAAGGATTATTATATCGTCCTTCAACATCCATGACTATTATTGACTTTTCTGATGCTAACTAGGTAGGTATTCGTGTTGATAGGCGATCTATTTCGGGTTACTCTAACTCTATATTTATTGGTAGCAACCTTGTGATGTGGCGGAGTAAGAAACAAAACGCAGTAGCACGTTCGTGTGTAGAGGCTAAATATCGGGTCATGACTCATACTGTATGTGAAAGGAGACTGTCACACTATACATCAAANGTAGCACGTTCGTGTGTAGAGGCTAAATATCGGGTCATGACTCATACTGTATGTGAAAGGAGACTGTCACACTATACATCAAATCTAGTGATCAACTAGTGACATCCTAACCAAACCATTGGCTCAATTTATCTTTAGTAATCTTTGTTCCAAGCTGGGGCATCTTTGAGATGTATGTTAAAACTTGAAAGAGAGTGTTAGAATTCTTATTTTAGATTATTAGTAGTGTAGAAAAATAATGTAATTGCTCATAATGTCAGTTTATTATAAATAAGAGTGTGGAAAAACACTGCCTCCACAACTGATTACTCTCCTTTGTCTGACTCTCTTTCTTCTCTCTTTCCCTCTAACCCTAATATCACNAGAGTGTGGAAAAACACTGCCTCCACAACTGATTACTCTCCTTTGTCTGACTCTCTTTCTTCTCTCTTTCCCTCTAACCCTAATATCACTTTTACTATCTCAATTAAATCATATGATGGGAAATTTTTCTTCCTTGAATTGATCATAAGCAATCTTTTAAGGAAGCAACCAAATAGTAGTTCACTGTTTAGTTATAATTTCAAAATTGAGAAGCCAAGTATAAATACTGAAGTAAAACATTTAATTAAATAAATGTTCATTTGAACCTCCCATTGATTTCACTTCCTGTTTCCTAGCATTTGAGGCACAAATTTATTATTGAGAATAAGCAATATCAACATATGAAATGACAATTAAAAATGAAGAAGATTCATCTTTCAGTGTTTTAAAAAGATCCCACTTGTTAATGAAATGGACTCTTCTCAAATGACATGAAAAACAGATTAGGCTGATATGTGATGCTGTTTAGGAAACACCGGACTAAAATTATTCCACATAACATGCAGACAACCCCATAACTTATCAAGTCATCTCATACAAGGTTTAAAACCATATTATAGACATTTTCTTACTTGGGCAGTAAGTGACTTGATCACTTCTTTCGCTGCTTTGCATTTTGCAGTCTCTTCCCGTGCAATTGCTATCGCATCCTTTAGTTGTTTNGCAGTAAGTGACTTGATCACTTCTTTCGCTGCTTTGCATTTTGCAGTCTCTTCCCGTGCAATTGCTATCGCATCCTTTAGTTGTTTAGTAGTTCTTTCCAGCTCTAACTCCTGAAGTTGGGCTTTACGAGTCAGATTTTCCACCTGATGTAAAAAAGGTCAGATATAACTAACAAACATGCAGCCAGACACAATTTCAAAGATTTCTTAAATTACAGCATGCAAGGATCAAAATTTCGNCTGCAATTGCTATCGCATCCTTTAGTTGTTTAGTAGTTCTTTCCAGCTCTAACTCCTGAAGTTGGGCTTTACGAGTAAGATTTTCCACCTGATGTAAAAAAGGTCAGATATAACTAACAAACATGTAGCCAGACACAATTTCAAAGATTTCTTAAATTACAGCATGCAAGGATCAAAATTTCGTTTCGATACTTTCAATCACTAAAACGTTTCGACCTGTTTCAAAAATAGAATGGAAACGAATAAAAAAAATCCGGATTATTTTTCCAAAACATTGGTCAAAATATATCAAAGCACTTAAAACAACTTGAAATATTCTGAAAAAATTGTGTAAATGCATCGAAACATTACAAAACACCTCAAAGTATTAGAATTTCAATTACATCACTAATTCGTTTTGGTCTCCTAGGAAACAGAAACATTTCGGCTGTTTTGATCATTTCGAAACAAAATTTTAATCTTTCACACAGCAAGGAGACTTTATGTCTACTAACCAATTACATCACGTAGATTGATGAAGCCTAATAATCCCACAGAATATGGTATTGCATCTTATAGTATTGAAAATTGTAATCAAGCTCTCATTTCTACATTTTGTGTCATTTGCTCCAAGGGAAGACATTTTTAATTATAGAAGATAAAGATGGATACAAAAGAGGAGGTCTTTGTGACAAATTCTTGCAACTCTTAATCATTAGGAACAATACTTCTTCACCTTGGCCACTTATTAGTACTTCCCCATTCCCACTTTCAGTAAACTAACATAAGAAACAAGAAGAAACAAATTTGCAGGAGAAAATTAAACAAGTAGATGACAACAAGCAGGACAGGATTATATACCTGTGCTCTTAATTTAATAACTTCCTGGCTATGGCTATCAGTTGTCCTTTTAGCATCATCCACTACAAATTTTGGTGAGGTGAGTCCACCCAGAGTTGGAGTTGGTGTAGTAGAACGAGGTGGGCTGGGCCGTCTTGAAATTGGTGATGTTGCTCGAGAAACAATTCTTGACCCAGGAACAGAAGCTGAGAAAAATTTTTTGGATGATCCAAATACTGGATTAAAAGATTTAGAGATGTTAAGAGCTCCCCACTGGGAACTTCCATTTGGAATGGGTGATACACGGCTACTATTGAATTCTAACTTCTTATTTCTCTTGGAAGAACGGCTATCCGCTTGTTTCAAGGATTCCATTGAGGAAAATCTTCCAAGATGAGGATGAGATCTGGAATCCAACTTATCGTCTTTGTCAATTAGCTCATTCAAGCCCTGATTCATACTTCCTCTCCTACCCACAACAGACTGAGATGAAGTGTCAGTTTCAATAGCTTTCTTTAGTTTCCCAAAACAATTATCACACACGCGATAAGTTTTATTGGGATTCGGTGCCATAGAAGCCCTCAGGGACTTCTTGCTGCTGCATGAGTGGCAAAATACAAGCCCACAGTTATAACAATTATGCCGTTTTCTTTTAAAATTAAATGGCAGACGGCAGCCAGAGCACATGGACTGATCAATTCCTGAAACCCACTTATGAAGGCAGATAACAGCAGTAAAACTAGTACCACAAGCAATACTTTTTACTTGTTTGTCCTTTAAAGCTTCTACTAAAGTTGGAGAATTTCTGTCCTCTGTATCTCCATGACCCAATCGACCATTTGCTCCCTTGCCCCACGTGTAAACTTCAGTTCTCGAAGTTAAAACTGCAACATGATAGGCACCACAAGCTATCTCTTCCACAAAACTCTTTGAAAGCTTTCCTTCAACACGAGAGGGGAGCTTCCCATCAACTTGTGGATTGCCCAACTGCCCATAAACAGGACTGCCCATTGTGAAGACTTGCCCTGAGGTTGTAAGTGCAACTGTCAAGCTATGTCCACAGGCAACCTGGCAAAAGTTAGGTTCAACAAGAGCGGCAACACAGGTAGGCACAAGTTTTGTTTCCTTGTTACCATGTCCAAGTCGACCTTTATCCCCATCTCCCCATGTAAACAATTTTCCTGATGAACAATTACTGGAACTTGAATTACCAACCATGACTTCTACAACTGCAGCTGTGTGCCAAACACCACAAGCTGCTCGTACAGTGCGGAGCCCCTTAAGGGACTCTACTTCCCTAGGTTTTGCAACACTTCTCCGATCTCCATGACCCAGAACACCAAATGTTCCATCACCAAAAGTAAAGAGTTGCCCGGCAGAGGTGACTACAGCCGTATGCCAGGGCCCACAGGAGATAGATGAAACATGTATACCTTCCAATGGCCCATTTACTCTCTTCGGAACCCAATGACTCACTTCATTGCCATGCCCAAGAAGACCAAAATGGCCATCACCCCATGTGTACAGATCACCAGAGAGGGTTACAGCACAAGTATGGTATTCACCACATGCTACAAGCTCAATGTTTGTATTGCTGAGGGCATCTATAAGTTTCGGACATAAAACATCAGAATCTACGCCATGCCCAAGCCTGCCCCCCGATTCCTCACCCCAAGAGAAAATCTCTCCTTGCTTGGTCACCAAGGCAGCGTGCCGTCCACCACAAGCTATANAACAAGCTCAATGTTTGTATTGCTGAGGGCATCTATAAGTTTCGGACATAAAACATCAGAATCTACACCATGCCCAAGCCTGCCCCCCGATTCCTCACCCCAGGAGAAAATCTCTCCTTGCTTGGTCACCAAGGCAGCGTGCCGTCCACCACAAGCTATATTTTGAACATCAAGTACGACCACAGATTCTACAGCTTTGGGCAATAAAGAATCCATTCCAACACCAAAACAACTCCCAACTTTATGAGCTCCACCGCCCAGAACACCATCCCCAGTGCCATCTCCCCAAATAAAAACATCCCCCAAGGCATCACCATCATCATGACCAGAACCTTGACTTGATGAGCTAACAGCACTTGAGAGGCTTACTCTAAAAGCATCCATTCCCATTGCCTTCATCTGAGAATGTATGACATCTGAGCCTCCCGATGACAAGGAATGGACAGAACCACTAGCAGAATCTGATGGGAAGAAACCCTTTGGTGGCACAGCATACAATACTACATCTGAAAATGCCTTGTCCAAACCATTTTTAGGGGGGCTTTCATATGGACTATTAAGGCGAAGCTGATCACCACCATCCTAAATCAAATAATATGAGATCTTATTTGACAATTTAAGGAAAGAATTTATGCAATTTCACATAAATCTTTGTCAAGGAGGAATATATCTGTATGCAAGTGTGCTCGCAAAGTAGAAAACAATACCTTCTGCAAGCTATCACCACTACCAAATGGAGAATTTAATGGAGAGCTTCTTCGCGTGTATGTTCTGGGACTATTGGCTTCAGATGAAATACCGTCACTCCTTGATTCTGTTCTCCATTTTCTTTGATCGTCACGTGAAATTAATGCCTTCAGACCACTAATCCATACCTCAGCTTCATCTTTATCTTTACAGATCTGGAACAAAACAAAAATAATGTCATCAGATTTCAAAGAACACGAGAAAACACAATCTGGAAACTATTCTCAGTATCAGGGGCCAGGCCTATAAATTCAACAATATTTAAACAAGACGATTAAGGCAAGGGGATTATCAAAACATATGAAATTCTTACCAAATCTAGTGACCTGTCCTTGTATATTAACGAAAAAGACTGGCACTCCTTCTCAGGCCGTGGATACCTTTGGAAGATTGGCTGGACAAAGAGAAAACATCAAAGCCATATTTAATCGGAACATAACACTAAAATTTAGGTAGATTTCCAAATAATGGTTCATATCGACATTCTATGCAAATTTGAGGAAAATATTAAATTAAAAACAACGATGATATTTTTTGGATGAGGTCTTCTCCGCACAGCAGACAGATGTTATCTTGGAAAAATTATTTGAGAAATTTAGNGCATTCTATGCAAATTTGAGGAAAATATAAAATTAAAAACAACGATGATATTTTTTGGATGCGGTCTTCTCCGCACAGCAGACAGATGTTATCTTGGAAAAATTATTTGAGAAATTTAGTTTCCAAATCAGCCTCATCAGTTCCTGGCCCTTATGATTGACACACTGCTAGAAAGTAGTGAGAGATACAATATCCATACAGCAAAGTCATATGCAATGACAATGTAGAGGGAGGATACGAGGGAACTATCTTTATTTTTGTAAAACAAGAAAACTGTCTTTTCTATTGAGACAAATAAGTGCAGATAAACATACTAATGTTAATTTCTCATATGGGGATTTCACACCATAGTTTTTGCAGCACTGTGAGCTCCAATCACTCAATCAAGTCTTTCTTAAATTGTCAGTTTGTCCAAGAATTTCCTCAACATTGACATCTCCCAAACAACGGCACCATAATCCTATGTAGCAAGGATATCTAATTTTAGCATACTTCACAAAGACACTAAATGATTCAACTCATCCAGTAAATCAGCACCCCAGAGAAATTATATGGTGCAACCTGGCAGCAAATTTTTGCACCACGCAAAACCCTGTGGCTATCAAAATTGGGCCAAAAACCAAAGAGGCATAGGAAATGAATCATGAAGAGTATAAAGCTGCTTCCATGGATGCTGATTTAAGATAAAAAATTGTATGATATCTATTCTAATTTTATTGCTTTAAGCAATCAAACGAAACATGATGTTGGGGAAGAAGCAAAATAAATGAAGTGAATTGAGGTAACTGAATAACCTGAATCATGGTAGCAGTTTACCAGAAACAAAAATGTGACAACAAGCATAGTACTACAATATAGAGAAGACATAATGTTTATCTACAGATCATCAACTTCTGTGGCCACACACTTATATTCTTCTGAATGTAGAGAAGTCATGATAGAGTAGTAACAGACAGATGAAGACTTGAGAGCAAGAAACTTACAGTGCGCTGCCCAGAGATGATTCTGGACACCTCACTAAGTTTAAGGTGTTTCTCCTCTTTCCCTGAGAACCATATTAGAACAGACTCATCCTGAAACCATTTACCACAGTCAATTCTTGAACGTTTAGTACTGAACTCTCTAGTTGTATCTAGTTGCATGAATCAAGCAAACACTGCTACTCACAGATAACATAATACAAAAACGGCAGAGTTGAGCATTTAACAAGAAAAATAAAAGTAAATGTCATCATAGGAAGCCATGGAAAAGAACCACTACTATGCATATAAAATGCATAGGTGTCTCGTGTATGCTGCTATGGCATGAAATGAATATGATCATAGCATAGGTCAAAAACAGTAATGGTGTTTATAAGTGTAAAAAATGGTTGTAATGAAACAACATTCTTTCAATGCCGAATGTTAAAGTAATGATTCCACGATATGTTTGGCATTTAGACAAAAGTGGTGGACTAAAGAATCATAGATGCAGCACTGAATAGTTAGGATGAATGTAATAGTTAGTTGTAAAACACTAAGTTGGAGGTCAAATGACAACCCCGTGAATGCATAACTTGAAAAGTTCCCATCATAATAGCAACATTACCAGCATCAACTTTTGAATAGTTAAATGTACCATATATAGCAGCTGATGAACACAAAAGCTACCAAAATGTAGACATATCACCTTATCCTTGGATTTATTCTGGATGACTTTGTAAGGATGATCAGGACCACATTTTTTATACGTAAAACTATTTGTAAAAGACTCCAAAGGTATATATACTCAGTCGCAGTTATCATTTAACGGTGTAGAAAGATCACCTACATCAGTCAGAAGAAAGAGGTAGTGGCTGATTAATATATGACCTACTTTATTGAACCCATTCACCTCAAATTTCTTACTTAAGTATTCTTCATGAATTCGTAGCAAAATCCTGATGAAGTTTAAAAATGAAAGTACCTTATTACATTATTTACCAAAAGCTAAATCATATACATCGAACATCGGTAATGTTTGCTACAGCATAGAATAGATTAGCATATCATTAATGAAGCATCAATACCATGTCTGATTATTTGAACATCAGATAGAGGAAACATATGCATAAAAGGGCCTTTTCCCTTCTTCTTCCTTTTTGCCTTTTGTTTGGGTGGGGGAGGGATAATAAGTTAATAACATATAAAAAAAAAAAGCACAATATTTAGGGGCATTGGATCTAACTTACATTTGCCAGCCGAAAGGGGCAAAACTTTGGCTTTCCCCTCCTCCCATACTTGAGCAAATATGCCCCTTTCTTAAGAGAAGTAATGGCCTGCTGTAAAGATCAGCCAAGAACCTAATTAAACACAATTCAGCGCAATTGCAGCCAGAAAGAAACAAAATCACGGCAACTTATCAAAAGAAGAAAAGACAAAAAACGAAAAAAGAATGAAAATTCTCATAATGGTTGTAAATTACAGCAGTAGGAAACAAATCCAGATGAAGAAAGTCTCATTTACTTTGCTATTCCCTGAGAAATGATGCAAAAATTTACTACCCAAAATAGCATAGCTGAGATGTGGCAGTCAAAACGAATTAGCTATTACAAATGAAATCATAACTCAGCTACATTTACCATTGATCCAAGTGACGGTCCATTATAATCAAACTTCGCCTATCCAAAAGCAAATCAAAAAGTGAAAAGAAATGAAACGACAAACCAAACTTCAATCCACAAAGGATGTTGAAGGTGACACCATATGAAGTCAAGGGGAGACCAAGCCAACTAAGAATTTTCGATCATGTGAAGCAAGGCTGGTGACCTCAGTAAAAAGCACTTTTTTCCCCTTAGCAGCCTTTCGAAAAAAGAAGACAGCTATTGTTTAGTTTTTTTTTTTTTTTTTGGGGGGGGGGTGTGTTCCGAACCCCAGGCTAGCACAAGACTGCTAACTGACCAACAAGGAAAAAGATGGGGATCCAAGGAGCAATAGAGGTTGATTGGCTTAACAAAACCAGCTCCTATATGAAAACAAGCCAAAAATTGAGTGCAAAGCATAGGTATGGTATCATTTACAGACCAACAATCTGTTCTCTGGCCAAGAGCACCTTGCACTGCTAGGGGTGGGAACACATATGATAAATATAGGTTGAATTTTGTTCACCAAGCATTTCATTGTCAGTCTAAAATGACTATTTGGGCAAACTATACTTACTCTTTTGTGCTAGACTTGGTTTGAAGCTTAGTGTTTTCGGTGTATGTTCATTTTAATGAAAGTTGGTCTATATTTAGTTTGTTTTGGGTTTTGGGTCTCTTGTACCAACAATTTTACAGTTTTGGGTTTCTTGACAATGACACAGTTAGTGCAAAATCAGACAACCGCTACTCAGTATGAAGTCAAGAATGCTGAGTCGGCTCCTATGCTACTAACTATGCCTTGCTTGGTCCCCAAAAATTGGAAGCTGCTACGTTACAGCAACACAAGGATAGAGGGAACAGTTGTAAGGTGGCTTGTTATCCACATTTCCACACCTCCAGTAGGAAGAATGAAACTCCGACCAACCCAAGTTTTCACTACCATCATCGGGTATTTCAAGCTTGACAATCTAAATTCATGTCAGACATTTAACCACTTTGTTAACCATGAGAGGGAGTTCATTTAGGCCCATTGGCGCCCAAAGAGGGTAGTGCCTCCAGAGGCAACAGCAACAAAGTTTCGCACCCTGCTCCCAATAAATAAAAACATGTTGAACACTACCAGTTTGTTACGGAATTTAAACAAAGATTTTCTTCTGTTTGTGTACCCAACCACCAAAATTCATTGATAAAATCAGAATAAATCTATTTACTTCTAACCCATCCAATCAGGTCATATCATTATATAGGAACCAATAGCTCCAATCCTTAATTTACTTCAATTCTTCTCAGATTCCACTGTGACAAACTAAATCAAACCAATGCCGACGTAGTTTAAACTTGAATTATTATTAGGGCAACCCATTGTTCAACTTTATGCAAGAATGAGCAATACAGAGGGGGTTGAGGGGTTTCGTCAAGTGAGGGAGGACGAGAAAGTAAGTCATAATTCTTGTCACTTAGTCCATGCAGTTGAAATAAAATAAAACTCAGTTGAGTTCATCAAATTCCAAAATATTCTCCACTTGGATGCAACAACTGAACGAGTGATGGCTTACAAAAATGATGCATCATCAGAAAACAAAAATAGCTAGACTTGGCAAGCTACTTAGTACATAACAATCAGCAAGCTGATTTTGCAGGTGTACAATATAATTCTCATCTTTGGTCTCAATTTACACAATTAATTCCCTTCAGTCTCACCTTCAAATTTGAAATCTACACTTAAATCTCTACTATTCTGCATGTTGATTTTGCAGGGGTATTGTAGAATACTTATCTTAGGTCTCGAAATATGCACTGAATTTCCTTGAGGCTCAGCTTAAAATTTAAAATCTACACTTGATCTCTTATATCCAGATGAACTTTAGAATCAGACGTGTTACAACATAAAAAGATAAACATCCTAACACCAAGCAATATGAGGTTGGCCAAAAAAATTTGTTGCACCAAATGGCAAAGATAGAAATTAACTTTCCTAGAAGCAGTTTGGAGTGCAATGTGTAATTTCAGGTAAGTTTGTTCAAGGCTTCAAGCCATTCAATATGGATTCGTTAATAGTTTATACTGCGCACTTTAACAATGGTTGGTTCAGTTATTTTAACAATGCCAACTCAACCTCACATGATATTCTAATATCATCAAAAGATGCCTCATTGGTGTCCCCAAACCTTACAAATGCCCCATGCATCAGCAAATGAAAGAAACCCCAAATTGCATTCTACAAGAAAAACAGAAATGTTTGCACCTAATGGTTTAATAAACCTAGAATTATATGCATTGCTTGAAACTGTGGCAAAAAATGTTGGCCTAAGTCCTAACAACAATAAGGTTATGGGCTCTAATCTGATAACAACCACTTTGCATAAAGGTCTGGGCCCAGTCCCACTCCTAGCACCCTCGATTAGTGGGGATCAAACTGGGGAATAACTCTTTGCATGTAAAGTGGGTTATCAGTCTTTGTTTTTTGGGTAAATTATCGTTTGTGTTGATTAGCAGTCAGTTTCGTAGAATGGCGTGCAGCTCAAGTTTCAATGCTTGCCAATTACAAACTAGAGATTCAATATAGCGGGTCTTGAGTCTACTTGATATTACCAGTACATTAACTAAGTTGTGAGTTTGCAAATAGTTTACATCATATTACCAGTACATTAATTAAGTTGTGATTTTGCCAATGACNACCGTATGGTATCATTTACAGACCAACAATCTGTTCTCTGGCCAAGAGCACCTTGCACTGCTAGGGGTGGGAACACATATGATAAATATAGGTTGAATTTTGTTCACCAAGCATTTCATTGTCAGTCTAAAATGACTATTTGGGCAAACTATACTTACTCTTTTGTGCTAGACTTAGTTTGAAGCTTAGTGTGTTCGGTGTATGTTCATTTTAATGAAAGTTGGTCTATATTTAGTTTGTTTTGGGTTTTGGGTTTTGGGTCTCTTGTTCCAACAATTTTACAGTTTTGGGTTTCTTGACAATGACACAGTTAGTGCAAAATCAGACAACCGCTACTCAGTATGAAGTCAAGAATGCTGAGTCGGCTCCTATGCTACTAACTATGCCTTGCTTGGTCCCCAAAAATTGGAAGCTGCTACGTTACAGCAACACAAGGATAGAGGGAACAGTTGTAAGGTGGCTTGTTATCCACATTTCCACACCTCCAGTAGGAAGAATGAAACTCCGACCAACCCAAGTTTTCACTACCATCATCGGGTATTTCAAGCTTGACAATCTAAATTCATGTCAGACATTTAACCACTTTGTTAACCATGAGAGGGAGTTCATTTAGGCCCATTGGCGCCCAAAGAGGGTAGTGCCTCCAGAGGCAACAGCAACAAAGTTTCGCACCCTGCTCCCAATAAATAAAAACATGTTGAACACTACCAGTTTGTTACGGAATTTAAACAAAGATTTTCTTCTGTTTGTGTACCCAACCACCAAAATTCATTGATAAAATCAGAATAAATCTATTTACTTCTAACCCATCCAATCAGGTCATATCATTATATAGGAACCAATAGCTCCAATCCTTAATTTACTTCAATTCTTCTCAGATTCCACTGTGACAAACTAAATCAAACCAATGCCGACGTAGTTTAAACTTGAATTATTATTAGGGCAACCCATTGTTCAACTTTATGCAAGAATGAGCAATACAGAGGGGGTTGAGGGGTTTCGTCAAGTGAGGGAGGACGAGAAAGTAAGTCATAATTCTTGTCACTTAGTCCATGCAGTTGAAATAAAATAAAACTCAGTTGAGTTCATCAAATTCCAAAATATTCTCCACTTGGATGCAACAACTGAACGAGTGATGGCTTACAAAAATGATGCATCATCAGAAAACAAAAATAGCTAGACTTGGCAAGCTACTTAGTACATAACAATCAGCAAGCTGATTTTGCAGGTGTACAATATAATTCTCATCTTTGGTCTCAATTTACACAATTAATTCCCTTCAGTCTCACCTTCAAATTTGAAATCTACACTTAAATCTCTACTATTCTGCATGTTGATTTTGCAGGGGTATTGTAGAATACTTATCTTAGGTCTCGAAATATGCACTGAATTTCCTTGAGGCTCAGCTTAAAATTTAAAATCTACACTTGATCTCTTATATCCAGATGAACTTTAGAATCAGACGTGTTACAACATAAAAAGATAAACATCCTAACACCAAGCAATATGAGGTTGGCCAAAAAAATTTGTTGCACCAAATGGCAAAGATAGAAATTAACTTTCCTAGAAGCAGTTTGGAGTGCAATGTGTAATTTCAGGTAAGTTTGTTCAAGGCTTCAAGCCATTCAATATGGATTCGTTAATAGTTTATACTGCGCACTTTAACAATGGTTGGTTCAGTTATTTTAACAATGCCAACTCAACCTCACATGATATTCTAATATCATCAAAAGATGCCTCATTGGTGTCCCCAAACCTTACAAATGCCCCATGCATCAGCAAATGAAAGAAACCCCAAATTGCATTCTACAAGAAAAACAGAAATGTTTGCACCTAATGGTTTAATAAACCTAGAATTATATGCATTGCTTGAAACTGTGGCAAAAAATGTTGGCCTATGTCCTAACAACAATAAGGTTATGGGCTCTAATCTGATAACAACCACTTTGCATAAAGGTCTGGGCCCAGTCCCACTCCTAGCACCCTCGATTAGTGGGGATCAAACTGGGGAATAACTCTTTGCATGTAAAGTGGGTTATCAGTCTTTGTTTTTTGGGTAAATTATCGTTTGTGTTGATTAGCAGTCAGTTTCGTAGAATGGCGTGCAGCTCAAGTTTCAATGCTTGCCAATTACAAACTAGAGATTCAATATAGCGGGTCTTGAGTCTACTTGATATTACCAGTACATTAACTAAGTTGTGAGTTTGCAAATAGTTTACATCATATTACCAGTACATTAATTAAGTTGTGATTTTGCCAATGACGACACATAGGCACAATCAAAGTAGGTGTTCCGTGTTCAGTCTATTTGATATACAAGTATGCCCATAGAAATTTCTGCATTTGCCCCGTAACAACATACCCCAATACACAAAATAAAGTGTGTTCTCAGCCTAGCACTAGTCCAGTCCAAGTTTTGAGTTTGCCAATTACAACCTAGCCACACAGAGATACAAATAAAGTGGAGATCCAGTCTATTTCATAGTACTGGTATACAGTCTAAGTCTCTGAGCTTGCTAGTAACAACATTGAACAAATTATACCAAATAAGAAATCAAAAAATGAATATAACTCCAAAAAGTCAATGTTAAATAAATAATACCTGCTTGGAATCCCTTTCAACCTGTCCACCCGTCCTGTTAACATCCGAAGTCATCCTATCGATCCGCGACATGGAAAAAACTTCCCCAAAAACACCAAATCTACAAACAAATTTCTATGGTCCCCAATCCCATTCTCAACTCCAAACCCTCCCATTCATCAATTCACCCAGTAACTTCACAGTCCAACTAAAATCCCCAAATTCACTTCGAAAAAAAATCAAATCAGGAGTCAAAATCTTTATGTGCACTTGCAGTAATTGCAGGAACTATAGGAAAAAAAATCTGTTCAAATGCAACAAATGCTGAGCATGCGGTTCCTAATTTTACAATCAAAAGCGACAGAGTTCAGAGCGAGCTTAAAGTAAAGACAAAGCAGAGAAAGTTAGTTTCAGAGAGAAGGAGATAGAACTGATCGGAGATGTGACGACACTTTACTGATTTCGGTGAGTGACGGCTGGCTGAGCTCGAGGTTACTGTGTGCGTGTTTGTGTGTGAGAGTGCGTGTGAGAGAGAGAGGATGAGTTGAGATCAGCAAAAAAATTGAAGTGAAGATGTAGAGAGAGAAAGAGAATCTATGGGAATGGTTGATCTGATAATCAGTTTTGGGATGAGAGAGAAACACAGATTTTTAGAGAGAGAATGACTTTAACAGAGTAATCCGGAGGAGAGAGACAGAGAAAGGCGACAGTGTTTGGACTAACAAAACTATAAAAAGTAATTTACACTTTCTACCCTCAAAGTATTAATCAGATTTCTATTTGGTCCTTCAATTTTAACAGACCAGTCAAATCCTTATTTACTATTCTTTCAAATCTATTAACTTGATTTTACGGAATGAGATCCCTTTTAATGTATTTTTTTATTTTATCTGTAGGAAATTATTTATCACGAATTCAAATAAAGTTCTTTGGACATCTTTACCAGTAAATAATAATATATAGTGGATCGATNGTCAAATCCTTATTTACTATTCTTTCAAATCTATTAACTTGATTTTACGGAATGAGATCCCTTTTAATGTATTTTTTTTATTTTATCTGTAGGAAATTATTTATCACGAATTCAAATAAAGTTCTTTGGACATCTTTACCAGTAAATAATAATATATAGTGGATCGATTATCCCTAAAGGAGAAAAATCAAGAGAATATTGAAGGGAATCTATATACAAATTTGTATGTTTTATCATGCCCAAAAAAAATCTTGTGTAACAATTATTTATTTTTTCCTACTATATTGACTTATCAAATTTAGAGAAAAAGANCTTATCCATAAAGGAGAAAAATCAAGAGAATATTGAAGGGAATCTATATACAAATTTGTATGTTTTATCATGCCCAAAAAAAATCTTGTGTAACAATTATTTATTTTTTCCTACTATATTGACTTATCAAATTTAGAGAAAAAGACGTACCAAAAAGGAGAGTGAGATTTATCACGTTTCAGAAGAAGAAATGGGAGCCACACCTTCAAATTCGCTTGGAAAATGGTGGGGGCGGGTTTTTTTTTTTTGGGGGGGGG
>CAUOFW020008946.1:1089815-1160353 GCA_963454935.2 Ilex paraguariensis
GGGGGGGGGGGGGGTTATGTGTTGGTTTTATGGGTTCATTTTGTCAAGTTGGAAAAATGCCTGATTTAAAACTCAATTATAACTTATAAAATTTTGATTATAATTTTGGAAATTTTGAGGATCAAATAAAATTTTGAACTATAATTTAGGGGGCATAAATTATAAATTAACCAAACTATAAAAAATAGAAAGAAAAATTAGAACCGGATAATAAGGATTTTATGGAAAAATTTTAGCCACGCCCTACTTAGTTTATTATATCTTCAAAGATATCAGCTTTATTTTTTGAATCTTTACTAATACCCTTACCAGATTAATGGCATTAACTATAATATAATTTTACTAAATTACCCATGATATATTTTAGAAAAAAATTGTATCTACACCCCTCTATATAGGCATATCTTTGAGCCGAATTTTAATTGAAACGAATTTTAATAAGTAAAAAAATATAAATTTTAGTTGCCTTGAATCGAATTCTAATCGGCGCTAACAGGTCAAGTTAAGCTCAAATCGACTCGAAATTTAATACGTAAAAAATTAAAATTTAATCAGCTCGAATCGAACTTTAATATGCAGAAAAATAAAGTTTAATCAGCTTAATTTTTAATATGTAAAAAAATAAATTTTAATCGACTTAAATATTAATTAAATTTTATGTAGAGAGTTTGTTGGAGTTAATGTAGGGGTAGTTTTAGTGTTTTAGATGAATTTTTTTTGTTAGAAATGATGGTCTAACAGTAAAGGGTATCAATGATGTTCAAATATAAATTAGAAGAGATATCAATGATATTTTAAATAATAAAAAGGGTCTTATTGAAAATATACCTATCTAGAAGAGGTATGAATGATAATTATTCTAATTCTATTAAACTATCTCTTTCTTTTTTAGTATGGCCAAACTATTTATGATTTTTCGATTAGAGTGTTCATGCTTTAGTTACTCGTGTTAGCATTAAATTAAAGAAAATATTATTTGAACTTAATTTGAGAATCTAAACTCTTTAGGGATTTAATCATGTATAATCATTGGATTGGTTGTGCACTTCATTTAACTCACAACTAATTCAATGATTGTATTAAAATCACATCATTAGATTCCTAGATTAGATCCTCAAATAAGGTCAGTATAGCGTTGATATCTAAGCCGCAAAAATGACATATGTTGGCCAAAACTTGACTTAGTGAAATCAACAAATTCACACAATATAAAATATATATTTTTACCATCAAAATTTTGCGGAATTTACTAATTTTAAATTAATTCAAAGAAAACAGTATTAAAGAAAATAGCACATTGAGAATTATTTACCAAATAAATGAAATAGACATACATGAAATTTCATTCAAAAAGAAAAAATGGCATTGATGAAATGGTCAATATGCACTTGACACGAGCACTTGTCTTTCCAACCTTTTTGATAACGACCAACACCATGGGAGTGATGCACTTTTTGAAAAGAAGAAAGAACCACAAGCCAGTATTATGGTCCCTTTCTTTGAACAAAAATCAAAATGGTCCCACTTTCACATCCATGTGCTTATCAACACAAACACAACAACTATGGCCACATAAAAAAAAAAAAAAAATAAAAAATGGATCAAGCCATGCCTAACCCATTATTTTAAAAAAAATGCTTGTGGATGACGTCTAGAGTCAAAGTATCCTAAAAATTAAAAATATTTAGCATTTTTTCAATTAAGTATGTTTTGTTTATAATCAAAACTAACATCACTTAAATTTTAAATAACTCTTAAAAATAGGTTAAAATTTTAAGTAGTAAGTCACCTACCTACTTATCATTTAATATTGAAAATGTTAGTGAGTAAAAATTCCGTAAATTTCTCGCAATGGACAATTTTATCCTCAAATATTTTAATTTGAATTTATTTTATGATCCAAATTTTCAACACCCACCATGCTGTCGTCGCCGCCGCCACCGCCATCACCACCATTATTATCACCATCACCACCACTATTATTACTACTGTCACTATCACCACCCCTCTATCGCTGTCTCACCTACTACTACCATCACCATTGCTGCCACCATTACCCCCTTATTACCACCACCCACCTTGGCCCCCCACCACTCCACTATATTTGTCGACACCCCATAATCGCCACCCTACTATTGTCATCCTGTCGTCACCACCACCTACATCACCACCGTGTCATTACCATTATCACCAAGACTACTACCATTGTCACTGTCACTGTCACACTACCATTACCATTGTCACCGTACGACTACGACCTACTTTCACCCTTTCTCCCTAACACCACCATAGCTATAACCANTTGTCGCCACCCCATAGTCGTCACCCTACTATTGTCATCCTGTCGTCACCACCACCTACATCACCACCGTGTCATTACCATTATCACCAAGACTACCACCATTGTCACTGTCACACTACCATTACCGTTGTCATCGTACGACTACGACCTACTTTCACCCTTTCTCCCTAACACCACCATAGCTATCACCATACCCACCATCCCAACTATCGCCACCCTTACCATTATCGCCCATCGTTAGTATTGTCACCAACCTACCTCCATGCCACCACCTCCCATATTTGCCCCCATCACCACCACCACCACCCTACCTCACTACCTACTCACCTCCACTTTTCCTTTTAATATGCCTACATACCACTTTACCACCCCTTGTTATTAGCGCTAACCAAACAATCACCATAATTATTACNTCACCAACACCACCCTACCTCACTACCTACTCACCTCCGCTTTTCCTTTTAATATGCCTACATACCACTTTACCACCCCTTGTTATTAGCACTAACCAAACAATCACCATAATTATTACCATTATCATCCTTCATTTTCACTTTTCACCATTATTAAATATTCCACCACCACCACCACTCTCTCATTCGCAACAACACTGCCATCAACTTTGTCCTTACCACCATCACCATTAGTTTAACCACTATTATTTTACCCCCAACGACTATAGTAGTGGTAACAATGGTTTGCTTCAGGTGACAATGGGTGATGGGGGTGATGGTGTGAGAGAAGGTAATGACAACATCAAGGGTAATGATAGTGAAATGATGGAGAAATTGATAGTAAGGATGGTGGTGGTAAGAATAATGTAGTTGTGGTGAAATGTGAGACCAACTAGAAACCATGGTAACTCTTCAGAAAATACATCAGTGAATTCATTAACCACAAGAATATTCTTCAATTCAAGAGTACCTCTCTGAGTATCTTTCACATAAGCCAAGTACCCATAACATCATCTCCTGAGTAATTTTCTGGCTTTAATTGCATATATCAAATTCTTCGGCTCAGGGCGTCGCTCTCCAAAGAACCGAAACAAAGGAACATGTGGGATTCTAAACACTACCTCTTTACGAAAACAATCAATAGTGGCATGATATGCCGTCAACTAATCCATCCCCAAAATCAAATCAAAATCCTAGAATTCAAGAGGTAATAGTTATGCAGGTAATTCTCTATTACCCACCTGAACTAGGCATCCCCTATATACTACCCTAGCCGTCACATAATCACCCGTGGGAGTAACTATAGTCAATCTACACAGTCTAACATGGTAGGGGTGGTCTATTAACATGTATGAAAAATGACAGTAATATAAATGAACGTGTGGCACCTGAATCTATAAGTACTTGTGTCTGCTAACCAAAAATAGATATCATACTTGTGACCACATCCGAGTCATTTGAGTATCCTGCTAGGTAAGTACAAAGACACGACCTCCAGCCTCAGGTCTATTTGGTTCACTTCCACCAGCACCACTACCTCCAGTGCTACCTCTAATACTGTCTCCTCGTCCTTGACCTTTGTCACTCGCTGCTCCTCAGGACACCGTAGATGCACTGTCCATCGATGAACTCTAGGTTAAATACTGCGGACAATTTCTCTACATATGTCTCTCCTGACCACATAAAAAATAATGTCGTTATAAGGTGGTCCTGGTCCTCCCATAGGATAGTTTCGTACAATGTGCCCACTATGCCCGCAACGGTAACAAGTAACTGCACTCCCCCGAGACTTTCCCAACTCTAGACCTGGTGTAAATGAAAATGATCCACTCACTCCTTGTCCTCAAACTCTGGAATTGAACTCCTGATCTCTTCTTACTTGTACCCTTCGAAAATAGTCATTTCCAAGCTTTATTAAAAGAACTTTCCTTGGAACCTTGTTTACTTGGCTCATATCTTCCCCTTCTTGCCTACTCACTGACACTTTCCATCTCTTTTAGATTAGCTTCCACAATCAGGGCTTTATTGTATAATTTTAAAAATATTGTTAACTCCAGCATCGAAACATGGGATCGAATATTGTAGTATGGCCCCATCTGAAATTCCCTGCATTGTTCCCCCTCATCTACCACTACAGAAGGCATAAATCTGGACAAAGTATTAAATTTACCCTCGTACTCTACCACTGACTAATTTTCCTGTTACAGGTGTAAGAATTCATTTTGTTTCTGATACCAATAACTCAAGGAAAAATATTTCTAGTCGAAAGCATCAGTAAACTGTCGTCATGTGGGAACTCTAAGAACTGAACTGGAGTCCTCGTCAATACAAACTGGGAACAATGCTCTCTCCATGGTCTCCCACCAATACTGGGCCTCCTCTGCTAACATAAAAGTGACCAACAACAATTTATCTTCCTCGTCAACTCTCATCACCCTGAATATCTTCTCAATGCACCGTAATCAATTCTCTACTTCCAATGGACTTGCGGTTTCCATGAATATTGGTGAATTTAGCTTTTTAAACTATTCCTACAATGTACCCCTGGGCTTCACTATGTCCACCCGCATTGTGTGTTGCTCAAAATATTTTGTTGCTGCCTCCCACTATTGTCTGGCCCACTGATCACTTGGTTCCTTCTCCATCTGAGGTCTTTTTTCCCTATCTCCAACCTGAGCAGAGGACTCCTCCGCCTCCTTGTATCACTGTAACAAATAATAGTATCGCATATGGGTAATAATAGCATGCAATATATATTCCACACATTCACACGGACCTCAAACACCCCATCTAAACAAACCAAGTCCCATATCTATTACTCCATACAGGATGGCTCCAGCTGAATTGAAGAAACTTAAAGTGCAGTTATAAAATTTGTTAGATCGAGAATTCATACGACCTAGTGTATTTTCTTGGGGTGCACTAGTATTATTTGTAAAGAAGAAAGATGTCACTATGAGGCTATGCATTGATTACAAACAGCTAAATAAAGTGACTATCCGAAACAAGTATCTATTGCCGCATATCGATGATTTTTTGGACCAACTACAGGGTGCTCGGGTGTTTTCCAAGATTGATCTTCGATCAGGTTATCATCAGTTGAAAGTAAGGGATATTGATATATCGAAGATTATTTTTTGGACCAGGTATGGACATTATAAGTTTTTGGTGATGCCATTTGATGTGATTAATGCTCATGCTATTTTTATGGATCTAATAAATCGAATATTTTAGTCATATCTTGATTCATTTGTGATAGTATTTATTGATGATATATTGATATACTCTCACAGTAAAGAAGAGTATATGCAGTATTTGAGGATGGTACTGCAAACATTGAGGGATAGACAATTATTTGTCAAATTCAGCAAATATCAATTTTGGTTGGACAGGGTTGTGTTTTGGGGGCATGTAGTTTCTGGTGATGGTGTATGTGTTGATCCAGGTAAGATTGATATTGTAGTTAACTGGGAAAGACCAAGGACAGTGATTGAGATTCAGAGTTTTCTGGGATTGATAGGTTACTACTGGAGGTTTGTACAAAATTTCTCCATTATAACTATGCCCCTGACCCAATTGACTTAGAAGGGTGTGAAGTTTGAGTGATATGATAGATGTAAGTAGAGTTTTCAAGAGCTGAAGACCAGATTAACGGCTGCACCAGTATTGACTACTCTATCAAGTAGTGATGAGTTCATGGTTTACAGTGATGTCTCACATCAAGATTTGGATTATTTGTTGATGCAGCACAGCAGAGTGGTAGCTTAGGCCTCCAGATAGTTGAAATCATATGAGTGCAATTATCTTACCTATGATTTGGAGCTTGCAGCTATTGTATTTGCACTGAGATTGTGGAGACATTTTCTATATGGGATTACATGTGAGATTTATACCAATCACCAGAGTTTGAAATATATATTTACCTAGAAGGAATTGAACATGAGACAACGACGCTGAATTGAGCTTCTTAAGGATTATGACTGCACTATTTATTACTAGTCAGGGAAAGCAAATATTGTGGTAAATGCTTTGAGCCAAAAATCATTAGATAGATTGGCTAGTTTGCGAGTGATTCGGAGAGGTTTATTTGTAAATTTAAAATCTTTGAAAGCGCAATTAAGGATAAGAGAGACTTCAACTTTACTTGTTACACTGACTTTGAGACCAATGTTGGTGGACAGGATCAAAAAGGAACAGTGGTGTGATCTCCAGATTGAGAAATTGAAGAAAGATGTGAAGACTAGGTGAAAACTTATTTTATTGTTGATAGTGCTGATGTTTTGTTATTTGGTTCTCAATTATATGTACCTAATGATACAGGGTTATAAAGAGAGATTTTGGAAGAAGTACACAGTTCAGCATATCATATGCATCCAGGTAGTACAAAATTGTATCGTGATCTGAGAAAGTATTATTGGTGGCCCAAGCTGAAACGAGAGATAGCTGAGTTTGTGGCTCGATGTTTAGTATGTTAACAGGTGAAGACTGAGTATTAGAGGTCAATCGAGTTATTGCAGCCTCTACCGATTCTAGAATAGAAGTGGGAGCATATCACTATGAATTTTATGAGTAGTTTGCCCTGTACGCAGAGAGGATATGAAGTCATTTGGGTGATAGTTGATAGGTTGACGAAGTTTGCTAATTTTCTAGCTGTTAAGATGTCTTATTCTCTTGAGAGCTAGCTAGATTATACATTGATGAGATTGTGAGACTGCATGGTGTACTTGTATCTATTATCTCTAACAGGGATCCACGCTTTACTTCAAGATTTTGGCCTAGCTTACAGACTGCATTGGACACTACTTTGAAGTTTAGTACAACATTTCATCCATAAACAGATGAAAAGATAGAGCATATTATTCAGATAGTGGAGGACATGTTGAGAGCTTGAGTCATGGACCCTAAAGGTAACTGGGATGATTATTTGTCTTTGATTGAATTTACTTATAATAACAGCTACCAGAGTTCAATTGAGATGAATCCATATAAAACATTGTATGAGAGAAAATATAGGACCCCAATGTGCTAGAGTGAAGTGAGTGAGAAGAAGTTATTGGGTCCAGAGATTGTATAGATAACTACTGACCATATTAAAGTTATATAGGAGATTTTATGGAGTGCACAAAGTAGGCAGAAAAGTTATGCAGACAATAGCCGACATAACTTGGAATTTGAGGTGGGTGAACGAGTTTCCTATGGATATCACCTTGGAAATGAGTCATTTGATTTGGCAGGAAATGAAATTTGGCTCCCAGGTATATTGGTCCGTACAACATTATGGAGCGGATTGGAGCTATTGCATACTGGTTGAAGTTACCGATGAAGTTGTCTAGGTTGCATGATGTATTCCATATTTTTATGCTACAATAATACTTGTCTGACCCAGCACATGTGTTGACTTCAAAATCGATGGAGTTAGCTGATGATTTGACTTATGTAGAGCAGTCGGTTCAAATTTTGGGTAGGAAGAAGAAAGTATTATGTATGAAGACGATACCATTGATAAAGGTTTTGTGGAGTAGTCACTCAGTAGAGGAAGCAACTTGGGAGATTGAAGAGAATATGCGGGCTCAATATCTTCATTTATTTAGTACTGGTAAGTAATTTCGAGGATGAAATTTTTATTAATGGGGGAGAGTTGTGAGACTCGATCATGCATTGCATGCATATTAACATAATTACGTAAGCTAAATTATAATTATGTAAANCGAGGATGAAATTTTTATTAATGGGGGAGAGTTGTGAGACTCGATCATGCATTGCATGCATATTAACATAATTACGTAAGCTAAATTATAATTATGTAAAACTATTAAAGGGTTAATTTAAGTAAACCCTTTATAGCCATGATGTGTGTGAGCATACATCGAGTATGTGGACCACGTTAGTGAAGTATTAGTGAGACCCGTTCATTTAAATTTCATGTGTAAACATAGTAGTGGGTTGATTTTGAAATCACTTAAAAACTTAGGGGGAGGCAAGCGTAATTATTCCATTAACATGATTCATCTTTACATGTGTTAAATTATGAAGTGGGTGAGTCATGTTTTAAGCAAAGTGGTTGTGTGTGTGTGTGTGTCGTGTGTGTGTTTGTTAAGGTGTAGTAATGTGTGTATGTACTTTGAGGTGTAATAATGTGTGGGTGTTTAAACAATAATTCAATGTGTGTGTATGTATTGTTTCTTGTCTGAATTGAGAGTGAGGGAGAGTAAACAAAAAGAGAGAAAAAATATGTGTGTGTGTGTCCATTTGAGTCGAGAACAAGGAGGAAGAGAGGGAGAGAGAAATCAAGGCTTAGTGGGTAATTCTAGCTTAAACCGAGAGGAAGAAGAAAGAAGGAAAAAAAGGAGGAACTTTGGGGAACTCCATGCCAGACCAAGAGTGAGAGAAATCAAGAAGAAGGTGGGGAAGAAGAAGGAAGCAAGAAAAGATAAGAGTGTGTGTGTGTGTGTAGGGGGGCTGTTTGGTTTTAAATTAATGGCCTATTTTATTTAATTTCAAAACACATTTTTGTGAGTTTAATTAATTATATTAAACACAGTAAGGGTTGTTAAACATGTGTTCCAAATGGATATTAAATTGAGGGTAAGAAAAATGTGAAAAATGACCATTTGAGATGTTCGGGATGCTTTTCATGGGCTAAGTTGGAACCAGAATTATGGGAGTGAAATAAGGAATTAAAGGGTTCAATAAAGGGGCATTTTTCATGATTAAATATGTGTGTGAGTTTAAGTGTGGCTGGTTTAAACGAAAAGTGCGATAGAGGTTGGAAATGAGTGTCAATAATGTCGAAACCCTGATTTATAAATGTTATTATCACATGTGTGAATTTTAATCCAAATAACCCAAAAATTTACATGCTGCATTTTTAAATGATTATTGATGTGATAATATTAATTTCGAATGCAAATGAATATAATGTCCAGTGCTAAATGTATGAAATGTCGAAAGTGCAGTTTTTATGATTCGAGGTTGAAACGTGTAAAAATGAGCCCCTGGTTAATGTGTTTGACCTACTTAATTGTAATTGTGATTAATATGAGTGATTTTAGAGGTTTGGAAAGAAAATGTAATCCCCAAATCTAATGTGCCAGTATGTGAGTGGACAATGTGGTAATCAGGGTTATCGGAGCACTTTGGGTTAATCATCTTGCATGCATTAGTGCATGATTATCTATTAGATGTGATAACCATATTAATACTGTAATTACAAATGTGTTAGATGGAATAAGTAGGACAATAGTGTTGAGGCAGATACGGAAACACCGAAGGGAGATCTGTACACTTGAGGTGGGTATATATCTTTATATATTTTCAAAATGCTATTATTATTTTTTTTTTATCTTGTTTTTTTGGGAAGGGGAGAGGGAGGGGGAAGGGGGACTTGAACCCTTGACCTCAAGAAGGCAAAACTTTGACAAGGTAAGGAGTACCATTGGACCAAAGGTCCTTTGGTGAAAAAATGATATTATAAGATGATAGTAATAATAGAATTTAATAGCATTTCTCCAGGATTATGTGTTATGTGATTAAATGATATTGTGTATTATGGAATGTGGCGCATTGTCTGAGACAGGAGCGTCGATGTCTGATCATTGGGTGTGCAGTGGTGTGTTAGCACTATAGTGTTCCTAGGAGGTTCAGGAGACATGGATCCATACGAGATCGATTACTTAATGAGGGGTAGTATGGATGTGATGTAGCTTGTGAATTTTTTGGAATTAGATTGATGTTGTTCTTTGATACGTGTATCTACGTAGTATCTACCCACTCTTGTGTATTACTATCAATTTTATTTCATATACAACATGTATACTCACCAAGCGCGTGGCTTAGCTCACACCCCTATAAGTTCTATTTTTCAGGTACTATAGAGAAAATTGCAGATCAGTCCACTGTTCAGTTGGTTGAGTACTGTCTAGTGAAATTGAGTTTATCTAGAGTGGTCAAGTGAAGTGAATGTGATATTACTCAGGTTGTATGTCTGTTAATTATGTATTTAGTTTTAATGAGTTGAGTGGTACAGGTTGAGTGTTTGTATAATAGATTGAGTAAGAGATTGCTATAACAGGTTACTAATATATATTTGTAAACAGACTCAACAAACATACTTAGTGATGTATGCTATGTGAGTGTGGGATTTTGTATATGTCCATAACCTGGGAGACAAACAATTGATATAGGTGTTATTTATGATACAGGTTTTACCATCATGCTTAATAACTAAGGTGATGGGTGGTGTTGTTGCACCTGTGGAATTAGTTAATATTTTATTAGTCCAGATTTATATATATATATATATATATATATATATATAACAAATATATCAAAAACTTAGTTGTGTCTCATCTTTAAGAGATCGGGATGGGGTGTGACATGAGATAGTAAAAAAGAAGGGCAAAATTATAATAATAATAATAATTTTTAGACTTTAACTCCTTGCATTTGTCTAACAATTTTATTTAATTTAATACATAAATTTCAGTGGATACCTAATAGTTTACGAGTTGAAAAGTTTAGCATTCAGTACTTAGAATTCAACAATTAATTTTTAGTATTTCATTTTCAGTTTTATCAAACATCATCTTAGTATAAAGTTGAATTTTAACTCACTTCGGTATACATTCTGACACAAAAACATTAATACAATCCATATCTGATATAAAATAAATCAATCAGAATTGCTTAACTTAGAGCATTCCAATAATACTCTTTATTTTATAGAGCATCTTTGATAAAAATTTAAAATAAAGAGTAAAATAGTTTAGACAACTCCAATCAACTCTCTATTCTATTAAAAAAATAGATTAATAGTTAATAATATTTAATGNAGCTCGGCTAGTCCACTCTGAAATGGAGGCTCTTGCTCCTTTTGTTTCATTCACGGTGATTACAAGATTGCTATGGCTTCTTTGTGCCACTAGGGTTCCCCGCTCTGTTAGGAGGTATTACATTGCATTTATAGGGTCATTCCCTACTAAGTGGGATCCTGGCCGAGATTCTTGTCCTTACTTCGTGGGGTTCTCTTTAATTTTAGGAGAATATCTTGGTTGGGTAAGATTAGGTGCCTTGATTATAGTTTCCTAACGCTTTAGGAACCTCTCGTGATTATCCAGTTGTTGCCTTGGTTGTCATTGCTATTGCTTATCTCAAGGGGACCTCCAACTCTACTCTTCCGAATTTTACTTGCCTAGTCTAACCTCCTGGGCTGATCTGATCTCCTGAGCTGGCACTTGAGATTTTTTTTGAGGTATCATCAGTTGCCCCCCCCCCCCAGCCCTTGGCCCAAGCTAGCTTGGGCATGGGCTGAGCTGCTTTCACCTTGGACCAAACCTGCACCTAACTGACCTTAGTCTACATGTGAGATGCACGTGGGAGGGGCTTTTTGAGGATTACAGCAATCATGACTCCCTTGGTTCCCGTGCACACCTTATCCCATGTCTTTCAAGCCTTAAATGCTCAAACGGCTAAAAGAAAACTGCACAAAACCATTGTTCATCTTCTACACTGTTCACCTTCGTCTGCGGCTCTTTCTCTCTGCGACTTCTAGGCTTTCCTCCAGGCGATTCTCTTATTCTCTGCTCAAGACTGTGCTTTCTGGGTTCAACTTGAAGTGTCCTGCTTTGCTTTTCTCCTCCAATTTTGTCCTTTGGTTGCTATTTGCTGCTCTTTTCCCTGTCTAAGTACGCCTCATTCTGCACCTTTCTTTTTCACTTGCCTTTCCTCGCTCTGGATCCCTCGATTTCGAGCTGGCCATTATTTTTCTGGGTTTTTCGGTTCTTTTTCTTTTGGAATCGCGATCGTTGCCTATCTCCTCTTCCCCGCTTTGTGGATTGGAATTCCACTGTGCAAATTCATACTTTTGGGAGGTACAGCGCTGACCCTAGGATTATTAGGAGGTGTTTAGCTAGTATTCCTCCTTTTTATAATTCTTTCGACTTGCCTTTCTCTTTGTCAATCATGTCTACCTCCTCTGGAGCAACTCCCTCCTCAGTTTCCCTCCTAGGCGACAGGTCTGCCGAGAGAGATTCTGATTTAGGGGATGTAGGTGATGAGATTGACAACTTCCCTGGTGTTGAAGCTGTCGATACCGAGGTGGACTCCAAGGAACTCCCCTCATCTTCCTCTCATGTACCTCCTAGTGCTGACAAGGGTAAGGGCAAGGTGAGTGAGGTTGGGATTCTTGATAGTGCAGCGGGTATGGGGGCTGCCTTCAGGCATGCTGAGCTCGTGGGTCCCAGTAGGGTGGATCCTATTTTCATGGAAGTTCTTAGTGCTCGTTTTGGCTTTTTCCCTAGTGTTCAGCCCTGATGTCCGGATAAACTCACCCCATACGTTGTCCAAGTGTACAAAAAAGTTTGTTTCTTTGTGGCCGCTTTCGAGAATGACCTTTGTTTTCCTATGCACCCCTTCATCAAAAATGTTTTGCAGCATTTCAATGTCTATCCTGCTCAGCTTTCTCCCAACTTCTGGGGTGTTTTAGTGGGTCTTTTAATTTTCTTTAAGAAGCATGGGCTTGGGACTCCCACCATTTCTTTGCTTATGGACCTCTTCAATGTCAAGCTTACCTCAACTGAGGGCTTTCTATATATTTCTAAGCGGACCTCGTCTAGGCAGATCATCACACACCTCCCGAGTTCTCATAAAGGCTGGAAAAAGAATTTCTTTTTCGTTGGGGATGTCAACTGGGAATACAACCCTGCTAATAAAATAGACACTCTTGGGATTCCCAAAGCCTGGATAGCCCTACATAACTTAGGGGAGTTCTTGCCTGACTGAACTGTGGTATGAAGATTTATGAGTTGTTTTCCTGACCTCTGCATCTTTGGTGTTGCCTCTTTTTTTTTCTTTTATTTATTTCCTGAACTCGGCACCGAGGACGAGCGGGTGAAGCTGAAGTTGCTAAGTGTAATCCAGAGTAGTATTCTGAGCTCATTAAGCCTTGGGAATTAGGAAGGCAAAGATTTGATCCTCCTGAGACAGTGATAGAAGCTCCAACCCTATTTTCCTTTGTCCGACTTGAGGACGTAGAAGGTAATACTCTTTCCCTTATTTGGTTTCATTGTTTTCCTCCCTTTATTTTTTCCTTTTGACTAACCAACTCAAGTTAAATCTCTCTGGGTCTTCTACAATGAAGCCTACCCTTGAGATGCTCCAAGCTAAGGTAGAGCTATTGAAGAAGAAAAATAAGGGTGGTACCAAGCACAAGGCTTAGGGCAGTTCTGGTGGGAGCCCAGTTACTCGAGCTAAGGTTCAGAAAATAGGTATTTCCTCTGCCTTTGCCTCTATCCAGAAGGCCCCACCATCCCTACTGCATGCCTCACCGACCTCAGGACTTCCTTTCCCACAAGGGACCCGACCTGCCACTGAAGATGCTCCTGGGCGAGACCAGACCTCCCCTTCTGCATCTGAAGTTGAGAGGGTCTTGGATACTGCTCGCACTTTTCCTGGTCGTGCAGCTTTTGCATCAACCAAGGAGGCCTCCCAACCTCTCATGATGGGCAAAGGGGTCTTCTCGAAGTCTGAGAATTCTCTTATTACCAATGTGAACCGTACTGCAGAGGTCATTGCCTCCATTATCCTAGAGTCTGACATTGATGCAACCACTTCTGTACCCTTGGAATCTTGTATTTCCACTGCGCTGTATGGCTGTACCTCGTTGAGATTCTAATTTGTCAAATTCTCTTTCTTTTTTTTTGATGTCCTGCGCTCTTCCCTTTGCACTAATCTTTCATGCTTGTCTTCAGATTGCCATTCAAATAAGTAGCTTGTTAAAGCGAATCCAAGCCCTGGAGGGGTCGGTCAATACTTCTAAAGCTTTTGAGCTGAAGTGTGCCAATCTGACTTTCGAGAATAATGACCTTAAGGTCCACGTAAAAGAATTGTAAGAACAAGGGGAGCAACAGTCTTCCCTTGCCAAATTCAGACAAAAAGAGCTTAGTAAGACTAAGGAAGACCTCCGGTCAAAAACTGATGACTGGATCAAGGAGAGCCGAAAGTCCCTTGATGCTCTGGCTTCCTTCAAGAATGTGAAGAGGGAGTACAAGGTGCTAGCAGAGGCCAATGATGCTGTCAGGGAGGAGTTAGAGGCTGTCAAGGAGGCGCTGGAGGTACGAGACACTACCATCCGAAAAAAGGATGAGCTGATTGCCCAGCTAGAGGATGACGTTCTCACCAGGTGGGGAAAATGGTGGATTGTTTTCCAGGGTATAGCTAAAAGGACTTACCCTGAACTAAACTTTGACTTTTCAATTCCCCCTGAGGAAGAGGCCGAGGGGTCTAATAAAGAAGAGGATGATGCTCCTGCTCCTCTTGTTTCTGAAGATGTGCCCAAAGACTCTGAAGGATTCATCCCTCTAGTTAGGACTTCAGCTCAAGATGATTCTACCTCCTTAGACACCTCTACTCCCATGGCTGCAGCTTTCTTCAGTTTCTTCCATCCCTGTTAAGCTGGCCGTTGGAGCTTCGTCCGAAGCTGAGGTCCCTGCCTCCTTGCCTGCTCTTGGCCCTCCTGAGACTTCAACTACTTCATTGCCAGTAAGGTCGCCTGCTAAGCTAGGGAGCACTTCTTCAGTTCCTTTTGCTGAAGAATTCAGCTACTGCACTGCTAGGCCCTTCGCTTACTCTTCCTTCGGAAACTTAAGATGTTGGGATGTAGAGAAATTTTTGTTTGTAGCTTTGGGCTAATTATCTCAGAATTGTAATATTTTGAAACGGAATTTGAAATGAAAATGTCAAAATTATAACATTTTTTGTTTAATTTACAGCTTATAGCTCTCATTTCCATTTGCTTTCCAACTTGTTGCTTTATTCTACCACCTATCAAATATGAAATTCTTTAATTCTTTTCCCCTTGCTTCAGGGGGTCATTTAGATCTCTTTGAAGCAGAAAGGTTAGGAATACCTGTTGATGCACCTAGCTGAGCTTCCAGCTTCTCAACCTGCTTCTGCCCGAACTCCAACAACTGACCTCTAGAGCTCTGGTCTTACTTCATCCTCAAAGTGAGGATATGAAGCAAAAAAAAATTTTTTAACTTATCAACTCGTGGTTGTAACAATTTTAGACCAAAATGCAACTATGTAACTTCGACTGCGTAATTCCTCTTAAATTAGAATGCAATCTTCTCAACTCTTATCAAGTGTAACCTTCTCAATTCTCTTTCTTATCCCTCTTTGCTTCAAAGAGGTCATTCAGACCTTTTGGAACAAATGGTTAGGAAGTTTGCATGGTCAATCCAGTGTACACAACAGGGGTCTAGCTTTTTGCTGTTTGGAATATAAGACAATGAGTACCTGAAGTCTTACCCTTAAGGGGGCTCCCATGTGCTGACCTGCACAACTGATCTTGACAGACAAATGGGATCTTGGGTCAATTGGTCACCTTGATGTGGCAGATCTAGAGGTTAGAATTTATTATGTTGGATAGAAGTAAACCTTTTCCTCTTATCTCCGGGTGAGGGTTCATCCTTTCCATGCGCAGCAGACTGGCTAGGTGGAGAGCATGCTACCATGTTCTATCCTTTGGTGCTGACGTTTCGAGCTCTGGGTTGGTCATGGCCCCTTGGCAAGGCAACAACCTGAAAGAGCATGCGTAGATGCAGCTGTTTGGGTGCATTGATTTCCTTATTTTTGACTTGCTGACCTCCCGACGTGTAAGGGCCTATTTTGACCTCTCTTTTTTTTATGTTCAGGACTTCTTTTTGGAGGCCTGCTTGTTTTATCCCGGGGTGTCATTGATGTCTACTTTCGATGCATAGCCTTCCTATCAAAAAGGTTCATGCTTCCTTAATTTGGAAACCTAGAGACCCACCGACTTAAGGTTTCGTATAATTAACAACTTCCTAAAAATCTGGAGTCTTCAAATGATTTCTATAAGTATTGGCTATCACTTCCCTCCGGGTATCCCTTTGTTATTCTTGAGGGCTAAATGCCTTCTATTTTCTTCTCTTTTCTTTTTCGCTTGAATCCACTATGTCTGCCCCCTTTTCTGCTCTGTTTCAAGAGCGAACCTCTTTTGGGGTTGAGTGGATGTGGCATACTCGCTACTTTGTTCCTTCAGTGGTGACGTCCTCTGATTTAGAGAGGATAAGGAAGAAATTTTTTCTTGATTTGGAGTTACCTCTACGTGCTCCAAGCTCCGATAAACNCTCTGATTTAGAGAGGATAAGGAAGAAATTTTTTCTTGATTTGGAGTTACCTCTACGTGCTCCAAGCTTTGATGACCCTATAATTACCTTCCTCCTAGGGAGACGTGCTTCTTTGAAGCAGCTTTGGAATTAGGTCCGCGTCTTCCCATTCACCCTTCTATTGGATTTATTATGGCCTATATCGACTTGTGTCCCTCTCGTCTTTCACCCATGAGATAGGCTGTCATGACCAATTTCTTCCTCTTCTGGCGTCTGCGAGGTAATGACGAGTTTCCTACGGTTGCAGAATTTCTTTACTATTTTGACCTTAAAGAGGATGAAGTTTCATGCTTTGTTTGCTTTCGATGGAGAGACTTCAGGCTACATCGCTTAGTGTTTGATCTCCCCTCTCCTCCTTCGGGATGGGCCCAACCCTTCTTCTTTGCTTCCAATGACTCGTGGAGGTCTTCCGAGGTGGGCACTAGGGAGTGTAGAGTCCCTCGGTCCTGGAAGAGTTATTCTTACCCAGGTGAGGGTGACGAAGGTCTCTCTCTTGGGATCAAATTTTTATAACGCTATCTGCTTATCTTATTTTTTGGTGTGCAGGTGTTCCTGACCTGAACTTGCTTGAATTAATGAGGACAGAACTAATGAACCAAGCTAAGCCCATGTCCTTTTCTAAGCTCATGACCTCAGACAATCTGTACTTGTTCAGTGCTGCTGCGACTGAGCGAGGATTTCTTTTTTTTCCTGAACCTGACTATTTTTCTTCAGAATCTGATAAGAGCGAAGACACTGAAGCTCCTTNTTGTTCTTGTTTAGTGCTGCTGCGCCTGAACGAGATTTTCCCTTTTTCCTTGAACCCAACTCTTTTTCTTCAGAGTCTAATAAAAGCGAAAAAACTAGAGCTCCTTCGAAGAGGCGCAAGAGGGATGGTTCTTCCTCCCCTACCTTCGACTCTGGCCTGGGGAAAGTTCTGTTCTCCATTGCTGGCCAAAAGCTGATGGATCTTCTGTCATCAGCTGAGAAGGAAAGGGATGAGTTGAAAGAGGAGAACCTTCGTCTGAAGGAGAGGATAACTGAGACGACTAAGAATTTTCCTTTGATTGTACCCTTGTAATTGCTGATGTTCTGGAAACCTCAATTTTCCCATATTTGCTGCACATTTTGAACGATTTGTGATTTGAAGAAGTCTTTTGTTTTGTAATCTCTGATGTTTCTAAGCTCCATGACTCTTTTGATGAATTCATCGCGAACCTTATGGTTTTTACCATGAACCAATGAGTTCATCGTTCTTGTTATGAATTAATAAGTTCATCCCGAGCTCTTAAGCTCTTCTTACGAACCGATAAGTTCATCGTGAGCTTAGGACTCTCTTTATGAACAGGTGAGCTCTAGGGCTCTTTCTATGAACTGACGAGTTTATTGTGAGCTCTAAGGCTCTTTTTATGAACTAATGAGTTCATTGTGAGCTCTAAAGCTCTTTTTGTGAACTGATGAGTTCATCGTGAGCTCTAAGGCTCTTTTTATGAACTAATGAGTTCATCATGAGCTCTAAAGCCCTTTTTATGAACTGATGAGTTCATCGTGAACTCTTTTTATGAACTAATGAGTTCATCGTGAGCTCTAAAGCCCTTTTTATCAGCTAATGAGTTCATTGTGAGCTCTAAGACTTTTTTTATGAACTAATGAGTTCATCGTGAGCTCTAAGGCTCTTTTTATGAACATGTGAGTTCTCCGTGAGTTCCAGGGCTCTTTCTATGAACTGACGAGTTCATTGTGAGCTCTAAGGCTTTTTTTATGATCGTGATTTCTAAAGCTCTTTTTGTGAATTGGTGAGTTCATCATGAGCTCTAAGGCTCTTTCTATGAACTGACGAGTTCATCGTGAGCTTTAAGGCTCTTTTTATGATCATGAGCTCTAAAGCTCTTTTTGTGAACTGATGAGTTCATCGTGAGCTCTGAGGCTTTTTTTTTTTTGCGTGCTCATAAGGATAGATGAATCACATATTTGCTATTTTTTTAACAATGGTTCATAATACAGGATAAGCTTACTGAAAAAATTTCCTAAGATGTTCTGCATTCCAGGAATGGGGCAGGACTTTCCCTTCTCCCATTTGTAACTCATAATTTCCTAGTCTAATTACTCGAGAGACTATGTATGGACCTTCCCAGTTAGCCCCTAGTTTCCCATGAGTGGGATCCTTTCTTGTCAGCAGAAGCTTCCTTAATACCAGATTTTCAACCTTGAAACTCCTATGTTTGACCTTCCTGTCGTAGTACCTAGCTGTTTTTCTTTGGTAGTTCTTTATGTTGTTCGGTGCTGCCTCCCTCTAATTTTGTTCTAAGTGAAGGGAGCCCAACGTCGACAGGCACCATTGCCTCAGAACTGAAAGTCAAAGCAAATAGAGTCTCTTGTGTTGTCGACCTAGTGGTTGTCTTATAAGCCCATAGTACTTCTGGGAGGTGTTCTACCCACTTGCCCTTCAAATTTTTCAACTTGGTCTTCAGGGCGAAATTTATAGTCCTAATGGTGACTTATGCTTGTCCATTGGACTGAGGATGAGCTGGGGCAAAGAAGTAATTCTTTATTTTAAGCTCGACACAGAAGTTTTTGAACTTCGGGTTGTTAAACTGCTTCCCATTATCCGACACAATTGCTCTGGGAATCCCAAATCAGCAGATTATGAATTTTCAAGTAAAATTTTGAACCATTTATTCTGTAATGGTTGCTAAGGGCTCTACCTCTGCCCATTTGGTAAAGTAATCCACCCCTACAATGGCAAACTTGCATTGTCCTACACCAGTAGGAAGAGGCCCTAGTATATCTAGACCCCACTATTGGAATAGCCAAGGGCTTATCACTGAGGTCAGGAACTCTGGTGGGCAGTGAGGGATGTTGGCATGCATCTGGCAAGCCTTGTATTTCCTGACTAGGTCTGTTGCGTCCTTGAGCAAAGTGGGCCAATAATACCCTTGCCTTAGTGTCCTTCCTGCCAAAGTCCATGCTCCAATATGATTACCACAGACTCGCCCATGAATTTCTCTGAGTATGTAGTTGGCATCTTCATCTCCCACACATTTAATGAGTGGTGTTGAAAAATCTCGCTTATACAAGCTTCCCTACAGAATGGAGAATCTAGCTGACCTGGTTCTCAGCTTTGCAGCCTCTTTAGGGTTTTTTGGCAGAGCTCCATTTTGGAGATACTCCAAGATGGGGTCCATCCAGCTTGGTGGATTCTGTATGGGGAGCACTTCTTCTTCTTCAACACTAACAGATGGTTCCGCCAGATGCTCTATAGGGATCAACTTGTCCAGATTTTCTNACAGCCTCCTTAGGGTTTTTTGGCAGAGCTCCATTTTGGAGATACTCCAAGATGGGGTCCATCCAGCTTGGTGGATTCTGTATGGGGAGCACTTCTTCTTCTTCAACACTAACAGATGGTTCCGCCAGATGCTCTATAGGGATCAACTTGTCCAGATTTTCTTGTGAAGCTGTTGCCAACCTTGCTAAAACGTCTGCTCTCGAATTTTTAGTTCTAGGGACGTGTCTGATTTTTACTTGCACAAATTTCTTGATCAATTCTTGTAACTTTCTAAGATAAAGGGCCATCTTCTCACCCTTAGCCTCGTAAGCACCCTCTATCTGTTTCACCATGAGTTGTGAGTCACTACAGATCTCCAGTTGCTCGGCTTCCATTGAATGAGCTAAGTTGAGCCCTGCTATGACTGCCTCATACTCTGTTTCGTTGTTTGAAGCTTTGAATTCAAATCTCAGTGCGTATTCAACATCTATCTCATCGGGGGAAGTCAAAATCAAATCAGCTCCACTGCCCTAAGCATTGACAGCTCCATCTACTGAAAGTTTCCACATGGAGAGGTCAGGTACTAACTGAGTTGTCTCTGCAGGTAACCCAGTTGTGAATTTTGCAATGAAATCTACTAATATCTACCCTTTAATGGTTGTCCTTGGCTTGTATCTAATGTCAAAGTCGTTAAGTTCAACGGCTCATTTAACCAGTCTCCCCGAAGATTTTGACTTGTGCAGCATCTGCTTCATAGGTTGATCTGTTGGGACTTCGATAGTATGAGCCTGGAAGTAGGGTCTAAGTCTCCTAGCAGTTGTCACTAAGACTAAAACGAGTTTTTTCATTTTAGGATACCTTTCTTTTGCCCCCCTCATGGCTCGGCTGCAGTAGTAAACTGCTTGCTGATCTCTATCCTTTTTTCTTACTAGCGCTGCGCTGGTTGAAAACTTTGAGACAACTAGGTAAAGGGTAAGTACTTCTCATTCTAACAAACTTACCAAGATAGGTGGGGAGCTCAAGTATTCTTTCAATGCTTTGAAGGCTTCTTCACACTGAGCATCTCATTGAAAGGCTTTCTTTAAGACTTGAAAGAATGACTGACACTTGTCGCTTGATCTGGAAACGAAGCGACTTAGGGCAGCTATTCTCCCAATTAAACATTGTATTTCCCTCGTGTTGGAGGGAGGCTTCATATCCAACACTAATTTTACCTTTTCTGGGTTAGCCTATATTCCTTTGCTATTAACTATGAAGCCCAGAATTTTTTTTGCTGACACCCCAAAGGCTCACTTAACTGGGTTGAGCTTCATCTTGTATTCTCTCAGGACCTGAAACGACTCTGCTAGGTGTCCAATGTGGAGCTATGCCTTTAGTAACTTGACCAGCATGTCGTCAATATAGACCTCCATGGAGGTCCCAATCTATTTTTGAAACATCTTATTCACTAGGCGCTGGTAAGTGGCTCCTGCATTTTTTAACCCAAAAGGCATCACTTGATAGCAGTATGTCCCTTGCTTAGTTATGAATGAGGTCTTCTCTTGGTCATTGGGATCCATCCTGATCTGATTGTACCCAGAGAAGGCATCCATGAAGCTGAGGAGCTCATGTCCCGCACTGGCATCTACAATCAAATCTATCCAGGGTAAAAGAAAACTATCTTTGGGGCAAGCACGGTTGAGGTCTGTAAAGTCAATGCAAAGACACCATTTGCCGCTTGTCTTCTTGACTAGGACTACATTGGCTAGTCAGAGTGGGTAATCCACTTCTCGAATGGCTTTCGCATGAAGGAGTTTGTTGACCTCTTCGTTGATGGATTTCTGACGCTCTAGGGGGAAACTCCTCCTCTTCTGCTTAACGGGCTTACAGGCTAGATTCATGCTGAGCTTGTGAGTGATGACAGAGGGATCAATCCCTTTCATGTCCTCTTGCTTCCATGCAAAAACTTCCTTGTTCCTTTTCAAGAATTGGATGATGAGATCCTTGATCTCCTTGCTCAGCTTGGATCTAACGTAAACAAGATGCTCTGGTTCTTCATCAATTTGCACAGGTTCCAACTCTTCTGATGGTGTTGGCCTGGTCTCGAGTTCATCCCTCATGTCAAGCTCATCCAATTGGATGCTCTAAACCTCCTTATTTCTCATGGATGTCATGTGGCATTCCCGTGCTACTCGCTGGTCTCCTCGGACCACTCCCACTCCATTTTCTGTTGAAAACTTCACTACAAGGTGATAGGCAGAGGGAATAGTCCTTATAAAATTGAGCGAGGGTCTTTCAAGGAGCATATTATATGCTGAAGGTGCATCAACCACTAAGAATTTTACAGTTGTTGTAGTCTGACAGGGTGGGTCACCTAAGGTCAAGATGAGTTGGATTGACCCCAGAGGCAGCACCCTTTCTCTTGAGAATCCCAATAGGTGGGCACTTACTAGTTCAAATTTTTTCCTTCCTATATCTAATGTGTCAAAAGCAGAAGCAAAAATGATGTCTGCCGAGCTGCCATTGTCAATCAAAACACAATGGACAGTCCTGTTGGCCACCACAGCTCTTACCACCAAAGGGTCATCATGGGGATGTTGGCAGCCCTCCAGATCTGAATCTGAGAAAGTGATAGTCGTGTCTAAGCGTGAAGACTTAGACACAATATATACTTCGGGAGCTTCTGTGGCTCTGATTTTTCGCAAATGGGCCTTTCTGGCAGAGTTGGACCTTCCTCCTCTGGCAAATCCTCTAGATATCACTCTGATTTTTCCCATAGGTTGCTGGTGTGGCTTTAGTGCTTGATGTTGAGGGGGTGGAGGTGGGAGAGCTCAGTTTTGATTATCATTGGTCACATAGCATCGCAGCTACCCTCGCTGAATTAGAAATTCTATTTCCTTCTTTAATTGGATACAGTCGTCGGTGTGATGACCATAGTCTCTGTTAAAGTCACAATACTTCGTAGGATCCCTTTTTATCGGGTCTACTTTCATCCAGGGTGGCCACCTTAAGAATTTCTCATTTTGCACCTCATACAGTACCTGAGACACCGTAGCAATCAGGGGGGGTGACTTGTCGGGGTGCATACCTTGGTTGTAGCTTTGGTTGTGGAGGGCCGAGGCTATCCCTGACATTTCCTCTTCTCTTTGGGGAACACTCTCTGTCTCTTCTTGGAGACCTGTCTCGTTCTCTTTCCTTTTTGGGACTTCGTTCTCTTTTTTTTTCTTCCTTCCCTTTCTCCTTTCTCGACGAAGGGCTCCCGCCCTTGGAGAGGAGCGCTTCCTCACCATTTATGTATTTTTCTACTTTGGCAAGCACCTCCGCCATACTAGCCTGGGGGTTTTTTGAGATGGAAAATATCAGATCTTTTGACTGAACTCCTAAACCTGCTATGAAGGCTATAATAGCAAATTTTTCGTCTGGGACATCCACCTTCAAGGATTCTGAGTTGAACCGTTAGACATAAGATCGTAGGTTCTCATCAGGTCCCTGTTTCACATTTAACAAATGGTAGCTCAGTTTCCTATAGGTCCGAGCTCCGATGAAATGGGACACAAACGAGATTTACAACTTTTTAAAAGAGGAAATCGAAGCTGGGGGGAGTCTGTTGAACCATGCTAAGGCTGAGCCTTTCAGGGTGATAGCAAAGGCCCCTGCATCTCACTGGATCTTGATATTCATGCAACTCCATTTGATTTTGTAGGTGTTGAGGTGGTCCATGTGATCTTTTGTCCTATCAAAAATATCTACCTGCGGCATTCTGAATTTAGGTGAGAGAGGAAAGTGCAGCACCCCAACAGTGAATGAGGATTCGATTTGTTGTACGAAGGCATCCATAGTGACTGGGGCCTTGCTCTTCAATGCTTCCTTCATCTAGCTGAGTTCTTGTTGGATGTCTTTGAAACGTTGTTCCCAATGGTGTTCTTTTTTCTCCCGTTGACAAGAAAAGAAGACGCTCCCCTCCCCTTCCTTATACTGACTTTGCACTTCCTCGTTGTGACCATTCTTAAGGGGTAGGCGAGGTTCTTGTCCCAAAGTCTGACTATTCTCTCCCACCTCATTAACTTCTCTAAGGGGGTCGAGATACGGTTGCTCCCTTAGTGGTGAATTATTCTGGCCTCCTTGGGCCGATTGCGCCTCCTGTGGGCGTTGTAGGAGCTTTAAGAGCTCTTCATTCTGTTTTATCAGACGTTCATTGACAAGACGAAGGGTCTCCATCTCATTATTCATGGGAAGGCCCCCCCATGGGGGGATCTGCTTCTTGCGCATTTTTGGGTTGTTTGCTATTTGCGGCTTCATGTTGATCTTGCATCCGTAGAGGATTGGTCTGACTTCGGCTCATGTTTCGCGTTAATACCATCAGTTACTAAAAAATTAGCTTTATTTGTAACAGGAACAGTTGTTCCCGCAGACGGCGCCAAATTGATGGTGTTAACGCACTTTTACAAAAGATGGGCTGTGATTACATTAGGTTGCTAAGATGATGCAATAATATTCACGGTTTTGGAAGTTAAGACAACAGAATTATAGTGGTTCACCAGCTCGAGAGCTCGGCTAGTCCACTATAGAATGGAGGTTCTTGCTCCTTTTGTTTCATTCACGGTGATTACAAGGTTGCTATAGTTTTTTTGTGCCACTAGGGTTCCCCCCTGTTAAGAGGTGTTACATTGCATTTATAGGATCATTCCCTACTAAGTGGGATTCTGGCCGAGATTCTTGCCCTTTCTTCGTGGGGTTCTCCCTAATTTTAGGAGAAGATCTTGGTTGGGTGAGATTAGGTGTCTTGATTATAGCTTCCTAACGCTTTAGAAACCTCTTGTGATTATCTGGCTGTTGCCTTGGTTGTCATTGTCATTGCTTATCTCGAGGAGACCTCCAGCTTTACTCTTCCGAGTTCTGTTTGCCTAATCTGACCTCCTGAACTGACACTTGAAATTTATTTTGAAGTATCATCACCAACAATAAACATGTATGGTTAATATTTAGAAATATGATTTGATTAATTAAATAAATCAATTTTCAACTATCTAACTCTTGACGAAAGTACAAAAATAATAGAACTAAACACGACAAAAAATAATTCGATTGATGCCCGACCATAAATTACACAATGTATGCTATTATATATCGGAGTAACGGCCCCCCTTTACCTATTGTCATCCAAAACAGTTATTGTTTTCACAATATCAAGAGAGGAGTGTGGTCCATAGGGATTTCCCCTTTTTCTTTGATTCGTTCCACTGGCCATCCAAATGCACATGCTATAGAATTCCCCGACGGACAGTAGGACTGATTTTGCATCTCGGATTTGGATTCTATAGGTCCCATCAAGCTGGCCGAGAGACTCTTCATAGGGTTAATCATCAGCGACCTATACTTCTTTCAAGTCGCGTAATTACAAGTCTTAGGAGAAATCAACGTCTCCTCAGAGTCTTGTCCTGCAATAATAATTATCTTATCCGAAATGTCGAAACTCAATGTGCACCTCTTCAGTATTTAATGATCTCTGTACAATGATAATCATCTATCGCTAATTTCATATTTTTGTTATAGTGGTGTTTCTCGAGTTCAATGGCATTTATAAAGACCCAATAAATTAATGGTGAATAATCAGACTCATATCAATGGCTCTTTCGTCCTACGATACTCTTTATCTTGTGAAGATTTTATTTTTTTAAGGTCAATAGTTCAAGTCTCCTTTCCCTCTTTTCTCTCCCCCCAAAAAAAGTTGAATAATCGAACTCAACAAAATCGAAAAAAAAAAAAATNTGACGAAAGTACAAAAATAATAGAACTAAACACGACAAAAAATAATTCGATTGATGCCCGACCATAAATTACACAATGTATGCTATTATATATCGGAGTAACGGCCCCCCTTTACCTATTGTCATCCAAAGCAGTTATTGTTTTCACAATATCAAGAGAGGAGTGTGGTCCATAGGGATTTCCCCTTTTTCTTTGATTCGTTCCACTGGCCATCCAAATGCACATGCTATAGAATTCCCCGACGGACAGTAGGACTGATTTTGCATCTCGGATTTGGATTCTATAGGTCCCATCAAGCTGGCCGAGAGACTCTTCATAGGGTTAATCATCAGCGACCTATACTTCTTTCAAGTCGCGTAATTACAAGTCTTAGGAGAAATCAACGTCTCCTCAGAGTCTTGTCCTGCAATAATAATTATCTTATCCGAAATGTCGAAACTCAATGTGCACCTCTTCAGTATTTAATGATCTCTGTACAATGATAATCATCTATCGCTAATTTCATATTTTTGTTATAGTGGTGTTTCTCGAGTTCAATGGCATTTATAAAGACCCAATAAATTAATGGTGAATAATCAGACTCATATCAATGGCTCTTTCGTCCTACGATACTCTTTATCTTGTGAAGATTTTATTTTTTTAAGGTCAATAGTTCAAGTCCCCTTTTCCCTCTTTTCCCTCCCCCCAAAAAAAGTTGAATAATCGAACTCAACAAAATCGAAAAAAAAAAAATTGAGAGGACGCTCTCAATATTATTCTTTCCACCCTATCCAAAAAAAAAAAAAGTAAGAAAAACTCCACATTTGATGATCACATTAGAACATGTAAATGCCAACCCTTCAACTAGTCGCATTCAATGCCCTTGTAGGCATTGCCTTTAATTGTCAGGAGCATAATTAGTCACATGGGTAATGATTTATCCTAAATTAATACGAATAGTTAGATTAGTGAATTCTAATGAAAAAAGTTAATGAAATTCATTGATCAAACCGTTGGCATTGATTTAGATTAAAAAGTCTAAAAGAAGTTGTGAGAAGTTGTGTTATGTTGTTTTTAATCTGTCTACAGCTAAAAGAGAGTTCATGCAAATACATAATAGTTTACCACCATATTGTGTGGTTTAATGGTGCTTAGAGCTCCATTAAGTGTATTTTTGGAGGTTCAAAATGATTATGTACCCAATTCAATTCACATATGATAAAATATTGAGTCGTTTCTTACGGTTTCATTAACTATAAACTAGATATAATCCAATTCATTTTTAGGTATTGTATGCTGGTCTCCTGTCAAGACCCTCTATTGAAGACACATGAGGGCAGCTAAGATCACACTCAATGATTCTAACCCTTAAATTATGAATTTTGTATCAATTAAATTCTTAATTTTTATTTTTTTTGTCAATTGAGCTCCTGAACTATCTAATTATGTCAATTAAGTCATTTTATCTACCGCCGTTAGAGAGTGTCACTCATGTGACTATATATGACACAAAAAAATAAAAATGTTCAATTGACATAATTAGAGAGTTCAGAGACTTAATTGACAGAAGAGTCATAATTTGAAGGTCATATGCATAGTTTATTCCAACCATTTGTGTCACGTGAGTGCCACATTTCGCCACTTTCCGTTAAAAAATTTAATGGAGGCAAATAGAAGAACTCAATTGATACAATTAGAGAGTTCAATGACTAATTAACACACAAATAAAGTGTTAGGGCTAAATTGACATGAAAATTATAATTTAAGAGTCATATGTGTAATTTACTCAAAAAATAAATAAATAAAAAAAGAAAGAAAGCGCAAAGCAAGTTTCACAGTTGGCTAGCTTTATTCTTTACATACCCGCAAGAAACTGACAAAAGGTGTAAAGTGGCTTACCTTTTCTTCTTTGGTATAATGTGGTGGGATAGGTTTTTCATCGCGTCAATGTTTTTTATCAATAAAAAATAATTTAATTTGAAAATAATTCATATGATAAGATATAAATAAAATAAAATAATTTATAATTTTTTTATTTGCTTACAATACCAATTAATTGTTTTATTCTTTGTCTAACCTTAATTAGACCATTTACCATTTTGTGTTTGTTAGTTTTGAACAACGGATAATTAACACAGTTAATATGTATTAGACATAAAGATATAACGTGGTTCGATACCCTGTATCCTCCATTGACCAAAAATTTACATCGAAAAAATTAGTCATCTAGTAACGGATTACATAATACTCAATATTATGTAAAATATTATAACCCAATATAATTTAGATATTACTAAATCTTTATGTTTTCTATCAAGTCGCTAATAAATCTATCAATGGTTTATTAAGACTCTTTTAATACCTTTCTTATTTCATTCAGGATTCTCATATTAATTATCCAATAAACTTTCATTCATGACAATTAAAGAATTTAAGTCAAATTCTAATAATGTTAATTGGTCGTCATAATGTGCAGTTTGTAGTGTTTGTGTTAAACGATAAAATTGACACTCCTAAACGGGATACATAGTTCTAAATTAGTTTGGGCCACACCAATCCTAGGTTTGCATAGTTCAATTGGATTGGATCCCAGCCATGGATACCAATCCGAGGCCCGGTTCAACAGTGCAAATATTCCCACACCGATCAGGAAAATGGTACTCATGGCCCATGGGTGGGGTGAAGAAAAAAGATGGATTTTGCCCACGGATAGGATACAGAATTCCGAAAACACCATTTGTGATTTTGTTGAATCTCTTTGGCATTTGTAGGGGCGATCTCAGCTGAGGGAGAATTCTACTGAGAACAAATTTGGTGTCGTCATATATAAATTTTTGTGTTCATTTAATGTTAATTCCTCTTTCAGCATTAAAGTCAAATCCCTCCATTGAGTGAAAGAGAGAGAAAACGGTGTGGGTATTGCTAGCATTACCGATGAATCTTTGGTCTATTGATACTCTTTACCTTGTAAAGATTTTGTCTTTTTGAAGTTAAGGGTTTATGTTCTTCCTCCCTCCCTCTCTATCTCCAAAAAAAATAAAAAAATTATGTTGTTGGCATTGCCATTGTTACTGTCTATGTCAGAGAGAGGGAGAGGGGCGAGAGGAAGAGAGAGTAGAAGAAAAAAAATAACAGGAAGAATTACATTCAAATTTTTTGAAATTTGTCACTTAATCACTCAGATCCCTTAATATTTAAAATATTATACACATATATATGAAGTTTGTATACGCGTAATACTAAAGCCTTTGTCGTCAATGTCCGTTAGTATATTAGTTAGTAAATTATACTCATACCCCTTGAAGTTTGTAAACGTGTAATATTTATAACCCTTAAATTTAAAATATTATATTTAGATAAAAAATACTTTGATCAAAGATAAAATATTAAATATTTTAAATTTTATAACAAAAATTCATGTTCTATTATGACATTTATTGAAACAAAATTAAAATTAAAAATCTATTTTTTCTCAAAAAATTATAATTAATATATAATTATACTATCTAGGTAACCGTGTAGTGTGCAACATGAGATTTACCCGTGTACCAATAAAAAAGTAAAATATCTTAACATTAATGGTCCAACTATGAAAAATTAATTTTTTTAATATCATGTCCAAATTATTCAACCAATAAAAAAGTGACTCTTGTAAAATTCTTTTAGTTTACTAACTTCCATTAACATCTACGATTATAAATCAATTACGGTATGATACTAAAACTTCTCCTACATTAAAAAGGAATATGTTGGTTTTGCACATCAATAATTAATACTAATACAATAAGTTAAAAGATAGGAATTCAAAGATAGAAAAATAAAATATAAGGATATAACGTGGTTCGATACATCGTACCCACCTTGGTACACACCGTACATAAACCTATATCGATCCATGATTCACTAGAAAATTTGTTATATCTAGTAACTNTACCCACCTTGGTACACACCGTACATAAACCTATATCGATCCATGATTCACTAGAAAATTTGTTATATTTAGTAACGGATTATATAATACTCAACTCTATTATGGGGATAAAATATGTAACTCAATTCAGTTTGGATACCGTTAAATATCTATGTTTCCTATTAGGTCGCTAATAGACTTATTCGTGATTTATTAAAACTCTTCTTGTATTTCATTCAGGATTCTCTTATTGATTATTTAACAAATTTTCATTCGTGATAATTAGATAGCGTGAGTCAAATTCTAATAGTATGTATACACAACTTTTCCTACATTAAAAAAGAATATACAACCCATATATATAGATCTCTTCAATCCTAAGTGGTATATAGCGATATAGGTCCATTGTTTCTTTAACCATACATATATGTAGGCTCTCTATTTTGTAGTAACGAGGGACTAGATTGTGCGAGGTGGCCATGTCAAGGGCTAGGGCAAATTTCCGAGCAGTCACGGTTGATCTGGAAACACGCGAGTCGCTGGCTAGGATTGTTGCGTCTCTTCGAAACTCTGGCACCATATTGAGTGCCATTGATCAAAGAATTGACACCATATTGAGAGAACTTGGGACTGTCACGGCTTCAACAGAACCAGCAAGTTTCCGAGCGGCCGGTGGGGTTGATTCAGTTCTGCGAGGGCTGAGAGAGGTGATGGTGGAGGAGGAAGATGGGCATGTTTGTGGGGTGTGTTTGGATGAGATGAAGCGTGGTGATGAGGCAATAGCTATGGGTTGCATGCATAAGTTTCATGGTTATTGCATTGTGAAGTGGCTGAAACGTAAGACTATATGTCCTCTATGCAGGTATAAGAACGACTAATACTATTGGACTTAATTTATTAATTTAATTTATTAATCTAATTCATAACAATTATTGAATTAGTAATGAGTCTTTTATATTAATTAAGTTAGTAAATTAGGTTCAAATAACATTGTTGAATTATAAATTTAGCGGATTTTGAAGATTAAGATAAGACAGAAGTCTTTGATTTTTTTTTTCTCGTGTTATTTTGATGATTCTTTGGCGATTTCTCTTTCTATTTTGTGGTGGGTTTTTTGGTTAACGAGATTTGTGAAAATCAGCATCATCAATAAATAGTTTAATTTCTGATGCTACTTAATATTTAGAGATATTGAGGATTTTATTTGAAATTAGGGTTACTGNACAACCCATATATATAGATCTCTTCAATCCTAAGTGGTATATAGCGATATAGGTCCATTGTTTCTTTAACCATACATATATGTAGGCTCTCTATTTTGTAGTAACGAGGGACTAGATTGTGCGAGGTGGCCATGTCAAGGGCTAGGGCAAATTTCCGAGCAGTCTCGGTTGATCTGGAAACACGCGAGTCGCTGGCTAGGATTGTTGCGTCTCTTCGAAACTCTGGCACCATATTGAGTGCCATTGATCAAAGAATTGACACCATATTGAGAGAACTTGGGACTGTCACGGCTTCAACAGAACCAGCAAGTTTCCGAGCGGCCGGTGGGGTTGATTCAGTTCTGCGAGGGCTGAGAGAGGTGATGGTGGAGGAGGAAGATGGGCATGTTTGTGGGGTGTGTTTGGATGAGATGAAGCGTGGTGATGAGGCAATAGCTATGGGTTGCATGCATAAGTTTCATGGTTATTGCATTGTGAAGTGGCTGAAACGTAAGACTATATGTCCTCTATGCAGGTATAAGAACGACTAATACTATTGGACTTAATTTATTAATTTAATTTATTAATCTAATTCATAACAACTATTGAATTAGTAACGAGTCTTTTATATTAATTAAGTTAGTAAATTAGGTTCAAATAACATTGTTGAATTATAAATTTAGCGGATTTTGAAGATTAAGATAAGACATAAGTCTTTGATTTTTTTTTTTCTCGTGTTATTTTGATGATTCTTTGGCGATTTCTCTTTCTATTTTGTGGTGAGTTTTTTGGTTCAAGAGATTTGTGAAAATCAGCATCATCAATAAATAGTTTAATTTCTGATGCTACTTAATATTTAGAGATATCGAGGATTTTATTTGAAATTAGGGTTACTGCTGCATGTGGACCATTTTCAATATTTATTTTTATTTGCATTTTTTATGAAAAAGTGATTCTTGTTTAAATTATACTTATAAAAATCTTATATTGAAACAATTTGCCAAGTCGCATTTCTACTGAAACACAAGCCAAATTAACCCATAACCATAAGTGTAATACCCAATACAATAAACCTCGATAACAAATGTAAAAACCACACAACACCACTAATCTAGTTTCAAGAATCATGAGAAGAGTAAACCTACAAGTATATCAAACTATCTTCAGTATACCAACTACAAAACTGAAATTATTTCACAAGCATATATCTATGGCTTACAAGATTGACACCTAGGAGAAAAACTGTGTATAACAATGAAATATTCTGGTAGTTGCAATGCCCACCTCAGATTAAACGTAGTATTTATAATGTGCACATGCCTCTTAGAGTCTTCATTTAATATAGTTTATTGTGATTTAAACTATTAGTCTGTGTTTAATTGAGAGATGGTGAAATCTAGTTTTAGATTTTCAGTTCGTGGATTATAGAGATAAACTAATAAACATGACGTGTTAAAATCAGGACATTTGAGTTGAATTAGAGTGAGCTTGTGCGTGATACGAGCCCAAAATAAAACAATCCAAACACGACTCAATTGCCCAGTATTATTCATAGTTTTACGAGACAAACCCCTTGACATCACAGTTTCTCTCACTCTCCTTCATATGTCTTTGTATTTGTGTATATGAGGGACATATAAGGTTGTTATGATTGAAATGTTGATGATCCAAACGTGGAATGCAACACGAGTCTGACATTTCTCTACATACATATGATCTCTTTGAATGTTTGTATTTATCAATTTTATGGAAATTGTTAGACCACGGTTAAACATTCCATTTAAAAGCATGACAAAATTGGTAGGTTTTGTGTTTAAATTTTAGCTTCATCAATAAGTGAATGTTGGATAATGATTTAATGGTTTGAATAAAGTAATTACGTACAATTATCTAGTGTTGAGTCATAAATTTAGTTTTGGGTGAACACTGGACACTTAAACACGCTTTATTTTATTTTTCTGCAATTGATAAAAATAATATGATACATCTATGTTTTATTACATTGTTATGTTTGTTTTAAAGTTCACGGAAGCTGAAAGGCCAAAAATCAATAAACATTACCCAACCGATTTTGCAATTCACCACCAATCAGGTCCAGTTTATGGATCGACGACACCACCGTGGTTCCCTTGTCTCGGTGTTTGTGCGTGCGCACATGTATGTATGTGTGTGTCTGAGAGAGAGAGAGAGGACAAGGGTGCCTTTTTGGATGCGATTCAGCTGTAGTATTTGCTAGGAAAACTATTTCCAGCACCCTATAGGACGAAATGGAGGATTTGATGCACGTAAATGGCTTCCTTTATAATGATTTGTGTTCCCATGCATCTAAAGAGTTATATAGTTAAATGATTCTTGGTAATTAAATCCCTTCCAACAAAGTCTTTGTGAATTCTCCATATAGCAGTTCTATAAAGAAATTCTTTATCTCCCTCTTTAAAGCCGCTTAAAAAGTAAAGGAAATGAGTAATCATTTATGTTGCATTAGGCTTTCTCTTACAACCTCACCACGAATTGTATCCTTTGTAATAAAATTCCAAATCCAACAAATGTCCATAAAACGATCGTCTGTTAAGATTCAATGGTTTTTTCGGTTGACACAAACAAGAAAAAAAAAAAACTGCTGAACAAGATCTACAGTTCGCCGTTTTAAACTATAAAATAAATTATTCATCCATTGTACGATATTAATCACACGTTTCTACATGCAAGTGACAAGAAAAATACTATTTTGAGCTAATTTGAGGACTTTATTGCATTGAATTAGGTTCTTACAACATTGATTTTAGAAAAACACCCCTGTCAAAATGCCTTATGGTGTGTGAGTATAAAATTAAAAGTTATATGGTCACCCAGTGCAATTATGGGATACTATGAGAGTAGTCACTGTAATTATATTTGGTGTATCATTCCTTTTTTTTTTTTTTTGGGACCAAGTTGTATCCTTCTTTGAATTTCCTTTTAAACACGTTTCAAACGCAGTTCTTGATGCAGAAGACCACGCAGCTACCAGTCTTGACAACGTAGGATTTAGCCGCCGCGTGAACTCTACTACGTGATGTAGGCCAGACGTCTATACTATCTATCTGCCCCAAATGATAGGACACATTTTTATCACCTTTAAATTATAAATGAGTTTGATTAATAGTCAACGATTGTGATCGTGACTCATTACTTGGGGTAGAGGAGGTTTTTTTTTTTTACTTTTTGTTTTTAATGGTTAAAAATTTTTGAGTTAATTTATGAGAACTTTGATTATTTCTAAATTCGATTATTTCTAAACTGTAAAAGATAATTCAAATAATAATAAAAATAAACTGTAAATTTAAACATTTTAAATTCAAATCTTGATAATTATTTGAGATCAAATTATAAGAGATTTATCGTTTATAAATATTTTAATTTTAATGTGAATGATATGAATTTGGCGGAATATACAAATTTAAGTATGGTTTTAGTGGATATGCACGAGTGTGTACAAGTAACGATATAAATAGAAACTTCCTAAGTCGCACATGAAAAATTGCTTGTCTAAGGAAACAACTGCGAAACATGAGACTTACCGGTGATATATATATATGTATATATCTACAACATAAGGCGGCGGGATAAGCAACCAGGACTTTAGAGAGCATCCTCAACAAATCTACAGATAAACTTTCTCCTACATTAACTAGGAATATACAATACATATTTATATATGTCTATATAGGTTCTCTTCAATCTCAAACGATAAAAAGTTGCATAGTTTCTTTCTTCCAAACTCTCAATTCTCCTGTTCCTGAATATTTCTTTCTTTCCAAGTTCTTCTATTTTGTTCGTGAAGAAATCATGATGGAGGAGGAGCTTCAAATAGCCATATCAATGGCGGATGCTCTTAACAGACTGCAACACGCCGCCGAAACTCCCTTTTCCGACCACAGTTGGTACGCCATGCAGAATCCGAGGAGCGCCCCAACACTGAGCGCAGAGGAACTCGAACTCGCCAAGTTGAAGTCCATGCCAAAAAAGTTGGCGTGGTCAAGGGCTCGAGCAGATTGTCGGGATTTTGAGACCGTGTTGAGAGAGACTCAGCATGCGATTTCGGTAAACCTAGCGAGACTCCTGGCAGACACGGTTGATCCAGTTCTTGAAGGGTTGAGAGAAGTGGTGGTGGTGGAGGAAGATGAGGATGTTTGTGGGGTGTGTTTGGAAGAGATGAAACGTGGGGATGAAGCAAGAGCCATGGGTTGTATGCACAAGTTTCATGGTCATTGTATTTTTAAGTGGCTTAAACAAAAGGATGTCTGTCCTCTATGCAGATATCATATTCATAACAGCAAAGTAGATTTTGAAGATTAAGACAACGTAACAAGGATTCTTTGAAATATTTTTTTGTAGGATTTTTGAAGATTCTTGGGTGGTTTCTATTTTATGTTCTTAGGAATTTCAGATGGGCACAAAACTTATTGTGATCAAATAGCGTTTGGGTTAGTAAGAGTTGTTTCAAAGCATTGTCAAATCAGTTCTTGAACATCAAGATAATTTAAATGGTAATAAAAATATTTTATAAAATTAGACATCTTAAATTTTAATCTTAACAATTTTTTTGGATAAAGTCATGAGGGATCCCTCATGAATATAGCTTAGTTCTGGCGTGGAAGGTCTGACTTTGATCGGACTAGAAAGAGGATCAGTCGAAATTTGTGTAAGCTGACCCAGACACTCGTCGATTGTTAAACAAAAAAAAAATTAGTTTTTTTTTATTTTTTTATATTTTGCATAATATTATTTAAAAAGTACTATTTAGACATAATTTGAAAACTTAACCAATTATATTTAATAGATTAAAAATAAAATTCGTTTAACATTAAAAGTCACAATTATTTAATATATACATTGAATTAGATCTACGATTATGTTTCCGAATTAGATTCTTATTCCACAGCCATACTATCGTGATGGTGTTTTGGTTATCCCAATGGAACAACAAATCATTACCATTCACAAGAAATTAGAGGATTTTCTTTATTATTTTGTGATTGGGGGATGAGCCAAGTCCTGTTTGAAACCACAGTCCAAAGTATATGAGATGATATTCAATGTTGTGAAAAAAGGCTCAATAAAAATTATAAGGATGCCCAGATTATGGTTCGATATTGTAAGGGATGTTTTTATAATTTTTTGAAATTATTATAGTTATATCAACATAATAAGGACGTTAAACATTTGAATTTTATCAATTTTTATTTTAAAAAATAATGAGTACAAATTAATATTTGCTATAAAAAGATTAATTTTTCAAAAAATTAAATTTTATATTATATAATATTTTCAGATACGGGGTAATTGTTCAATAAATTTTTCATTTTTTAACACGTTTTAACATTAAAAAATGCATACACATTTCAACGCGGTTCTTCGTGGACAAGACCACAGACACAGAGTAGCAGCTTTGACCATGTAGGATTAGTTGTCGTTTTTTATTACGCGTGGTCCAGAATATCATTCCGTCAAACCTTTTGAGTGGTTTCTGCGTAAGAATTCATGCAAGTGGGGAGAAGATTGCGGAACTCAACAAAATTTTTTTGATATGATATAAAAAAACTAGTTATTACAAGTATTTGTGTGCCTTAATAATAAAAATGGTTAATTATAAATATATTTATATTTATATTCAAGATTAAATCATAAATATAGAAGAGAAAAAAAAAAATTGAAACACCAATTATAGAAGTAGTAGACGGTGGTAGTAGTGGTGGACGACAGTGATGACGGTAGGAAACAATGATAGTTGTGATGACACTCATGGGTTATCGGTGACGGTGGTAGTGAATTTTGGGTGACGATGGTAGTAGTGATAGCGGTTGGCGGTGATGATGGTTGTGATTGCAATTATGAGTAATAACAGTGATTGTAGTGATAGATTTTTGGTGACGATGGTGGTAGTGGCAGTTATAGGTAATGACGGTGATGGTGGGCGACGACGGTGAAGGTGGTGGTGGTGGGGTGACGATGGTGCTGGGAGGTGGTAGGGGTAGGTGACGTTGGGTGGCGGCAACGGTGGACAACGATAGATGATGGTGGATTGTGGTAGTAGGTGGGGGTGACGACAACGATGGTGGTGGTGGTGGTGGTGGTGGAAGTGGTTGTTGGGGTGGCTGCCGCGGTAGTGATGGTGAAATATTTTTGTAAAGAAGTATAAGTTATTTTTTTATTTACCTATTTATTTAAATTTTAGAAGCATTTTTAAAAAGTCATCTCAAATACACTCTTAGCGGACCTATTTTCGCTATTAAATTTGAAAAACTAATATTAATCGTCAGATTAACTTAAAAGTAAAATTTAAAATAATTACCACCAAAAAATAAAAATTATTTTTTATGCCTTCAATTTTTATACTTTATTTTATAGATAATTTTAAAGTTAAAATTTTAATTTAAGTTATTTATAATTATTAATCAAAAAAATAATAAGATCAAATATAAAATAATAAAACTCAAAATGAACCTAATTTGTTACTTGGACACAAAAAAAAAAAAAAGAACGAGCAATGTTACTTGGATTTAATTTATTAACTTAATTTATCTATATAATTATTCATAACCGTAAAATTGACAGTGTATTCTAATATTTTTTTGAGATTTGTTATTAATCTAATGATTATGATAAATTAAGTTAATAAATTATATTCTTAAATTAGGTTCAAATTAAAAAAATAATAACAATAGCCCCGACGCATTACTTCTAAGTTCTAATAAGTACTCTTAATCTCAAGAGATAGTTTAAGTGATAATAAAGAAGAATTATAAATACAGATGTCATGAGTTTAAATTTTGACAATGTGAATGATTTGCTTTTAAATAGATTTAAAAAAAAAATTAATTGAGATACGTATAAACCGATCCGGGACTGCTAACCAGATAAATAAATAAATAAATAATTACCTTAGTCTACCTGATAGGATAAGAGTCAGGACAGAAATAGAAACTACCAAATTCCCACGCGAAAGATTCTATTTATCTGAGGAAACAACTGCGAACATGGGACTTACCGTTAGACTATTATCAACAAGCAAATAAGGCGGCGGCGGCATAAGCAACCAGGAATTTACACATAAACCTTCTACTTGATCAATTATGAATATACGATACATATAAATATATATAAGGTTCTCTTCAATCTCAAGCCATATATATATCCACTTTCATAGTTTTCGGAATTCGCTTCTCCCTCTCTCTCTCTCTTGTCTGCGAAGAAAGAAACCATGATGGAGGAGGAGCTTGAAATAGCCATATCAATGGCGGATGCTCTTAACAGACTGCAACACTCCGCCGAAACTCCCTTTTCCGACGACGGTTGGTACGCCTTGCGAAATCCAAGAAGCGCCCCCAACACTGAGCGCCGCAGAACTCGAACTTGCGAAGTTGAACTCCATGCCAAAAGAGTTGGCCTGGTCAAGGGCTCAATTGGATTGTCGGGATTTTGAGACCGTGTTGAGAGAGACTCAGCATGCGATTTCAGTACACCTAGCGAGACTCCTGGCGGACACGGTTGATCCAGTTCTTGAAGGGTTGAGAGAGGTGGTGATTGAGGAAGATGAAGTTTGTGGGGTGTATTTGGGTGAGATGAAACGTGGGTATGAAGCAAGAGCCATGGGTTGCATGCGCAAATTTCATGGTCATTGTATTTTTAAGTGGCTTAAACAAAAGAATGTGTGCCCTCTATGCAGATATCAGATTCATGATCACAACAACAAAGTAGACTTTTAAGATTAAGTCATCAAACTACCTAGGATTCTTCGAATTTTTTTTGTATTATTCCTTGGGTGATTTCTATTTTTATGTTCTTTTAGAATTATTTGTGTAACGAAGGATTTTTAAAGCACTGTGAACAAAAATTTAATGATTTTGATATCTGTTGTTTACAAACTTATTGTGATAAAACATCATTTGTGCTAATGTGGGGATTTTCACGAAAGTAAAAGATTCTTGGTACATGGGTCATTACTCCAAAGAGTAAATCAAGTAATAACATAGATAAATTGTAAATTTAGATATTCTAAATTCGAATCTTGATAACTCCTTTGGACCAGACTATAAGAAATTATTTTCCTTCTCAATACTTTAATTCCGACATAAATGGTATATTTTTGAACAAATCAGAGAAGAGATTAACCGAAATACGCATAAACTGAGGGATCAATAAACTGCTGAGATGCCCCTCACCATTGAAACAAAAAAAATAAAAAAATGGGGGTCGAGGGTTACATTAGTATGGGACAGTAAATTTTAAAAAGGGATGCATATTCAAGAGGTACCCTAGACAGATCTGACAAAAGCAGGTGATCACAGTATCAAAAAGATCAAGAAACATAAATCAAATATATACTGAAACCATGAAACCAGGACAATTCCAGTAATGTAAACAGTTTGGAGAATGAGCAATCCCATTAGAACCTAATTTCCTAATATAATTTGCTAATTCAATTCACCGTAGACCCCATCTAACAATGAAATTTGATGTTGATCCAATAATTCTTATGAAGTCGCATCATTATATTAGTAAATTTGGTTAAATTTTTATGTTCAAATAATATTACTTTGAGAGAAAGAGCAATGCAAAAACATATCAAAATTTTAAAATACTATAATGCAAACATATCTCCAACGCAAAAACCTCAAAGATTACTAAGAGAGAATTTTCACACCATAATCTGAATCTTCATCATTGGATGACTCCATTGCGACAAGGTTTTTGACTATAACTTAGGAAACCAGTCATTGGGGAATCAACCTGTCCATAAAAGGTGGGTGCAAGTCAAACAGGAAATGGTGTTTTTGGTAGCGGATGATTGGAATGGGTGAGTAACGTGCAAGAACCTGCCCTTGGAACGGATCAATAGCTGGAAATGCTGGTAATACCTTTTAGGCTGAAGAACCAAATAGGAGAAACCACCAAAAAAAATTTGGCTAAAAAAAAGCCTTTACTTGATATAATTGTACAGAAACTCATTGTGACCCCAAATTGTACATACCATTCATCCGGCCAAATGAGGGAGAGCCAACCCAAATGATAAATAAGTAGGCAACGTCTCCAAAAAATATAACATATATGACAAAACTTCTATGATATGCATTGTGTCATTTGTATGTAATCAGCAATGACATGAATGCCCATGTGCGGTCCCAAGTAGATCAAATTCACAATCAAATTTCAAAAGCTCCACCAATTTTAATTCGTCCAAAAACTTCTTAGGCAAATAAAACAGCAATGTACAAGCAATATAAACAAGGTGAGCACCAGAAGGGCAAAACAAACGGCTAGCCACACACATTACTGTTGTTACTTACAATATTCCAACACAGGCGACATGTACAACCCACAACATTTGGTCTCCATATCTTTACATGTACATTCTCAATCCGCAGAAGAACTAGTTTCTCCAGTTTCATCCTCACTTAAGCTGGATGGCATCTCTGCAGCAGACCTGTCAATCATATCATGAAATATCAGCAAATAACCGTGTTTGGTTGCCCATAAAAACTGTCGGCCTTGGTAGCTGTTCATCTATGACTGGATTTCCACATTCCAGATTCAAAGGCACTGCTGCATAGATAATAGCGTTCATATAATGGATGAATTATTGTGGCAATGGCCTGCCAGGAAAATTTGATCTAAAAAATTAGAAAATTTTGTCATGTGGAAGTCAGTAAAGATACATGGATTCCCTGAAAGGTCAACAAGTAATACTTACAAAGAATCAGATAAAAATCAGGAAAGTTCTTGAGGGAAAAAGCACACAGGAGGACCTCTACATTCATTAAAAAGGTAGTTATTTTTCTGACCGGTCATATAAAAGCATTTATACTAACCTCCTTTTCTGATATGTCCTTGGTGGCATGTCTATCATTGATTCTTTCCTCGCATACTGATGCTGTTGAAATTCACCCCTAACTCTCTTTGCAACCTTATTAAAAAAATACAATGACAATTAACAGNCTTTTCTGATATGTCCTTGGTGGCATGTCTATCATTGATTCTTTCCTCGCATACTGATGCTGTTGAAATTCACCCCTAACTCTCTTTGCAACCTTATTAAAAAAATACAATGACAATTAACAGCAGTAATAATAACAAGGGACAAAAATCATACTAATTGCAAGACTAGACCATAAAAACAAAACTCACTCTCATTTGATTTGTCGGGCCATTCTTAACTTGAACAGGATTGCAATGTTCATTTTTGGTTGTCTTTTCTCCATAGTACGTCCCCCCCTGTACATCAGTCTCAATAGATAATTTCACGATTGGAGCTTTAAAATTATAGAACAAACTAGCACAAAGGTAAAAGTTCAGATTAGACCTTAACAATCATTCTCGATAGTTCTCTATCATCCGTACCAAGAACATCACAGCGCTTCAGTGCTGACTTAGAAGATTTAGATTCAAAACATTCTCTCTCAGCAACCTTAGGGGTCAAAGCCTCATAGTTATGCAACCCAATGCCTGATTTTTCATTAATCACTTTTCTACCATCGAGACACGGATGACGATGGCTAGAACCAGTGTCCCTTCTCACCCCTCCAAGACCAAGCTTAGTCCTCATTTCATTATTGTCCCTGCTGTCATAAACAGGAATTTCTCCAGCAGAATATTCATTCATATCTATTGATGAGGTCCGTCCAGGAAAAGGATTGTTATGATTGGACAACGAAGACTCCTGCAAAAATTGCTGGTGGGAGTATTTTTCACACTGATCAGGCCCATGCTTCATTTTGTATCTTGTCCCATCCAAATCAGAGTAGTGACTCATACTTGAATTGTGTTCTTTGCTTGTCTGACAGGGCATGAAAGAAGAAAAAAGAATATAATTGATCAGAGGTTAAATGTAATCAAATTAGGGGTAATAGAAGAGGAAAGGGAGGAGGCAGACTGTGATACTGTTGATAGCAAGTTGTTAATTACATAACTGACTGAAAACATGTAAAAGTGATGAATTATCTTACACGACTGAAAAATCATCCTAACAAGGAGGAGTTGAATTAATGACACTTGCAGCAACATAACAATAGTAAATGCATAAGCAAGCACTGCAGCTCCAGCAACTTAGGTTGGTTGAAAGGCTCACCTCAAGGCAGTCTAAAAAAGATAAACGAATTGTTCATGGTCCAACATATTCCTAACTTTGATTTGTTGCACATTGGGTTCAGCCACTTAACTGGGTGGAGCTTCAAAATAAGGCTGGAGTAAATACAGTTTTCTAAATCCTAAGACTTGGAACAGTTTACAAAAATCAGATAAGAAAAATTTTATAGAATTAAAAGTGGAATATCTATTTAAGTAATTGTAATGGTAGCACCAAACCAATGAAACCAAACAGCATCAGGGAATTCAAAGAGACATATGCATTAGCAAAGGTTTTTTTTTTTATTTTTTTTTATTTCTGGGAGGGGGAGGGGGGCATTAGCAAAGGTTCAGGTCTGGTCAGGTCACCCAATAGTCAAACCCATTCCCCAGAATTCCAAGACTACATTTCATAGCACCATGCCAATATTGCCAACAGTTTTGATCAGGTCAAAATTTTAGCTCCAGTGAATGCTTGACAAGAGGTCTCAAACTACCAAAACTTTTGCTCTAAATGTTGATTTTCATTATTGTATACGAATTCAATTCCAATTTCCAAAAAGGTTAAATATATTCCTTTAAGGAATTATATCAACAAGTAATAACATCAGCATAAATAATCCCATATAAGCTAGATTCCAATCCAAATGTACTGCATTTGAATCATTTAGAATCAGAGCTCCAACACAGGTGAAGCAATGATGGTAGTATGTAGTCGTGGTGGTTGGGCTAGGTGAAAGTCTCTCTTTTTTTCCTTCTCAATTTCTCTTTGCCTGTGTCGCATCATGTGCTTGAAAGGAGTGAAGGTGGCTCATGGAAAATGAGAAGGGATTCATATATAAGGGGTGGCAAGAATACAGCAGCAGCTTTTTAGATGCCCATCAGTGTATATCTTTGCAGATGCCTGTCAACATATCCCATCCTAGATCACACAGAGCGTAAACGGGTGCGAGTGTGGGAGCGGGAGCGAGAACGTAAATTTTCAAAAAAAAGTTAAGAGCAGGAGCGTCACTAAGAGCGTCAAATTTATCAATATGAGATATTAATACACAATATCAAAAAATCAAAAATAAGATTATGGTAAAAGAAATAAGAAAATAAAATATGGCCTAGCAAAAAATAAGGAACGAAATCAATACAAAAAAAGAAGTAAAGAATTAGTTCAAAGTTCAAATGGAAGAAAACTTTAAGGCCTAGGAATTCCAATGCCTTTTGTTTCCGTCCCACATCGACAAATGAGGGGAAGTGAGAAAGGCTGACATGCTTATAAAAAGGCAGTGGCCCCTTCCCTTCTTTTCAGGCTTCAGGCGTGACTTTCACGTGAGGCTTTGGCTAGAAAGTTATCTTATCGAGGCAAGTACAATTGGAAGTAGAAAAATGGAGTACAAAAATTTATTAATATAATTTTTTTTTTATAGAGCTTCATTTGAATTTGCGATTTATGGAAATGAATTCACAGATTCAAAAAAATGAATTCGTGGATTTGTGGCAAATTCGCTCTCAAAGCGCGAATTAGCACTCCAAGCTTGAGAGCGAGGATTTGTGTAGGCGAATCGTGTGATTCAGATTCTCATCCCCTAACCCAAAAAAAAAAACCTCATTTATAGCCATGATAAAGAGGTATCAACAGAAATTTCTATCGGTACCAAAAACGATTTTCTACATATTGCAGTACTCACTAATCCATCATCAATATCCTCATTTCCCCCGAAGCGTTTATCTTCCTCTAAACTGGACATGCCATGTTCCCTAGATTCATCAAAGTGTTAGTGTTTCTTGTTAGAGCATCTCCAATTCTTACCCTTTTTTAAACCCAAATTTAAATTTGGGTAAAAAACTCATAAAAATATTTTCTATTGCTAGACTCATACCCATATCAAATCAAGGGAGACTCAAATCCACACCCAAGTTTTTAATGGTGAGATTTCACCAACTTTTAAAGATCCAATGACATATTTTATCCTTTTTTAAGTTTGGGTTTATCCTCATTTACATATGAATTTCTCTTCCTTTAAATTTGAGTTTCTTTATTGGAGAGGTCTATACCAAATTAAGCTTTTTACCCATTTTTTTAACTCAAATTTGGGTAAGCGTCTGGGTTTCCATTAGAGATAATTTTATGCAAAAGTATAAAATTAGTGCACTGAGGAATCACCATTAGCATTATTAATATTCCAGACCACTAAATTCCATAAGTTCAGTTGTCAGTCTCAACTATGTTGCATTCTATATGGTATATTCCTATACATTGATTTCTTCTCATTTTGATGATTTTTCATTTTAATTTTTCAAAATTAGCGCTTCAACTAAGCCGACTTACAACAAAAAAAATTATAGTATTACATTGTACATATTTGCATTCCATTTCTTTGAGGTAAATAATTGATTCCAATTTCATTTTCAACTGAAAACCTGTTCCATGTATAAAGCTGAGCCTAAACTAGTTTTGTCCAAGATAAAAAACTAGAAACTTTTTGAGTGTGCAATTACTCAAGGTCTAGCATGGTTTTCCAATAATATTTAGTCGTATATATGTATATTGTCCAATAGGTAAGTTAAAGTCGTATGTAATTAGAGATTGATGATGATATTCCTAATAAGGGTGTCAATTGTGTCGTGTTCGTGTGACCCACATGTCGTTTTATTCGTATCATGTCATTGTTATTTGTGTCGTGTTTGTATCAAGACCCACGAAAAAAAAATCTATTTAGTGTGTTCTAAGTGTTAAACATTAGTTTAAACTATTTATTATGCGTATTAATAATCGTGTCAATTTAATAACCGTTCGTGTCGGGTTCATGTCAATGGGTCAGAGTTGGCACCCCTAATTCCCAATATGGAAGTCTTATAGTCCTCGTCAGCCAATGTCACCAAATTTAGTCCCCCATGTACTACAATGTCACCCAATTTAGTCCCCCTTAATATTGGACAGGAGAAATAGATTGGTTAAAGACCTAATCTTTGACATTATTTGTACAAAGTTGTTATCTTAGATTTGGACACGTAAACTTAAGGTTAGTTGGTTCTCAAGGTAGAATTTTCTCTAAAACCCAAAGGGTTACCTATGTGATAAATTCACTTCTGATATAATCTAAATTTTCTAAAATTTCATTAAGAACTTCACATACTGTTGTACGACCTTGGTATGTTGGTACATTTCTTAGATATACCAACATTACGACCAAAACCTACATCAACGTATGTGTTTTTAAAATCTTGGCATGCCATCAAAGGTCAAACTTTTTTCTCTGAAGGGGAAGGTCAATGTTTTTTTTTTACGGAAGGTGAAAGTCAAGTTTTTTGTACGGAAGGTAAATGTCAAGTTTTTTCTGANTCTGAAGGGGAAGGTCAAGGTTTTTTTTTTACGGAAGGTGAAAGTCAAGTTTTTTGTACGGAAGGTAAATCTCAAGTTTTTTCTGATGATTTAGGTGTAAAAAGAAGTGAACGAATGATGATGGTAGCCAATTGCAAAGCAAGATGGCATGATGGCTATCCGTCCCTAAAAAAAACCACCAAAAGAACAAAAGGGAATAAATAACATATACCACCTCATCTTACATGCACCAAAAAAATGTTTTATAACTCTTTATTTTTTTTCAAGTTTTTTCCTTTTTTGGCAATTTTTTTTCCACATACTTAACCGGATCACCTTACTCAACTTATAGAATCTAACATATTGAAGAATCCGCATAATATCATGGCATCGACGTATTACGAACTTATACAAGTGAGCTCTATAGCTAACTACCGGCACATAGTTCTGCTCCACATATGGGACTGAAATTTGTTGGAACTATACAAGATCAACAATAAGGGAAAAATAAATGAAATAATTCATAGCCAGTAAGTTTCCATCACTAAGAAATTTTAAGCATGTGTTTAGCCGTGACGGATGTATGTAGGGGCTTTTTTCCTAATTCTCTCTCTATATATATATATAAAATAAGTTGTGCCACCCTAAAAAATTTGACCTTGATTTATATATTTGTGAGTTCTTTGGTTTTAAATTCGTGTTTCAAAATTTAAATTGTTTGTAATTGGCCTACAATTGATCTCTAATTTTCAAAGATTAATGATTGACTTGTTTCAATTGAATTTTAGATGTATTATTACACTTACTTCTTGAATTCTTATTTAATAACATTGCAATTTTGATAAAAAATATAAAAATATGCAAAGGTCAATTTTTTAAGATCGATGAGAAACAGCTTGAGACAAATTCATTGTTCAAATTGACTCTAAATTGGAAATATAATTTATTAAATTGAGACCATTTGTTCAGCTTGAGACCATTTGTTAAAAAGTATTATTATTTGGTAATGACCTTTTTCATTTGGATTTAGAATTTTTTTTGACGTTTCGCTTTTATGAAATCTTTTTATGGACAGTTTGGATTTTAATTCAATGTAATTTGTGATTTACAACATTTTATTAACATACATAAAATTAGAGTCATCTTTGTAGAAGTCTAAAATCATTAATCGCTTCATGTTATAAAGTCGGCCCTAGTTAAAGAGCCCACATTAAAACTAATTTATGGCTCCGGCCCTGGTGTTTAGTGAAGGGATTGTTGTTTCTGATTCTTAAATGATATTAGTTTGGTCATCCTCAGAACATAGAAAAGTTAGTTTTTTTGGAAATTATAGGTTGTTGACCTTTATAACCAGCCCCTAGATAACTAATGATCATTGAAGACATAAAATTATAGCCAATAGATTAGCTAATAAACTATAAAGACACAAAAAAAAGTAGTTAATGGAACTACTATACGTCGTTAGAAATTGCACAAGCACCTAAGAAACCTATTCTTGGTAAGCCTCAAATGCTGCAATGGAGATGATGATGTTGAAGATAGAAATATATCCTAATATTTCTGGGATATTATGTTACTGATATTCAATCAATTAGCCAGATTTAGTGGCGTAATTTGATTTCTGATTNTTAAAACTAATTTATGGCTCCGGCCCTGGTGTTTAGTGAAGGGATTGTTGTTTCTGATTCTTAAATGATATTAATTTGGTCATCCTCAGAACATAGAAAAGTTAGTTTTTTTGGAAATTATAGGTTGTTGGCCTTTATAACCAGCCCCTAGATAACTAATGATCATTGAAGACATAAAATTATAGCCAATAGATTAGCTAATAAACTATAAAGACACAAAAAAAAGTAGTTAATGGAACTACTATACGTCGTTAGAAATTGCACAAGCACCTAAGAAACCTATTCTTGGTAAGCCTCAAATGCTGCAATGGAGATGATGATGTTGAAGATAGAAATATATCCTAATATTTCTGGGATATTATGTTACTGATATTCAATCAATTAGCCAGATTTAGTGGCGTAATTTGATTTCTGATTTATGTCAATCCCTAAGATTAAGGGACATGATTGTGTTTGTCACCCTATATATATGGGTGTATCGCTTGTGCATTTATCATCAAGAATAATAAAGATGTAGCCCTTTATGGGTTTTGTGTGTGGACGAAGGTCTAAGGACCGAGCCACATTATTCCTTGGTGTTCGTTCTTGATCACTTTTCTTTTACGTTAAATTTTAACATGGTATCAGAACAATCGATCTGTTACTTTCAAGGCTCATCGTGTTTATGCCATTGTTCTAGATCCGGTATTATTTTTTATCTTGAAGCATTTTTGCTTCCGACAATTTCTGCCAGTAATGTCTTTGGTTTTGAACAGAAATGCTCCTGCCTTTGGTACTTTCATCATATTCTCTGTCAGTGCTATAGCATGAATGGTGGATCCTTTTTTTCCTCCAATTATAAAAAATTTCCCACCTTGCTAGACAAATGGGTTTTTGTATCCCACATCTGGCTCGAGAAACCCAACAATCTNGACTTCTATGAGATCCACTTACAGTATCAGGATTAGGTTGCTTGCAGATTCTAGAAACAACTGGTGAGCAAGGCAGAACAGGTTCATCAACATAGAAGGGCTCTGACAAATTATACAGAAAGTAAGTCAAGCTTCTGAAAAATATGACCTTTGAGTCCCAAAAGGGATCATATTATTAAGAATAAAACCCCACATCACCAAATAAGAGCAAGCATACCCCTTACAAGAAGATAAGCATGGAAAAGAAAAGAAAAGATACTACATCACAAAGATAAAGAAGTAGCCTCTATCATATTAGCAGTAGCTTGGTCTAGTTGGCAGCATAAATCACATAGTTATAAAGCTCAAGAAACACAACAAATCAGATGAAGATGCCAAGAAGGGAAAAAATGGCCCTACAATTCATTTCCCAGAAGCAAAAAATCCCAAATAGTTTAGTGTTTTTTGTAAAAAAAAANAAAAAAGAAGGCACTTCTATGAGATCCACTTACAGTATCAGGATTAGGTTGCTTGCAGATTCTAGAAACAACTGGTGGGCAAGGCAGAACAGGTTCATCAACATAGAAGGGCTCTGACAAATTATACAGAAAGTAAGTCAAGCTTCTGAAAAATATGACCTTTGAGTCCCAAAAGGGATCATATTATTAAGAATAAAACCCCACATCACCAAATAAGAGCAAGCATACCCCTTACAAGAAGATAAGCATGGAAAAGAAAAGAAAAGATACTACATCACAAAGATAAAGAAGTAGCCTCTATCATATTAGCAGTAGCTTGGTCTAGTTGGCAGCATAAATCACATAGTTATAAAGCTCAAGAAACACAACAAATCAGATGAAGATGCCAAGAAGGGAAAAAATGGCCCTACAATTCATTTCCCAGAAGCAAAAAATCCCAAATAGTTTAGTGTTTTTTGTAAAAAAAAATAGAACAAAATGTTCTGTGGAAACCAGGTCAATATCAATTTCCAGAAACTATATAACATGGAAACTTTGCAAGACTTCATATGAAGTTGGAAAGAGAATCAAAAATTTTCGTCTTTTATGTGTTCACTGCTCAATACTCAGATACACTACTTCATTCAAACAAAAATTGTAACTACAAACAGAATATATGGCTATCAGTGGAATTGTGGAATCATTTGAAGAATTGGTTCCTAGAATTTCATTACAAGAAGTTTCTATCGGTGCTGCTCCAACTCCATTAAAATCCCTGAACAGATAAAAAACTTTCCATAAATTTGCCATATGTTCAGATATTAGAATTATCGATTTATTTCACTTATCTCAAATCCCAAATATTTAAAAACAATTTTCAGAAATTCATTTTAAGCTTCAAACTTAGGAAGATAAATCCCCAGTTTCCGGTACAACTTATACTTCTTGAAGAAAAACCTTAAACCCAGATCCCATATCACCCCAGGCCCTTTTACTCATTTTAGTGGGAATTGGCATAATAGTGGTAGACCCATAAAGTCAACTCTCACAAAACAATGACAATGACAACAAAAGAGACAACAGTAGAAAGTCCATGACACAATTATCTTTTTCTCCTGTTAGTTTTTCCATAACTACACATCTTACAATCCCTTCAAAATACAAAGCATGAATCCTCTATGATATATAGATAACAACTAACTGAGCTGGAAATTTGCAAACACAAAGTTTTCAATAACCGACTCCACATGTTTGATGTTCTTGATAGTATAACCTCCATCTGTCATTCCATATATAGCCCTCCCTGTGAATTGTCCACTTCCTTTTGCAAGCAAATGTGCCATGAAATGTCAAAATCTAAGCCCTCATGCAAAAAATGGTTAAAATATGAAATGAACTCCATATAATGGTCAAGATATCACACACTTCATGCTATATCAGCCAATTACAATTAAAAAAAGCAAGGCGATAAATAACTATTCAAGACCAAAAAAGTGAAGAACATAAAATTATAAAGTTAATGTCCTAAGAAGCACGGACACACTGACACAAACTTTTTCAAAAAAGTAGAACACGGACACGTTGTGGGACATGTTAAATACTATGTATTTATTTAGTTATATATATCTGTGTGTGTGTGTATTTTGATAATAATCAATCAATTCATCATTTCTTTAATTCGAACAACCAACATCATGATATTACCAAATAAAAAATTCAATACAACATATACCGACACACACTCATCATAAATTTTCATGACCCAACAATCAATGATTACTACAATTTTCATTTTCAAAAATATCCCAAATTGTAACCCTAATTTTTATCAAATTTCAAAGAGCCCAAATTTCATAATCTATTTGTCATTACATTTCTTTCATAGAGAAAGTTTATTCCATTTTTATATAATTTTGTAGTTACTTCCCAAATTATGTTATATCCATGTCCTATGTTCATGTAATGATTCTAGCTCTTTCCATGCATTTGACCCATGTTTCTTCAAAATACAAATATAACTTCCTTAATTATAAAGTTGTTAGACAAATTTTCAAAAATTTGAAAAAAAATCTCAAAACATGTCCTTGAGCGTGTCTCCAACTTGTCGACCACGTGTCCCCAATGTGTCTTGAAAAACATTTAATAATAAAAATAATATGACACTCATTTTAGCGTGTCCAAAACATATCCATGTCCCAGACATATCTGACACCGACACTCTGACCAAGATGAAGTGTCCGTGCTTCCTACTTAATGTCAGGCACTCAATCTGATAGGGTAAGGCCAATGAAGCTCCATACAATGGCCCACATAACACAAGCTTATGGGTAAAAGAAAAAACACAATTTGAGGGTGTCCACTAACCATTGACTGGATTCCTACTTGAAGACTCAAATGCACCAGGGGGAAGTGGCTGAAATTCTACACCAAGTAATGGACCGCCCTCCCTATAATGCCTCCCCAGTTGCCTCTTAACAGCTGTAATAGCAGCATTTTCAACCTGACCCTTCACCTTTAAATATCCTGATGGCCTGGTCCTGGATTTTACATCCTTCACATCTCTTGGCACAATGTTTCTATTCTGTGGTAAGTGTCTCAAAGTTCGCGTCTCAAAAGTATCCTCATTTTGAGGGTAAAACCCACCTCGTAGAGGAGAGCTACTTCCTGAAGATGTATCATCCATGCCACTATAGTTTCCAGTATGGTGACTCCTGTGCTCGTATGTGAGGTCTGCAGATGGAATATCATGGCTAGTAAATCTTCTACTTTCAACTTCCCTTTGGTCAAAGATTCTGTACTCCCCTTGTTTGGTGCTGCCACATGAATCCTGCCTAAGACCACTTCCACGATCCTGTATAACACTGCTTGAACGATCTTGTCTTCCATTTGTATTAGCTTCACCAAATAATCTCTTGTCTTTCAACCTTCTGTGGCAAAACCATCCAGAAATTTGCTTTTCTGTCAATCCTATTGACTCCGCAAGCTGACATTTCTCATCCTCTGTAGGATATTTGTGTTCTGGTGAGAAGTTAAAATTGTTTGTTACGCTGGTCTCTGATAAAATGTATTTTGGCTGTTCGCCGTAAGACAAGAGACGACAAAAAGATTATTTTTACCATTATAAAAATTCTCCAAAGCCTCAACCTGAGAAGGCGTCTTGACAATTCTTTTATGTTTCTTCTCTGACAGAACTTTACTGTCGTCAGTGTGCACTTCACATGATTCTATAATATCAAAAGCAGTAAACAAATGACAATTAGCCAAAAAACTGGTAGCTATAATTAGCATCAGTATGCATATACTGGCATATGCATGTTGTCTCACCAGCTGCTAGACCTAATTGATAGCAATCCATTGAAATCAAACATGTAAGCAATCTATGTTGTGAGTACAGATTATAAATTTCAGGTGCAGGTGTATGCATGTATGTAAGCATTGGAATCATGCCATTCAAAACAGTCCTTAAACTTGCATTCAATTGAGCCTTGACCAACTCTTGACATTCAAGAGATGTTTAAACACGGAAAAACATCCTATATTATAAGGTAGAATTGGCTCGACAACACCTTACTTCAATACACAAACCAGTTAGACAAGTTGCAAATTCAAATTTTCACACGACAATATCATCTTTCATCTAACAAATTATAGGCAACATGTTTTCTTATGGCCTCGAATCAAGATGTTAACTGACGTTCATCTTGTTTCTGTAGCACCATCAATTTGATCCAAGAAGCATATTCAAAGATCCTTCCATCACTTTCCCGTGGTGACTCCCAAAAACTGAACAATAGAAAGTTTTCACAGCAATTTACCTTGGGACAAAAAGCCTACAAAATCCATTCCAAAATAGAACTACTACTGACTAGGAAAATCTAACACAACAGAACCCAAGATTGAGCAAAGTGCCACAAGACTTCTTCAAAGTACGCTTTTCAATAGTTGGCAAGAATCAAGCCCTGACAATTCAGTTGGTAAACTGTAAACCCATCAGCTCAAAAGAATTAAGACCTTGAAATGAATGTGTAGCTCTACCAAGTGTTTGTCTTTAGGAAAACTGCAACTGACTAGAGTAATAGCACGATAGGTAAAAGTACAACTGAAATGGAGACCAAAAACCTAATTTAACCAGCATCTCCTAAATCCTAGATTTGTGCCAACTCATCCGTCAGGAGGATTAATGGACCAATGTCACCATAAAATGAACTATTTAGCAGCAAATGCCTAGGGAGAAGGAAGGAAATAATTTCTCCTAATTCCCATCATCAAAAGACAGTTTTAAACATACCAACAATTCCATTCATTATAAATACACCAGACAATGGTCAAAATACCCGTTTGTCAGAACATATGGCCTTCTTCCATCTTACATAACCTCAAATGAGGTCTCATGCAAGGGATGAGAAAATTACCCATTGCAAACAACCAAAATGGGACGTTAAATAAACAGGACACTAGAAGTTTCGGAATTCCTTCTGCATAAAACACAAAAAACAGCCTCAAGACTTTGGAAGCTTTATTCAACTTAGGCATATAGCCGTTGACAACTTTTCTCTTCAACTGTAGAATGAAACTTCACAGTCTTACGATTTGGGGATTTGACAGTAACATCACCATGTAAGAATTTTACAGACACAGATGTACTCCATGAAAAATTCACAACCCTGAATTGATCATTTAAGTGCCAAAATACTCAAATCACCATGACTAACAAATAGATAAAATAACATGGACCCATAGGCAGATAAGCCTTTGTCCTTCAAACAGTCAAATGATTTAGTCCCATTACATTAATCCTGTAAATTTACACGAATCTGTCCCTCAAATTAATCATGCAAGATACCCACATCAATTTCCTTTACGTTTCATTTCAAAATAAAAAAAAAATTAATAGCAATAAAAAGCAACAAACCAAACAAAATGCAATTCCGAAACATATCAGAAAGTACAGCATAGACATCAATCTTCCAACAACGCACAAACAATCCTCAAATGAATCGACCCAAACAAAAACTGCAACCTCAATACAAAACTAAAAAAACAATCCCCTTAGTTCAGGATTCTGGGATTTTTTTTCTGGGCATGCAAAAAAAATTATAAACACCTACAATCCACTTCTGACAGAACAAAAGGATATGTACCTCCCATGGTTGACAAATTTCTGGGTTTTTTCTCTCACTTCTTCTTCCTTATTGATTCAACATTTGAAACCCACAAGGCGGAGAGGGCAAGAGTAAAGAAAGACCTGTGCAGAGAATCTGAAAATGCATGAGGTTTAAGTTTACATTCATCTGAATTTACAAACCATTAAGAGAGAGAGTGTATGTGTGTATTTTGGGGGTACGTTTAATGCCAAATTGAAGAAGATTCTGTTTCGGTTACGCCAATTTGTTTTCAATGTTATACTTTTCCATTGCGTTGTCTATCACTTACTCGTTACCCGTGGCAGTTTAAATGCATGGATTGGAAATAAGGTGTTTAGATTTGTGAGTTTGNTTTTCAATGTTATACTTTTCCATTGCGTTGTCTATCACTTACTCGTAACCCGTGGCAGTTTAAATGCATGGATTGGAAATAAGGTGTTTAGATTTGTGAGTTTGAGATTGAGTTTGAATTTATTTTTTAAAATTAGTTTAAAAAATTATTTAATTTGACTATTAAATCCAAGCCGATATATAAACGAAACAAATTTTATAAACTTGAGCCGAGGCTTTTTAGGCTCAACTCGTTTCACACACAAATAGAATTCGAGTCGAATCTTATTTGAGCCAAATTAAAATAGATCGTCTTATCTAACACCCTTAATTGGAAAACCTTTCTCCAATTTACTTAATAATAAAAAAATAACAATCATAATTTTTTTTTTTTTGTCATGCTAAGAGGGGGACGGATGGTTAAGGAGTTAAGAGAAAAACAACAAGATTCAAATTCGTGATCTTAAGTCTCAAATAATAATCTTATTTTAAAGTTATAAATTTAAACTATAAAAATTTAGTATCGTCATATCAAATTCTCCCTCGTTGTCCATAAAGAAATAGTTTTTATATAGTTCTATTCTCTTATCCCTCTATGGTTATTACTAGCTTTCGTCTCTAAATAAAATATATTTGAGTTGTATTTAATTTTTTTGTTGAATTTTTTTGGGTGGGGGTAATTTAAACTAAATTATGGTTGTGGGCCTGGAGAGAGGTGGAATGAGGGTGGGGGTGGGGAGAAGAAGGGCTGAGGGTGCGAGGCCCGAGAGCGAGAGATAGAGATGTTTAAGGGTGTCAACTCTGATCCGTTAACAAAACCCAACATAAATAATTATAAAATTAACATAACTATTAAATATGTATAATAAATAATTTACACTAATGTTTAATACTCAGCATATTAAATAAATTTTTTTTGTAAGTTTTAACACAAACACGATACGAATAACACGACATACACGTCAGACGAACATGCCACAATTGACACTCATCCTCTGTGAATTTTGTAGCCCCCAAAGTCCACCCCAAGCTTGCTCAAGCAGCCCATAAGAGGCACATTCAAAAGTCTGTTTTTAGTTATCAGAGGCACATTCAAAGGTCTTAACATTGCCCATGAGAGGATAGTATATTATTAATAACAAAATCTAGTACAACAACTGCTCAAGTAAGCCAATGATTTTCGACAATGGGGAAAAGAGAGAAAAAAAGAATAAAAGGTTAGCCAAAGATTGAGCTTTAAGGTATCCAGTTCACAAAGTGACCAACTGTATTTTGGTAACCAAGTTGCAATGGTTTCTCTATCTTTGTATCGCCTCACTCCTCTTTCTTGCTGGACTTGTCATCAACTTCTTGAGAGCTAGTAGTTTTTGATTCATCAAACTCCAACAACTGCACAAAATAATGAAAGAAGTCAACAGTGTAGTTCAACTATGAAAAGCCCCAACATATCAAGCGACGACAATGGGGCCATCTATAAACTACCAATCTACCATCATAATGTAGAGTTCATATAACACAACCATCTACATTCTCTTTGTTTGGAGACGGAAAAAAAAAATCAGTGAATAGTTCAAAAGAGAGTAATTGTTATTCCACACTGATGACTTCAAGTTAACCACTGATCTGAACTGTTGATCTCTTATGGCCATGTTGAATGTAAGTTTTCCATACAATAGTTCATTAGGAGGTAATAGAGAAACTTAGATCTGATATTCTTAATGCCTTTTTTCTCCTCCCTCTTCATAGAGCTTGTGGGGAAGCAAATTATGACACTAAAAACTCTTTAAATAAGTTCACAATGGAGGCTCACTCAAACAGATTACAAGCAACATGATTCTATAACACTCAGTTGTAGGAACATGAAAAATTCAGCCCTCCAAGATGCAGAAACTTGAAGTAATACTGTACTAAGAACTATGACGATTGACAAATAAAAGTCAAACCAATTTATCAAACATACCGGTTTGACTTCCCCATTCCATATACAATGAGCAGCCAAAAACCCAATTACTGCTGGAACAATATACAGTAGCGCAGGCTGAAAAAAGAACCAAAGAAATAGATTAAGACGGAAGACGAGTAAAAGGACAGGCAAAACTGAAGGATGTGTAGGGATTCATCCACCAACTTTAAGAAAACGAAATATAACAAAATACAACAAACAGATGCTGTAACAATGGCGTCATGAATCACCAACCTGTGCAGCTTGAAACCAGTTCATGACGACGATAGTAAGGACCAGACCAAAGGTGTATCCCAAAAAAGCACTCTTAAAATATTGGCTTTGTTTCCCCCGGGACACATCAAATCTCAATGCCAATGCCACAAAAATGCCTGAAAAAATAAGCAATGAGAATCCATTCAACATGATCGTACACAAGTGTCTCCACCACTCCCCACCCCAAAGAAAATGATATAGAGTAACTAAACTAAAAGCATGAAAAAGAAACTTTTCAACTGGCATAATTTAACACACAATATACGTAAATAGTGAAGTGTATGCTTCTGATAACAACATTGGAACCCTATAAGTCAGTCCTCCAGATTTTTCTTGGCAATGACCAGTCCATAGGAATTGACAAAAAACCAATTAAAGTTCAAGAGGTAGGAAGTTAGGAATTTTACTTGATTCACAATAGCCAAATCAATTTCAGTTTCTATGGTATATTATGCATGGTTCAATATCATGTTATCGGTCATCGACTCGGAGGGCTTTGAGATATGTCGGGTGCGGCATCACGGAATCAGGAATGATATCAAGCAATACGACCTAAAAGAAAAAGTTGAACATGGCAAGAGATTAAGACAATATCGTGTAGTCAAAGAACGATATCGGCCGACTCCATAATGATAACTCGACGACTTCGAGTTGACTCGTAGACGATCATGCGAAACTTGGGCCTAATACATAACGCAAGTCGTGCAAGACTCGAGGCTTCTCCGTAACATGAAACGGCATCAACTCGGAAGATGCTGAGTCAGATACAACTTGGCCAATAGTTTGAACCATGGTCTTTTGACTCTTACCAATGATTGTTTTAGGATAACCTGCTGGTAATTTGATGTATGACTAGTTATGTTCTAAGGGAAAGGTTATCTTAGTCTCCAGATAGTTGTGGTGTGGAATATGGATCTTATTACATCACCTAATTTTAAGATAATTCAATTTGTAGACTTTAGTGGGTTCACAAGTTCAAACCAAGGTTACTTAGATCGTGGGTCGCTTGGGTACATGGTAGGGGTATGGATACGCGGTACGACACTTTCTTAGGTATGCGGTACGATGGGAGTAGACTTAATTGGTACGTTATTTTGGGTCACAATTTATTTTAGGACTCTTATCTACATTGTTTTCACTACTATACAACATTATATGTTACAAAACATCTATGAACACCGAATCAATTACCATTTATCTAATATTTTGCTTGATTTCCTATTATCTAAAATAATATATAATTATAAATTTATATACATATAGTCAATTAATATGTATTTTATATTTGTGTTACATATTCGAATGCGAATTGATTTAGGGTTAGTATTACAATTTGAAATCGTACAATTTAGTAATCTGGATCGTGAATCCACCCCATTTGAGATCGATCTACCTAGATCGTGGCGCGTCATGGGTTTAGTGAATTCTGATAACCATGGTTCATAGAGAGCCATGTTATCTTATTTGAATGGAGAAAAGTTGCAGAGGATTTTCAGAGCTTTTGAAGCCTTTTTCATTTACAGAAAGCAACCCCAACCATATTTGATTTAGGAGTACAAGTAGTTTTTGTAAAGCCATGTAATCTTTATCAACTAAATGGAGAGAAGTTTCAACGTCCCTAAAGCAATGACCCTAAAAGCAACCCTAGTTTCTCTTCTTTTTTTGATCTTTTTCTTATTTTTTATTAATTTATGTGCTTTCACACTTGCAAACAAATCTGAACGCTCACATTCTTTCAACCAGAAAAAGGTCCCCCCTTTCAAAACAACCAATTATTTCCCTCATCAAAAATTCATGTCTAGAATAGAATACATATATAAGAACAAGAACCTTCACAAGCACTGTTCAAAGCCCCAAAACAACCCCGGACATTCTCCCTTTCATGCCTAAATAAGCCCCAAGTTTTCAACCCTCCTCCCCTCTCTTACTTACCAAAAAAAAAAAGTTTTCACCCCTCTGTTATAACTTCTACAAACCCTAAACCCTTGCTATTTATTCCTTACTTCTAGCCACAATACCGTGAAATAAGCCCCAAAATCAGTTTTCCTTCCAATGCTCAAACATTAGTTGTGGTATAATAGTTTGCATGAGGGTGACCCAGACACTGATCCCACATCACAGGAAGAAGCATATACACATTATTTTTAATTGGCACCCACCTTGTTGCTACCACCTCATCAGTCGAGGAATAAAGGACGGGGCATTCCCCCAAACCCCTAATCTCAAAGCCCAACCTGTTACATACAATGCTATTAAATGCACTTTTCCCTCCTCATTCTACACCCACCATCAAGATGAAAACAAAAAGCTAATTCTGACCCCATTTCAAACATCCTAGATCGGGGATCAATTTGTACATGGTATTGGAAGATGCGGGGCGAAGCTAGAAAATTGTTTCAGGGTTGGCACCATATATTTTAACAAACTTAATTTTTTTCTTATAATTGATAAAATAGAATAATGCATTTATATTTAATTATATCCTATTTAATTCTTAAAAGTTCATTAAACTTAAAATACTAAAATTGCTAAGCATAGTAGATACAAATGATAAAAAAAAAAAGGCTAATTATATTTTTTTACCAAACAAAAGCTAATCAAAATATTCAAAATTATTTAGAATTGATTTCGATGAATTTTTATACGTTGAAAGACTTGCATTAACTTTATTATTATTTATATCCACAATCATATTATCACTTAACTATTTATCATTCATTCGATTACACAATAAAATATATTTTTTATCATATCGGTAATAATTACTAANAGCTAATCAAAATATTCAAAATTATTTAGAATTGATTTTAATGAATTTATACGTTGAAAGACTTGCATTAACTTTATTATTATTTATATCCACAATCATATTATCACTTAACTATTTATCATTCATTCGATTACACAATAAAATATATTTTTTATCATATCGGTAATAATTACTAAAATAANGCTATTTATTCCTTACTTCTAGCCACAATACCGTGAAAATAAGCCCCAAAATCAGTTTTCCTTCCAATGCTCAAACATTAGTTGTGGTATAATAGTTTGCATGAGGGTGACCCAGACACTGATCCCACATCACAGGAAGAAGCATATACACATTATTTTTAATTGGCACCCACCTTGTTGCTACCACCTCATCAGTCGAGAAATAAAGGACGGGGCATTCCCCCAAACCCCTAATCTCAAAGCCCAACCTGTTACATACAATGCTATTAAATGCACTTTTCCCTCCTCATTCTACACCCACCATCAAGATGAAAACAAAAAGCTAATTCTGACCCCATTTCAAACATCCTAGATCGGGGATCAATTTGTACATGGTATTGGAAGATGCGGGGCGAAGCTAGAAAATTGTTTCAGGGTTGGCACCATATATTTTAACAAACTTAATTTTTTTCTTATAATTGATAAAATAGAATAATGCATTTATATTTAATTATATCCTATTTAATTCTTAAAAGTTCATTAAACTTAAAATACTAAAATTGCTAAGCATAGTAGATACAAATGATAAAAAAAAAAAGGCTAATTATATTTTTTTACCAAACAAAAGCTAATCAAAATATTCAAAATTATTTAGAATTGATTTTGATGAATTTATACGTTGAAAGACTTGCATTAACTTTATTATTATTTATATCCACAATCATATTATCACTTAACTATTTATCATTCATTCGATTACACAATAAAATATATTTTTTATCATATCGGTAATAATTACTAAAATAAATGTTAAAATTATAAGTCAACTCATGGATATATTATACCTTTTTTGGTCTTGATTAAAAATAGGGTGAACATAATTTAATATATTGAAAAAATACTTAAAATATATATATAATTAATTTTAGAAATTTTTTTTTTAAGGGTGGGCATGTGCCCCCCCGAGCATAAGGTGGCTCCGCCCGTGGGTAGAGTGCCCTTCAAGCATAAATAACGGCCAACTTGTATGTAGAGGTCAAGGACCATGGGCCATTGACCAACTTGTAAGTATTTGAATGAAAAATACCACGTACGTTTATATACAGATTTCCCATAGACCAAAAAAGAAAATAAAAGAAAAGAGAGGGGGGGAGATGGAACCCCTTAAATTCACTTCATACCGTTGTAAGTCTTCATATGTCNTCGCCCGTGGGTAGAGTGCCCTTCAAGCATAAATAACGGCCAACTTGTATGTAGAGGTCAAGGACCCATGGGCCATTGACCAACTTGTAAGTATTTGAATGACAAATACCACGTACGTTTATATACAGATTTCCCATAGACCAAAAAAGAAAATAAAAGAAAAGAGAGGGGGGGGAGATGGAACCCCTTAAATTCACTTCATACCGTTGTAAGTCTTCATATGTCTTCCACTTACAGGACCACAATCATGGCTATTTCAAAAACTATATATTTTTTGAATTTAATCTAATTGTCATACCTGGAATTACTATGTCTCCAAGTCCAAGCATTGAATAGGGGCGTGCAGAATCTGCTGTAGGGAATAAAAGCTGCAGAAGAATTAAACTATCATTCCCATAAAAAAATTAAATAGTTAAAATTAGCCACAGTAAACATGCAAATCAATCATTATAACCAGATAAACATTTAAAATGACCTTATATACTAACCTTTATGGGGGCATCGAAAGATTTAGCAACACTAACCATTACTGGGGTAAAAAAGACCCAGAAAATATCATATACAAAAAGTCCAGCCTGCAGTTTTCAGCAGGACAGCATCAGAATAAGAGACAAGCACCAAGTGAATGGACTAGCATGGACATAAATCAAGAAAATCCAACAATAACGAATTAATAATTATGCATATATGATTTCTTATCCAAACAGCTTTCATGTAATTCTGCTTTTATTTTAATACAATAGGTTTCGTTTCCTATTTAACAATACTTGTCGAATGAGGCTTTTCAGAATGCCTAATCACATAAGGAGGTTGTTTTGTGATTCTGTCGGTCAACAAATTAACGAAATGAAAATACAAACACAAGCAGGCCCCCTTCCCATTCCCCTTCTTTTTTCACTTTCCCATTAAAATACCAACCAAAAAAAGGTAGCAGTAAAAGGTATAAAGACAACAAAAAAGAAATCACCAATAGGTTTATATGAGTTATGAACAACCTACTCTACGAAGAGCAACAACATAGCAAACAAATACATCAAGGAAGCATGCCTCTCACAGAACAATGCTTCAATAATAATTAAAAAGACAATCCAGAATACCCATTTCTTCTTTCCAGAAAGTAAAAATACACATTTCTTACCAAAAGGATGGCACCAGTCTTAAATGAGCCAAGTGAAAGCATTTCAATTCCCTACAATTCAAAAGTAGAAGAAAACAAACCCAATCATTCAAAGTGGTTATTAAGTAGTGATACCAAACACACAAACACTAAAAGAAACGATGGAAAAAATACGAATACCACTCTAAATTTTTTCTTAAAAAAACTAGATAGAAATCTTCAAGATATTTGCTACTAGAAAAATCTACTTTTCATATAAAGCATGCATGCACATGCACCCCTACAAGAATGAATTCACTTTTGAATCTCGAGAATGCAGATGTTTACAAACAACATCTTCCAACGTGACACACAACCAACCATTGCATGAAACTCATGCCTACAAGATATTAATCCTTTGCTAATCCTATGCTTCAGCATATCGTTGTATGGTGAGAAGAGGATGCAAGACAAGGTTATTGTTCATTCTCATTTGGTGGTGTTACTCTTATCATCAACACTCCCATGCGGCCATGCTCAGCGTCTAGCATTACAATCTAAGTAGCTATTTGTTGAGGAGTGACAGCTGCACCAAACTTCTAAATCTCAAAAGTCACCAACTGACTTGAATAGAGGGGCAGAAGAAAGTCAATAGCTAGGACAAGTACAAGATTGGATCTCACTTCTGCTCTCAGGTGAAAAATTAGATTTGTTTTCCGCTAGTCAACACATAGGAGTCATCCCAATTTTGTGTGGTTTCTTAAAACCACTTTTACTACTAAAATCACCAATTTAACTTCACCTCTTCAATGTTATATTGGGTGGGCATGGAATACCTCTTAGAACATATTTAAGAAGCCACGTGGATGAAATCTTCTAATGAATAGAACATATTGGCAGCCAGTTTAGAGGTATTTTGAGGCTTTAGTTCAATCTTATACATGGCAATGATAACACCTCATTCGGCTACCAAACTAGTGCTGGACAAGTGTGGGAAGCACTCGCTTATGACAGAAGCTGACAACTATTCAGTGGATGCTCTCATCCCCTCCCCCCCCCCCAAAAAAAAAAAAAAAAAAAATTATAGGGACACTGTGTATGTCGCCCTTCAATGTTGCAACATCACTTTTCAATGATGTGGTACGTCATTCTTCATCTAGGTGATAGGTGACATTTGCTATCACAACCTCATAAATCTTTTGTGAACACATCACACTTGGATGAAAGCTTAGCATTGGTAACCATGGTGTTAGAAGAATAAAAGAGAAAAGAATGTTAAGGCAAAATAAGATCATTTAGGTATGATACCAAACTGATGTAGGACAAGTGTGGAAAACAATATCACACTGAAAAGATGACAAGACCATGATATGGGCACTGGCAGAAAAGTTACTTTTAAAGCCAGATTATGGCTAGCTTTGGGGGCTAAAAGGCTAGTACGAGTATGGGCTGTTAGGTCGAGAAAAGGTGTTAGGGTTTTGAGGTTGAATCTTAGCAAGGAAGAGCAAGGTTAATGTCCCAGTTCAGGGCTTTGAACAGTACTTAAACATCAGAAGCAGCTGTTCAGGGGTCTTTTCTGCTTTCAGGCAAAAGGTTTCAGGGCAGGATTGAAAGGAATTTGCAACATAGGTTTTATATGTGACTGAAACAAAAAGTTTAATGAAATCTGGTCACCGATTCTAAAAGGCTAAAAAATTCAAGAGCTAGAAAAATGAAGATAAAGAAGAAGAAGAACTCTCACAATACTCAATTCGACCTACGATCTATGGGCCACAACTCATGTCCCCAAATTTAGAAATTTTCAAAATATCCCTGATTAGATAAACACAAATGAAACAGACCATCAACATTCTAGCTTCAAATAAAGCATAACAAAGACTCGAATAAAGGTCACTTTTCTTTGTACCAAAAAGGCTTCTTGTTTATCATGGGACACATAACCGACCCTTTAAGTCTCCAAAGTGGATGCAACTTGTCTGATCAAGAATCAGCTATGGATCACAAAAATTTTGAACCAAAGCATGACAGAAGCATCATACATCATCCATAAGTAGCTAAACGGACCTACAATCATATAAATTTGTTCTGAGACCCCATCCATCATTCTACAGGCATCTTACTACAAAAACTGAAAGAATATATGAGGGAAAAAACCACCTAATATCCTTCACTCCTACTTTGTAAGCCACAGAACCAAAATAGCATCACTAGTATAGAAATAACCTCGCCAGGATTGCAATATGGCATGTATGCCTGACTAGATATTGAATTAGGATTGCATACAACAAGCAGAAACTTTCCAATTTCACCAACCACCCAAGGGTAACATTGCCCTTGGGTGCAAGAAATCGGACCCAACAAGGCCAAACTCCCTCGACTAATTTAATCCACATTTTTACACATAAATATCAAAAGTATGATCATACACAAAACAGATCATTTCAATGCCAAGCCCTTAATTATTTGTTTCATCAAATAACAAAAAAAAAAGGCAACTTTCAATATAAAAATGCAGATAAAAACAGACCAACAGGTCATTGAATGCAAGAGGAACAATTTGTAAAATTTAAATTCACATGATATTTTCATAAAAAATTCTGAGGCCCTACTCAGAATACCAGGCCAGAGGACAGAACCAAAGAAGATCAATGTAGTGGAGACAATGCTTTGTTAGTGATTATGGTGACCAGTAACAACACATGATAAAAATTGACTACTTCACTAGTGCTCTTTGCCTTATTCCTAAAATCTCTAATAACCAAATTAAATCCAATTCATCCTTCTCCCTAATTCATTTAGGCCTCCACAACAAACTAAAAAGGGATTACTAAAGCTGACTAGGAATCTAGTTCACGCTGTTAAATGTGTTTGCAGGTGCAAATTTTAAAAACTACAAAATATGAACAAGAACAAAACACCCTTCTCACCAATCAAATCAACAAACGTAAGAAAATGAAAAAGTGTAAACAAGCCAACCTAATGTCAAATAGTTCATACAGAAAACCCAGTCTCCAAATCCTACAAAAAAATAAATGAGGAACTAAGCTGCCCCTAGATTCTCAAACATTGAACTAGATATTGACGTACAGAACCCCAAAATGCTCTTGAAAAGTAGTAGAAGCATTCCTCAAGCAATTAAGGATGAAAAAAAAAAGGTAACTAAATGCATATCTATCTACATGTGATGCTATCAAATACAAATACGGATACAAATCAATATTTCTTTAAATATTTTGCTTTCAAACCTGAATGCAGAATGCGAGGCCCAGAATATTGTTAGCCAGCCAATGCTTCTGAGAAGCATACCATGCACAGAAAAAGGTTCCTGGGATTGCTGCAACGACCTGAGACCTTGTGAACTCAACCTCCGAAGCTGTGTAAGGAAAATGCAAAGAAAAACATCATTCTGCATATCACAAGATAAAGTTAACCAGATCAAACCAAAAACTGAGAAGAGAGAGAGAGAACTAAAAATTGTAATAGAAAAATGGCTAGGAACATTTCTCTTGAGAAATCATAACCTTACTCAACAAAGGTTGGGCCAATAAAGCTCACAAATTATGCAACGAAGACAGAATCAAGACATACAATAGAACTACACTAAATGGAAAGTGCCTAAACAAAAACACACTTAGCATCTCAAGATACTTTCCAAAAGTTATGTGATCTCTCACCAAAATAGCAAACACATACCGTTTCAGAACAACCACACTGGGTCTCGTACAAAATAACCAAAGACATTGAGAAATCAATGTTTATGAAAATGCTATGTCTCTGGTTTTCAACAAACACCAACAAAAAAAAAATTCCAATTAGCAACAACTTGATTTACAATGTCTTCCCCCATAATTTAGGAAGACATTTGACACATCAACATCCTTTTCTTCTTCTATGTGGTGTTTGGTAAGAGGAATGAAAAATAAGAACAACAGAAAAGTAAGAGGGATGGACTTTCCATCCATAAAAGGAGGAACTATTCTTTCTCTCCTTTTTGTTGGTATGATTGATGAAAAATTGGAACTATATATTTTCCGTTATTTGGTATTGGAATAAAAACGAATGGAAAGGAAAAAAAAAAAAAATNGGATATATTTTCCATTATTTGGTATTGGAATAAAAACGAATGGAAAGGAAAAAAAAAATAAAAATTCAATTTACGATTATACCCTCTCATTAAAAATAATTTTTACATTACCCAATAGTAGAAAAAGTTAAAAAAAAATTATACTATGTTGACTGTTTCAAAAGATGGTCAACATAGCTATTTTTCCGGCTCAAAAAAAAAACGTAGCTATTTGTCACAATTTGCCAAGTCGCTTGTTTCTAGAAAAATCTTGTTGATGTCTCTATAGCACATTTTAAAGAGAATAAAGGTAATTACAGTAGCCTCTACAATCTGTCACACTCTTCTGTCTCACCTTCCGCCCAATTTTTTACAGGAAAAAAAAATTGTGGGTGTGATGGATTGACATTCCACTGACTTTTCCATTCTATCCAATTTTCCTTTAATTACCAAACAGAGGAATCTCCTTCTTTCCTCCCCATCTTGCATCCTTCTTTTCTCATCCATCCTACTTTCCTTCATACCAAACAAGCTATTATTTTTCACAACCCCCCTTATCTATCTGAGAGGTTGGATGATGTGAAAGAGGGAGAAGGTTAGTACAATTGGTTTAACATGAAAATCTTAAAATTAGATGAAATTAGCACGTTCACAGGAAACAATAATGTGTTGGTAAATGTATGCAAAAAAAAATTTAATAAAAACATTGAGAAGCACAGTATGTTATTCAGTAGCACTATGCACACACAAAAAAAAATGAAAAGTAGTAAATTTTCTGCCATCAGTGTCCTCCAGACGAGACCCCTGCTTTACTTATTACACGAGATAGCTAGTGAACAACTCTTTTGTTGAGGTATATTCACTACAAGATGCCAAAAGGCAGGGATTCAGCTCAAATAAACATGCATGAGGGCAGATCAATCTGGTGTCTAGGTTGAATGAATAGGTACTTTGCTCTTTCTTAAATTGAAGTCTCCAATTGAAGGATATTTAGCCTTTCAAACTCCCCTTATATATGCTCTGAGCAGTTGCTTCACAAATAGAGTACACCCTCTACATGGTATACTAGTCTCCTATAGACCTGGCAAAGTGTTTCCAAATCTAAGCAGGTAAATGTACATGTCAAAACCAGCATGTACATAGTGAAGGCATATGCAACAACATCACTTTCTTTTTAATATGCAAACTGATAGTTGACTGTTAACACATGAAACGACTATAAGCCAGTGTAAACTCTAACTTCACAGCAGAATAGCACTGAACCCTTGTCAAATTAGCAGGCACTGTCAGCATCAATCTTTCTATTTTTCTGATAGGAGACAAGTGAGTACTATTAATAATAGAAGTGGAAAGGACACTGTGAATATCAATCCCATGTACAAAATCCAGGCATTGAGCACCTTAACAAGAGAAAACTATGTGCATACATCAAGGAACACAATGGGATCTCAAAAGCAACCAATTAAAATTTCTAAGGGAAATGATGAGGAGGTAATACATACAGCGGAAGTATGGAAAATGCCAGACTACAACATCTTCATTCCAATGCGTTGGCAAAAAACGTCTAATTGCAGGTAACAAAGTTGCCCTGTGCAGAATGAACGAAGGAAGGAGTGAGGTAATGATGCATACAACATAGCACCACTTCAGAACAACTTGCTTCAATAATTAAGCATAGTAGAATGACCCATACAGAAAGAACGTACGAAAGAGCGACAATCCCAAGGACAAAGAAGTAGCACGTCAGTACAGCATTAACCAAGTCTTTCGATAAAAACTTGAAAAGTAAGAACAATGACAATAGCATGGCACTCCCAACCAAAGGGAACCGCATGGCATGTTCATTGGACATTGTCTCCTACAAAATCAAACACATCAAGATTTTAAACAAGGTTAGATTCAAACAAGCAAACTACAACTAAAACAACATGCCACAGCATGGATGGTTGCTGTACTCACTGAAGGTGGAGTAGGCTTGACAGAGCGGTAGCAACCCACATAAACTGCGAGGCAAGCTGTCAAAATGACATTTAAATTTGGGTCTACCTTCACAACCAGTGGTGCCAAAGTTAGACCTGCACCGAATAATAATGATATGAGTAGAACACAACGGCAGATGCTGGAGAAACCTTAAACAACAAATGCAAAACCACAACTAACATTAACAATAGCGTCTAGTCTTTCGGAAGTGACTATTGCATTGAACTTCAAAGGTGGAAATAGGGGCTTGTGAAGAAAGATCATAATCATAACATGGTTGGTCCAATTCACTTGGGGGTTGGAAAATGGAAAAAGACCACAAACCATTAATTTTGTTGAGAGCACTAAAGACATGTTGCTTTAAGGGGGCAAAATGCCCAAAAAGGGGAGGAGATTAATTATTACAAAAAATGAAAAAAAGATGAGACTTACATTATAACCAACTATGAAGCAAATAAAAAATGAGGAAAAAAAAGTGACCAACATAATAATCAAATATGAAACAAATACATGGATATGACGCAATACAAATATCATGATATGGTCATAGAAACCAAAATACCGGGTACGGCTACGACATGTATATATTATGTATATACATTATATATACAGTACAACATGCAATAATTAAAATTTTGAATAACTCTTTAAGCATAAAAGTTGCCAAAAAATAGGTGTCTTCACCAAACAAAACAATAAATACACTCATGGGCCTTCGTTGCTCAATGAAAGGGATGAAAATATTTAACATAAGACAAAATGGAACGTGAAAATGTGGGCTACTGCTCACACTTGACCCTTTTGTCCATAATCATCTCTTATCATTTCCCATATATGGATATCAAATTGAACAATAATACTAAACTTTATTTAATATAATTAAGGGTAATTTAGATAATTAAATAAATTTTCTTTTCTTTTAAACAATAGAATGAATTTTTTTTTAAAATTTCTTACAAGCTTTCATTCAAACCAAATAATGCATGAAAATATATTTTCTCTCATTTTCTTTTCTTTCACTTCATTTTCTAAATTTTTGCATCTCTATTTGAAGAGATAAAAATGGTGATGTGTCAACCATGCATTGTTTCTACATTAATAATATTTGAAATTTATTTATTTTATCATAAAATGTGGATAAATGCACAGTCTTTCAAGTTCAACATCTCCTTCAATATAAATAAGGATATTTTAGACAATTCTTAAAATTTTCTAGCAACTTGACTACTTTTCAAACAATAGAATGAATTTTTTTTTTTAAATTTTCTTTCAAAATTTTTATACTATTCAAATACATGAAAAAAAAAATATATATATATATATATATATATTTTTTTTTTTCTCTCTTTCACTTCACTTTTTACCACTTTCACTTTCCATCATTTCTTTTCTTTCTAACCAACAGACCCATAAAGATTGCTGCTAGAAACCCCAGCACACATTTTGCTAGATTTCTAAAAACTCCTTTTAAATTAAACCAATTGCGCTTAGGAACACGAGAAACCACCTATCTTCTACCCAACAAAACCCCACTCCTAGAAGCTTTCATAACCTTGCACCATCCCACACAAACCATTGGCAGCAACCACCTAAATTTAAAACAACTAATTTTAAGCACTTAGGAACCACAAGCAAACACCTATCTTATACAAACTGACATCCTATTCCTAGAAGCTTTGATAACCTCACACTACAAACCATAGGCGACACTATAATTAATTTGTTAAAGCTATCCTACATCACCCCCAAATGGTTTGTTTGGACATATAAAGCAATCCACGCCAAGGACTTGCAAACGGATGTGATGATTTCTCAGCAAACAAAAAAGTATCCATCTCCATGATTATATGCACATAGCAGACCTACATGGAAAATCCTTCAATAAGCCTAAATTCAGGGAGTATTTAGGGTCCAGTTATAAAGCAATAACTCATCTCATTAGTTTTCCAAGAGTTTGATTATGTCCGAAGTAGGGCTCCAAGTTGCTAGCAAGTTTCTTTCCATGATGCAAGTTCATTCGAGTCCACTTATGGTTAATAGATATCAATCTTTATTCCTAGCAACATCAATTTAGTACTATGGAAACAAAGATCCACATACCATACTAAGGCCTGTGGTCATACCCCAACATGATTTTTTTTTATTAGTCATACTCTTCAACATGATAAGCTATGGTGAACATGAAGCAAAGATTCAAGAGATTTAGATGATTGAATGTTTGGAACATACAATAGAAGATTTACAAAAGGTTTAAAAGGTTCAAGAATATTGCTTTAAAAGCTCAAACATATAATGAGCACTCTCTATATTCTCTTCTTCTAACTCAACTATTCATAAAAGGGAAGTTACAACTCTATACATAGCCCAGAAAATTAGGTTCCTCAAGAGTTAAGTACCCAAAAGTTGGGTAACCTACTAGCTGGCATGCATCCTATTCATAAGTTAAAAAAAAACTGCAACTAGGGGGCTAAAAATAAATATTTGTTAGGAAAACGAAGACCACAAATTGAACAGGTGTCCAAGCCAAACTTCATCCCAAAATTTCTATATCAATGNACTGCAACTAGGGGGCTAAAAATAAATATTTGTTAGGAAAACGAAAACCACAAATTGAACAGGTGTCCAAGCCAAACTTCATCCCAAAATTTCTATATCAATGCTCTGAGTTATAGTTATGCTGGTGCATAGCCCACACACCATGCAAAAATTTCAAACCTCAAAGACAAAAAGGTAATAAAATGAATCAGGAAAAATCCAACTCAATTTGATAAAAATTAAAGTTATTAAGCACAAAATTAAGTATCAGATTACAATCATAAACAAATTTTGTCAATGGAACATAGAAACCAACCTGCCAGAGCAATATTTGCAAGAAGCTCACTATTCATCGTTGCAATCACAAAATCAAAACTTTTTTAACAAAATTTGAACTGCTCGATGTGTCCCCAGTCGCCAATAAAGCACAGAAACCAGGATCCGCTGTTAATACATTAAATAATGAAATATTTTCAAGATTATCATAATATCTTACAAGTAAACAAGAAAGGCAATCTAACCCTTAAAATGATATTCTATACAAAACAAACAGTAATTGTACGGGTACCAATGATTATCATAATTAGTCTTATCAAGATTAAGATAGTATTTGTCTATAAGAAAAAAGTACAATTTTTCTACTATTGTGTATACAGCAAAATTGGGGTCACTATCCAACTTAATCACTCCTGGGAGGGATGAACTGGTACAGACTACCATTCGCCTAAAGTGCCGGCCTTCCAATCGAATCCGCGATCTCACTCTTGTATAGAACAAAATTGTAATCTAATTACCATTAGAACATTTAACAAATAAAGATAAAACAATTGCCTTTTCAAGTTATCCATAAGAGGAAAATTTAATCTTTTCAAGATTTTCTTGCTTTTCTTGAAATCAGAATTCCAAGACCAAACCATTCAAGACCCGTCTGCTTCAATTCAGTATAAACACTGTTTCTTTGGTATTTCTTCAACCATCAATCCAAAATACAAAAACCCAATATCAAATGAAAAAGTGAGACTAATTCATGTCACGGAGATATATGCATACATATGGACATATAATTTGTACCTGGGAGGAGATTTAAACAGATAGGAACCCTTTTTCTGTCTCTTCTTGTC
>CAUOFW020008946.1:1163484-1235920 GCA_963454935.2 Ilex paraguariensis
TCTGTCATCTAATCTAACATACGAAAAAAATCTATGCCAGCAAAGTAGTATACCCACAAATGTTACTTGCACAAAAAGTAACAAATAAGGTCCTCCTTAAGTCAGAACCTGGCCAAAACGCAAGGCTTTCCGTACATAACTAACTTCACCCAAAGTTTCCTAACCACATGTCGTGTAGTTACTTATTGGTTAGGACTTTATTTCCTCCTAAATTACGAGTACTGCTCCATACTTGGTCACCACGAAAGGTTATTTGTGTTATTTCACACACACCTTGATCTATTTAAAGCCAAACACAACAGACTGCCTCGACCATCTAGTTTGATTGAGTAGTGAGAACTGAATGGAGCAGAGTAGCGACAATCGAGGAAGTGGCGGCTCTGGCCGTGGTCATTGCGGCACCAGAAGTAATCGTGGTGGCGGTGGCGGCAGAGGTGGGAATTACCCACGTAACCAGCACCATCAGCAGGGTCAGTATCAAAGTGGTGGTGGTGGAAGAGGAGTGGGTAGGGGTCGGGTTCCCACCCAGACCGGTGATCAGCAACGGGGTAATAGGCCGGGTCAAGGAGGTCAAGGTGGTGGCAATTACAGGCCACACCAACAGAGTGGTCAGGGTGTGGGGCCTGCAAGGGTGGAATCAAGTGAAGGGTGTGTGGTTGGTGGACGAGGAGGAGCGGGTGGTGGAAGAGGAGTGTGGACTGCGAGGCCTTCGGGACCCACTTTTGTGCCTGGTCAATCCCAACCTCAGTCCTTGCCTGGTATGCCTCTTAACTTTTTTATTTTACATTTTACTTTGAACATGTATGTGTTAGTAGGGGAGAGAGAGCGTAATGGTACGCTTAAGGTCAGTTGTGTTATCTCCACTAAGGGATTTATAATTTATAAGCACAGGGTTCTAGCTGTGGTGACGTAACGTCAAGCTATTAAGGCACTATGTTAACAGAATAATGATTATTAGATAATTGTTCTTTCATGTACGTTGACTCTTCCTAAACTCTCGAGGTTTAGACTACACTGTAATCTTGAGTTAAGCCTGATTTGTTTTTTGATGGTTTGAGCTCAATCCATGATTTGGCCTCAAGTCTAGTTTGAATCTGGGCACGTCAGGTTAGACTCAAATGAGTTGATTAAAGTTAAATAGGGTACAAAACAATAATTTCTACCAGGCATGAATTTGACACGAAACCAACTAGAAATGATTATAACTAAATTGGGTATGAGTGTGGGTAAATTTTGATACGGCAAGATAATAATCGAGACGGCACACAACCCATTGATAATCACGTGTGTGTGGAACATGGATAGGCTATATGTTTATTCTTAAAGAGTTTTAGCGCAACTAGGGCGATGTATAAATGTTGGTTATCGTGTTTTTGTGGTTTGTTTAGTGTGTAAGATCACTATAAAGTAGACATGCTTATTGTCGTTTTTTTTAAAGAGTTTTTTATTATTTATTTATTTGGATAAAGTTATGTTGGACAAATCTTGTATTCAAAAGATTTGTCAAAATCTCATGCATTGAATATTTGATAGAGTTAGTGGACCCCACTAATTCAACCACCTACATTGATTTGAGATACAAAATTTAGATAAATATTTATGCAGCATAGCATTGCTTTATTTATTTAATTTAATTTTTTTTGTTTGGGGGGTGGGGGGGTTAGTTATGCTTATTTTTTGATTGAATGTAGAAGGTTTGCATAACATGAATTTTTTGATAAGAAACAAAGACTTTCAGATTCAGAAATTTATTTATCCATTCTATGATGTTGGTTTCATTGTTTTTCAAGTAAATTGTGTTGGTGTATATTCTTCAATATGGAAAAATTGCTTATTAAGATTTATGGAATGATATTAAATTTAGAAATAAGCTAAACAGAAACACGTAAATATGCTTAATGTAATTATTAGCAAAACAGGAACATGCAAGGAAAAATAGTAACATACTAACATGTAACACTGCAATAAATAAATGAATTGAACATTACACAAATCCACGAAAGTTTACTCGAACCAATTAGTGGGTCTCATTTTAATTTATGCTCAAAGTAGGCCAAAAATCAGATTTTCTGCGTTAGTCCAACAAATTGATCGTGATTTATTGGTTTAGGTCTATTACTAGTTTGCAAGATTGAGGAGGTACTTGTTTTGTTTAAAATGAAAATCATTACTTTGTTACGAAATTAAAAAGAAAAGCATTTAGTGTCAACTGTTATTGATAGTTCAAGAATTTTTGTTCACAACTGGTAATGGAAATGATGGTGATAGACATAGATTATGAAATTAAAAAGAACAATGCATTGGAACAAAATTTTGATCTTTGATTATAACATAATCAGAGGGTTATTGATCTTTTCGTATTTTGATTGGCTTGAAGCTTTTGTGCTGACATGAAAGTGCAAGTGTATGTTTTTCTGCCTTGGATATAATGTGTATGTATGGCCATAGGCTTGATTGGGGGTTTATAAAGTTCAGTGGTTGTTTTATTTTTCTGCACAGCTCCTGTTATTCCAAATATCCAATCATTGGAAATTTCAGAGCAGAAGCCACCATCAACTCTTCTGGATGGTAGGGAGAAAAAACTTCCCATAAAACGGCCTGACAACGGGGGCAAGCTAGCAATCAGGCAGGTAAGGCTTCTCGTCAACCATTTTCCTGTCAGTTTCGATCCAAAGAGGATGGTATTCCACTATGACGTGGATATTAAACCAGATATGTCTCCACACAATTGTTCTGCAAAGAAATCAATGTCAAAATCTGTTCTGCGTTTGATCAAGGACAAACTATTCTCTGATGATCCAACGCGATTTCCTCTGAACATGACTACTTATGATGGCGAGAAGAACATTTTCAGTGCAGTGCCATTGCCCACGGGGAATTTCAAGGTGGAATTGTCTCGTGGGGAAGAGATGAAGAGCCGCTCCTATATATTGACAGTTAAGTTAGTAAACGAGCTGAAGTTTTCCAAGCTAGAGGATTACTTGAGTGGAAACCTTTTGTGTATCCCTCGTGATATACTACAGGGGATGGATTTGGTAATGAAGGAGAATCCGTGTAGGCATAGGATCTCTGTTGGGCGAAGCTTTTATTCCAAAGAGTTCAGGGAGCAAGATGACCTCTGGTGGGGCGTTGCAGCGTTTAGAGGCTTTCAACATAGCCTAAAGCTCACCTCCCAGGGTACAGTCTTATGTTTGGACTCTTCAGTTATGGCATTGCGTAAACGATTGCCGGTCATAGAATTCCTTATGGAGCATTTTGATGTAAGTGATGTCAGAAAGTTGAAAAGAGGAATGATGACAAGTGCATTAAAAGGATTGAAAGTTAATGTAACTCACCGCAACACCACACAGAAGTTTATTATAGCAGGGTTAAGCAGTCAAAATACAGGAGATCTTAAATTCCCTCTTGAAGATCCAGAGGGGAAGCATCCACCAAGGGAAATTAGCCTTATCGAATATTTCAGGGAGAAATATAGGACAGAAATTATGTACAAGGATGTTCCCTGTCTAGACTTGGGGAGAGGTGATCGAAAAAATTATGTGCCTATGGAATTTTGTACTTTGGTGGAGGGGCAAAGGTATCCGAAGGAAGACTTGGATAGAGACACAGACTGGTTATTGAAGAAAAAATCAATGCCTCGACCGAAGGAAAGGAAAAACATTATCTGTGAGATGGTGCAGGCTGAAGATGGACCTTGTGGGTATGTATTTGCACTTAAACCTCTACATTTCAGCATAATTTGTTGCACAGTAGTTTGGTTGCTGCTCTAAATTGTTTTTTAACAAGATATTTTTGGCGTAGAATATTGTGTGGTAGTGGTAGTTTTATATTAAGCCTCTTCATTTTTTAGCACAATTTTACTTAATCCTCCACGCTTATGTAGTAAAATATTGTGTTGATTTTCATTTTGTCGATAATGCAAATGTCAATCCCTTTTTGTGGTCTTTCAGAGATGTAGCTCAAAATTTTGGAATTGTAGTTGACACTGCCATGACAAGAGGACTTGGTCGTGTTATTGAACCACCTACTTTAAAAGTTGGCAATGGGAATATGATAAGAGTTGACAGGGAGAAATGTCAATATAACCTCGTTGGTAAATCTGTGGTGGAAGGCAAGCCAGTCGAGCGATGGGCCTTGATAGATTTCAGTTCGTTTGATCGTTATAATAAGCTGAATTCTGGTGTTTTCATTCAGAATCTGAGAAATAGATGCAGAAGTCTAGGCATCCGCATGGAGGAACCTGTTGTGCACCGTTCCACAGACATGCATGAATTCTCTGGTGTCAATGCAATTCAAGAACTTCTTGCAAGTGTGGTTAAGGAGGCTAATGGGAAATGTAAGGGTCCGTTACAAATTATTGTTTGTGTGATGACCGTGAAGCATCCTGGAAAAAAGGATCTTAAATGGGTCTCTGAGACTCAGATTGGGGTATTGACTCAATGTTGCTTGTCCAGTACTGCCAACAACAAAGGGGATGATCAGTATTATGCTAACGTTGCTCTCAAGATTAATGCCAAAGTTGGGGGTAGTAATGTTGAACTAATTGAACGACTCCCCTGTTTTGAGAGTGAAGAACATGTTATGCTTGTGGGGGCTGATGTCAATCACCCTGGTGCGTGGAATGCAACATGTCCATCAATAGTTGCGGTTGTTGCGACAATGAATTGGCCAGCTGCCAATCGTTATGCCGCAAGGATTTGTCCCCAGGAGCACCGAAAGGAGAAGNCGCCGCGGTTGTTGCGACAATGAATCCAGCTGCCAATCGTTATGCCGCAAGGATTTGTCCCCAGGAGCACCGAAAGGAGAAGATTCTGAATTTTGGGTCCATGTGTTTGGATCTAATCAACACCTATGATCGGCTTAACAAAACCAAGCCAAAAAAAATTCTGATATTTCGAGATGGGGTAAGTGAAGGCCAATTTGAAATGGTTCTTAACGAAGAATTACTTGATATAAAGAAGGCTATATGCACTGAAGATTACCACCCAACAATCACTCTTGTTACTGTCCAGAAGCGACACCCGACTCGACTGTTTCTTGAGAATGAGAGGGATGGGGGTGCATCTGGTAACGTGCCTCCAGGAACAGTTATAGATACAACAATTTGTCATCCTTTTCTATTTGATTTCTATCTTTGCAGCCATTATGCAATCCTCGGGACAAGCAAGTCGACGCACTACTGTGTCCTCTGGGATGAGCATAAATTTACGTCTGACCAATTACAGAAGCTCACATATCACTTGTGCTTCACCTTTGCACGATGCACCAAGCCTGTCTCGCTTGTCCCTCCAGTTTACTATGCTGACCTTGCTGCGTTCAGGGGACGTGAATATCAAGAGGTGGCAGTGGAGTTGCAGTCTCATGCTTCAGCCGCATCTTCATCCTCTGGTTCACCATCATCATCTTCGACTTCAGCTGCTTCATTTGATGAGAGGTTCTACAAACTTCACCCAGACCTCGAGAACGAGATGTTTTTCATTTGAGCGGCCAAACATGGTCTTCTAAATTTCCTTCACCGTTGAGCTATTCTCTATATCGTTCGCTGCTGGAAATGCCCAAACGCCACTCAAATCTCCTTTCCTAGGAGCACTAGTGAACGAGTGTGTGCGTGAATCTAATGGGGTTTCAAGTCCATTTGCTGCCTGTTTGCATGGTTCTTAAAGCCATGTGGAACTAGAGGCCGGCATATGTTTAAGTACTGTTTTCATTTTCATTTTGTGTGTTTTTGTGTGGATGTTTGTTTGGTTTACTGGTTACCTGTCATGTTGGTAAAACATGAGTATAGTCAGTTGCGTTTGATGTTTGTGTGTGTGTGTTGATCAAGCTATGGAGAATGTAATATTTACAAATAAATAAAGGACTTGATGCTTGAGTAAGTTTCTAATTTGAACTGAATTTGAATGTACATGTCTTTTGGATTGTTCAACTATATGCCCAAATCTATATGTGCTTATGCCTACAACTGAAGTTCTTATTGCTGATTCTTTGGGTTCAATAATGTTCTATTAGAAAGCTGGTGCACAAAGAAGATGAGTAGGGGAGTGGGCGATTTGTAAATGAATATTTCTTATCAAATTTCAATCTTGACGATTGAATACTATTTTTTAAGCCCAATTTCAAACAAGTCTTAAACTTTTCAGAAAATTAGAGGTTAGTCCTCTTTAAAGAGACTTGGACAATGAGTTGTCTGTTTTTTTGCAAACATACCAGTACCAACAAAATTTAGCCCTATAAATTTATATCAAACTCTTGTCCATTCAGAAGAAGAATTCACCAAAATTATATTGTAGTCCTTATTTGAGAACATGTAACTGTTCCATGTTACTGTTGGTACATAATGTGAATTGTTTCTATTTCTATTGGTACAAAATTTTTAGCATCAATTTATTCATGTCAATTCTAGATTTGTANCTTATCAGAAAATTAGAGGTTAGTCCTCTTTAAAGAGACTTGGACAATGAGTTGTCTGTTTTTTTGCAAACATACCAGTACCAATAAAATTATATCAAACTCATGTCCATTCAGAAGAAGAATTCACCAAAATTATATTGTAGTCCTTATTTGAGAACATGTAACTGTTCCATGTTCCTGTATGTATTTTCTATTGGTACAAAATTTTTAGCATCAATTTATTCATGTCAATTCTAGATTTGTATAATGTTTGTATTTTCCCTTTCAAGTTGAAGTAAAACAACAAAGAAAGGCAATGATCTTACAAAACCTAAAACAAAACCATATATAGGAACCAAATACCCAAGAATTGGATTTCCACAAGCACACACTCGAATGCAAAACCAGTAGAAATGTATCCCATAAGTGTGACCAAAGTAGGACCTCCACTGCAATTGCAACTTAGAGGATACCCACTGCTTCACCTTGTATATTAGCAACAGGAAATGACAACTGGAAAGAAACAATAAAGGAAAGACTAATTGTGCTCGTTTATAAGCCAAAATATGAAAGACTTGAAATTCTTCAGGTTCAATTAGGAAGTGATATACATTTATTCATAGAATTCATACTCACAGAAAATTCTCAATGCCAGAATGTGTACAGCCAAAATATGGAGACATTGAATTCTATGTTATTGTTCGTATCCCGTTCAAAACTATAAACATTACGAAGAAATAGTGGAGAAGAAAACCATTTTCTTTTGTGGAGAGAAAAACTCTTGGACATTTTAAAAGAAAAAAAAAATGAAAGAATTCAAACCAATATTCTTTCAAGGGTAATATGGTCATAGACATACACATAAATATAGGTTCTGAAATAAATTAAAACGAAAAGGAATGATATAATAGTGATTTTGATATACAAGTACAAAAATAACATATTAGTAATTATAACTTTTTATAAGGGTATAATAGTAAATTAAAAAATTTTCATATTACCGTAGTTTTATTATTAGTATATACATATAGATATAACTATAAATAATTATTTGGATTAATCTCAAATTGCACCTTGAAAGATCATTCGAATTTCAATTTGCACCCTCAAAGATCAAAAATCTTAATTTGTACCTTCAAAGATAAAAATTTATATTAATGCGCACCTAAAACTAACAACCGTCAGTTTACTGTCTAAAATTTAATAGATAAATTATACCTAGATCCCCTCAGACTTGTCACTTAATCATCTAGACCCCTTACATTTTAAATGTTACTCTTACACTTCCTAATGTTTGTGCACGTGTAATACTTAAAACCCTTTATCGTTGATATCTGTTAAAAAATTTGGTTTCATCATAATAAAAAAATATAATTTCATATTACCCTTTATTTTGTGGCCCCATTATACTCTAAATTTCAAAATNATGGTTTCATCATAATAAAAAAAATATATAATTTCATATTACCCTTTATTTTGTGGCCCCATTATACTCTAAATTTCAAAATCAAGCTTATCATTTGAATGTCTAATGTATTGCAGATATTTATATAATGTTCTTTATATCTAATACAATACATCGCTTAAATAGAATTATTTAAATGCCCAATTGAGAGAATATTTTTAGTCATATTTAGATTCTCAAGGGATGTAGGTGGAATATTTCAAATGAGAGAAATCTAGGTGATTGAGTTACAATCATGAGGGGGTTTAGGTGTAATTTATCCATTTAGTTTTAGACGATAAACTGATGGCTGTTAATTTAGGGTGCGCATTGATATAAATTTCTATCTTTGAAGATGTAAATTAAGATGTTTGATCTTTGATGGTACAAATTGAGATTCAAATAATTTTTCGGGGTGCAATTTGAGATTAACCCTAATTATTATTACAACAATAATTATAAGATTAAAAATTTTCATTAACCATACAAGAGAAAGTATNCTTTGAAGATGTAAATTAAGATGTTTGATCTTTGATGGTACAAATTGAGATTCAAATGATTTTTCGGGGTGCAATTTGAGATTAACCCTAATTACTATTACAACAATAATTATAAGATTAAAAATTTTCATTAACCATACAAGAGAAAGTATAAGAATTAGTTGTTTTATTAAGGGTATTATAATAAATTAAAATTTTTTCACATAACTGTCTTTTATTAGTAGTAGTATAAATGTAGATATGCATTTCAATGCAAAGTTAATAAAATTCTTTTTTTTTGCTGAACAATTAATAAAATTCTCGTGATTCTATTTTTCCATTTCATTTACCAAGACCATGTTTTAAGGAAAAGAATTGGTGGGTGATGGCAATTAGTACTACTCATGAAAGAATAGAAGAATATTTTATTGTGTTTAGTGGGTGATCCACACATACTCAATCTCTATGTACAAAAGAACATCTATATGGGACCAAGTATTTTCACTATTAATACCTAGAAGTTGTAAAACCTTAGGGAGCGTCATACCATACTTAACTTTGGCCAGTGTCTCTATGTAATTTATCAAATTAGAGGGGAAAGAGTTTGGGAAATTTTCTTTTTTTACTTTATTATCAATGCACTATGTGTGTTGTACGTGAATATTTTTTATATACAAAATATTAATAAAAAATATTATGTATATGTGATTTATTCGGTTTCGGAGGGGTGTTTGAGAGAGAGGGAGGGAAAGAGAGAAGATAAAATGTTTTCAAACTGGCTGGTGAGAGAGAGAAGTTAAAGGTTTTCCAATTGAATTGTATGGCGGTTGGAAAATTTTGTCCCGTTTTCTGAAAGAAACAACTTGTTCAAAAACAAGGTTAAACACAAAAAAAAATAAATTAAGAGACATGAATGATGTCGCTGTCACTGTCTATTTAGTTTCCAACGAGCAATCATTTAGTTGAGAATAAAAAAGGGTGAAAAAGTATATTACTATGTTATAAATGATGTTATAAATCATAGTTAATACATAGTGGAAGAGTCATAACCCTCTGTCTACCTAATTTTCTTAATGATAATTAATATCAATGTATATATTAAACTAATTTTTTTATCTGATCTGTACATATAATTGTGATTTATNAACCCTCTGTCTACCTAATTTTCTTAATGATAATTAATATCAATGTATATATTAAACTAATTTTTTTATCTGATCTGTACATATAATTGTGATTTATAGTTATCTTCTTCATTGAAATCTATGGTTTTTGGTCCCTAAAATATTCAATTATTGTTTAAATGATCCTAATGACACGGTCCATTAAGTTTTTTAATGGAAATAACCATGTGTTATTCTTTCAGACAGTATCACATGACCAACACATGATCATTTCTATCAAAAACTTAACAAACTGTCTATGTATGAATCATTTAAACATTAACTAAATATTTTAGGGGTTAAATTGACAAAAATAATAAAATGAAGACCAAACTGTCAAAACATGCGTATTTCAAGGACTAAATTAGTCTATTAACGCTAAAATATAATATATTACTCTATAATATATATTTTTAAAAAATATTAAAATTTTAAAATTCAAGTGTTACGTAAAAATATACTATAATTGTTTTTATATAAACTCTTAATGAAACATGAAACGATTAGAGTGATTGAAGAATTATGTTGATTTAACATAAATTATTTTAAAAAAATACGCAAAACATTATTTTTTATCTTAAAAATAAAATGGTTAAAATTTTGGATAAAAAAAATTCACATATGTAAGTATAATATTATCTTTATATTTAAATGAATAATATTATATTGATGAAATTTTTGAAGATTTTTTGAATGTTTTATTGAAAATTATAGTGATACATATATTTTTTAAAGGTAACGTAGCCAATTAAAAAGTTTCATAAATACTGATATTTATATATAGTAAATAGAGAATTAAAAGAGATGTTTGGAATAATTTATAAATTTAAACACATAAATATGCGATGATAATTTATATATTCAACTACGGAAGGATACTGTGATGTTTAAAAATTTTTGTAAGAGTAAAATAACGAATCAAAATTTTTTATACTTAGGCAAAAGTTTCATTTTTTATTAGTAGTATAGATGGAAAAAAATACATATATATCGACATAATGTTATCTTTATATTTGAAAAGAGTAAAAAATATTAATGAAATTTTTGNGGAAAAAAATACATATATATCGACATAATGTTATCTTTATATTTGAAAAGAGTAATAAAATATTAAAGAAATCTTTGAACATTTTATTGAAAACTATAATAATGCATATATTTTTTTAAGGGTAACGTAGTCAATTAAAATNTAATGCATATATTTTTTTAAGGGTAACGTAGTCAATTAATTTTTTTTACAGATATTGATATTTATACAAAGATAATAAAGAATTAAAAGAGATGTTATAGGATAATTTAGAAATTTAAATATACAAAGATGTAATTGTAATTTAGATATTTGACTATAGAAAGATAGTATGATATTTAGAATTTTTTATAAGGGTAAAATAGTAAATCAAAAATTTTCACTTACGTTGCTTTTATTAGTAGTATAGATTAATGTTGAGACTAATCGAGCTTGTGGTCCAGTGATTTACATTCCCTTGTGTAGGGTCCTTCCTGACTTCTATAAAATTAGCAAATATGGTTTGATTCACAGCCCTTCCACTACTCCAATTGACAGTTTTGAAAGGCGAGAGTTGGTTTATAAAATGTTTGCGATTTTTCATCGTGTGGCCTTATTGGTGGGCTTTTCTTGTGGGGGTGAGTTACTATGATCACACCCAACACACCCAAGTAGGGGCTCCACTCTAATTGCCTCTCGAACCTTTTTTACATAGATAAAAAAATATTAATTTTAAGAATTTTGATAAATAAAATAATAAATAAATTCTTTTACAATCAAAATCTTCACTTTATATCACTTTTCATGACAGTGTAAACCCTACCTATGGTGGATAACAGGTTACCTCATGGTCTCTCTCATCTCATCTCACATGTCCAAAAAACTCACCCAGCAAAAGTCTAATACCCAAAAATATCACTTCTCTCATTAATTAAGTCATCACTGGTCAAAAAGCAAGGCTTCGGTATATAAGTATCTTGACCCATGGACCCCACCCCCATACTCTCTTTTTTCCTTGCGTTCACATTGGTGACGTTACTCCATCAATTTCTCAGTCTCTTCCCCCCGGAGAATATTGGGCACAAAGGAGACATTTCATTATTATTGACGCATTGTGTTATTATTTAATAATAAATTTATAAAAAAATAATATAAATCTCTCTCGTGAGATTCACAAGTTCACGTGTTATCATATCATTGAACGATTATATCATGTTAATATGATGACATTATATAATAGTTATATCCAATATTTTTTCATCGTAGAAACCTGATTTTGTGTTCTTGATAAAAACAAAATGTAATGCTGGTGGTATAAAGAGGATCAAATTGAGACCAAGGATGAATGGAATAGCGGTGGAATCGAATGGGTTGACTGGAGGTTTAGCCTTGTTGTGGGCGAAGGATATACAAGTTTCTCTATAAAATTTTTCTCGAAGGCACATCGATGTTCATGTTGTTGGGAACACTAGGTCAGGGGAGTGCCGATTGACTGGTTTTTATGGCAAACCTGATGCGCCAAGGCATTCGGAAACCTGGGCGTTATTACTCCATTTACATCTACGAAGTAATTTACCATGGATATGTGCAGGGGATTACAACCAAATCCTTTCAGTTGGAGAAAAGAAAGGTGGAAGAAATCGACCAAACTGGCAAACGAGAGCTTTTAGAGACACTCTGGACTGTTGTGCTTTGAAGGATTTAGGCTTCGCTGACTACCAATTTACATGGTGCAATAATTGGTTATCACTGCAAACAATCTGGGAGAGATTAGACAGAGCCTGTGCTAATAATGCGTGGATAGATTTATTTTCTAATGTTCGTGTATACCATAACAGTAGTGCTTCAGATCATTACAAAATGCTCATTGATATGAAGGCAATGAACCCAATTGTTTCACCCCTTAGGCGAAGAAAGAAGTTTCATTTTGAACCAACGTGCGTCAAAAGAAGTGATTGTGAAAATGTAATTAAGAGTTCATGGAATGCAGCGAATTCACAAATGGGTACTCTAGGCTTGATTAAGAACATTCAGAATTGCAGAGTAGGTTTGCTTAAGTGGAAAAAAGAGCATGTCGGTTTAGTGCCATCCAAAATTGGGAATTTGAAGAACCAGCTTGAAGGCCTCCAAGAAGGATCAATTTCCAAAGCAGTAAAACAACAGCAACATGATCTTAAAACGGAACTGGACGGGTTGATGGACCAAGAGGAAACTTATTGAAAGCAAAGATCGCAAATTAACTGGCTCAAAGAGGGGGATAGAAACTCTGCATTTTTCCATGCCTGGACATCACACAGAAACATAAAAAATCGTATTGACATGCTAAAAAATGAGCAACAATAGTGGTGTGAAAGCCAGGACGAAATTGAGGGAGTTGTTGCATATTTCAAAAACCTGTTCACTTCATCTAAACCACAATATAGAGATCTTGAAGCTGTCTTGAGTAAAGTGGTGAGCAAAGTCTCTGATGAGATGAATTCAAGGCTACTGCTACCTTTCAGAGCAGATGATGTAATACTGGCTTTTTCTCAAATGTCTCCAACTAAATCCCCGGGTCCGATGGCATGCCTGCACTTTTTTTTCCCAAAAGTAATGGAATATCGTTGGTCGTGATGTCCTTATTTGCGTTTTGTCTTTTCTAAATGGGGGTGATTTTTCGGTTAAGCTAAATTATATTCATATTGTACTCATTCCAAAGATCCCAAATCCGGAATCCATGACCCATTTTAGACCTATTAGCCTTTGTAACATCTTGTATAAAATCAAATCAAAGGTTTTAGCTAACAAGTTTAAAATGGCCCTTCCGTTGATATTGTCAAAAAATCAGAGTGCCTTTGTCCCAGGCCGATTGATCACGTATAATGTTTTAGTGGCTTTTGAAATCAATTATTATCCCAAGTGTAAAAATTGGGTAAAAGAGGGTCATGTTTCCTAAAAGTTAGATATGAGTAATGCCTATGATCAAGTTGAGTGGGTTTTCTTAGAAAGAATGATGGGTGCCCTAGGATTTAATCCACACTGGATTTATCTAATTATGCAGTGTGTTAAGTCTGTGTCATACTCCTTGATTTTAAATGGGGATCAAATGGGTTATTTTGTATCTAAAAGGGTATCCGTCAAGGACACCCCTTATTATCTTACATTTTTCTCATATGTGCAAAAGGATTGTCAGCATTATTAAAGGATGTTGAAAGTAAAAATTTGATTTATGATATTACGGTTGAAAGAGGCTGTCCCATAATATCTCACCTCTTCTTTACAGATGACAACTTGTTTTTTTTTAAGGCCTCAATATCGGAAGCACTAGCTGTCAAAGATTTGTTATATTTATATGAAGTAGCTTCAAGATAGCAAGTTAACAATGACAAATCAGCCATGGTATGCAACAGAAATGTCCTAGATGTCAGGGCTAAAGAAGTAAGATCGATACTAGGGATTCTAAGAGTCCAACAACAAGAGAAATATCTTGGTTTGCAATTGGTTGTAGGCAAATCCAAGAAATAGGTATTTGTAAGTATAAGAGAACGAGTATGGAAGAAGTTTCAAGGGTGGAAGGAACAATTATTGTCTAAGGCAGGGAAGGAAGTACTCATTAAAGTATAGTCCAATCTATCCCGACCTATGCAATGGGGTGTTTCAAACTCCCAAATTATCTTTGCAACGAGCTCGAATCCTTGGCATCTAATTTTTGGTGGGAACAAAAAGATGAGGAAAAGAAAATTCACTAGGTGAAGTGGGCAGAAATATGTAAAAACAAAGCTAAAGGTGGTATGGGTTTTTGCAACTTTAGAACTTTCAATTTGGCGATGCTAGCCAAACAAGCTTGGCGAATTCACCATGAAACCAATTTCCTTCTTTCATAAAGTGTTGAAAGCCAAATATTTTCTGAATGATTCATTTATGAATGCTAAGCTTGGATATAGGCCCTCATACTCTTGGAGAAGCATTTTTGAACCAGGAGAGTTTTAGAAGCTGGATCTTGATGGAGGATTGGGGATGGATCCAAAATAAAGGTTTGGCAAGATAGGTGGATTCCTACTCCAACGACTTTTAAGGTTGTTACTCCCAAGAATACTTTGCATGACGAGGCCACAATCAATGATCTTATTGATTCAACAACTCATCAGTGGAAGGAAAGTTTGATCAATGAAGTTTTTCTAAGTCATGAAGCATAGACGATTAGGTGAATACCCTTGGGTTCCTCATTCATGGTAGATAAGCTCATATGACATTACGATTCGAAGGGTAGATTTTCTGTTCGAAGTGCATATCATATTGCATTTGATTGAACTCTAGCTTGCCCAATGAATCCTGAAGATGCTTCTTCATCATCAGGTTTCGAACATAACAATTGAAAATTCATTGGGAATTAGAAGTTACCAGATAAAATTAAAATATGCGCTTGGAGAATGGCGACTAATACTCTCCCTACTAATGAAAATCATATGTGAAGGAGGATTTAGACGGATGACATGTGTTGTGTTTGTGGAAGTAAATTTGAAATTGTGCTGCATATGGTGAAAGAATGTACTTGGGCCAACGAATCATGGGAATCCAGTAAACTAAACTATCTTATGCAGCATACAACAAGCCAAATCTATAGTTGATTGTGGGAAATGTCACAACAGATGAATCTACGTCAATTCTCCCTATTTTTGGTCAATTATTGGTTAATTTGGACGAATAGAAATGAAGTGTTATGTCAGAATTTGAAGAAGGACCCTGCGTTAATAAGTTATATGTCAACTGATTATATTGCACGGTACGAACAAGCAGTGGACTCCAGCGCTTTGGCACCAGCAACAGTAGACGCAATCTCTATGTGGTTCCCCCAAGTATAGGCTCTTTAAAGGTTAATTTTGATGGGGCCGTGTTCGAGGTAGAAGGAGCAAATGGAGTAGGCATGGTAATAAGAGATGAATGAGGTACCTTTGTTNTAACTTTGGCCAGTGTCTCTATGTAATTTATCAAATTAGAGGGGAAAGAGTTTGGGGAATTTTCTTTTTTTACTTTATTATCAATGCAGTATGTGTGTTGTACGTGAATATTTTTTATATACAAAATATTAATAAAAAATATTATGTATATGTGATTTATTCGGTTTCAGAGGGGTGTTTGAGAGAGAGGGAGGGAAAGAGAGAAGATAAAATGTTTTCAAACTGGCTGGTGAGAGAGAGAAGTTAAAGGTTTTCCAATTGAATTGTATGGCAGTTGGAAAATTTTGTCCCGTTTTCTGAAAGAAAGAACTTGTTCAAAAACAAGGTTAAACAAAAAAAATAAAATTAAGAGACATGAATGATGTCGCTGTCACTGTCTATTTAGTTTCCAACGAGCAATCATTTAGTTGAGAATAAAAAAAGATGGAAAAGTATATTACTATGTTATAAATGATGTTATAAATCATAGTTAATACATAGTGGAAGAGTCATGACCCTCTGTCTACCTAATTTTCTTAATGATAATTAATATCAATGTATATATTAAACTGATTTTTTTATCTGATCTGTACATATAATTGTGATTTATAGTTATCTTCTTCATTGAAATCTATGGTTTTTAGTCCATAAAATATTCAATTATTGTTTAAATGATCATAATGACATGGTCCATTAAGTTTTTTTAATGGAAATAACCATGTGTTATTCTTTCAGACGGTATCACATGACCAACACGTGATCATTTCTATCAAAAACTTAACAAACTGTCTGTGTATGAATCATTTAAACATCAACTAAATATTTTAGGGGTTAAATTGACAAAAATAATAAAATGAAGACCAAACTGTCAAAACATGCGTATTTCAAGGACTAAATTAGTCTATTAACGCTAAAATATAATATATTACTCTATAATATATATTTTTAAAAAATATTAAAATTTTAAAATTCAAGTGTTACGTAAAAATATACTATAATTGTTTTTATATAAACTCTTAATGAAACATGAAACGATTAGAGTGATTGAAGAATTATGTTGATTTAACATAAATTATTTTAAAAAAATACGCAAAACATTATTTTTTATCTTAAAAATAAAATGGTTAAAATTTTGGATAAAAAAAATTCACATATGTAAGTATAATATTATCTTTATATTTAAATGAATAATATTATATTGATGAAATTTTTGAAGATTTTTTGAATGTTTTATTGAAAATTATAGTGATACATATATTTTTTAAAGGTAACGTAGCCAATTAAAAAGTTTCATAAATACTGATATTTATATATAGTAAATAGAGAATTAAAAGAGATGTTTGGAATAATTTATAAATTTAAACACATAAATATGCGATGATAATTTATATATTCAACTACGGAAGGATACTGTGATGTTTAAAAATTTTTGTAAGAGTAAAATAACGAATCAAAATTTTTTATACTTAGGCAAAAGTTTCATTTTTTATTAGTAGTATAGATGGAAAAAAATACATATATATCGACATAATGTTATCTTTATATTTGAAAAGAGTAAAAAATATTAATGAAATTTTTGAACATTTTATTGAAAACTATAATAATGCATATATTTTTTTAAGGGTAACGTAGTCAATTAATTTTTTTTACAGATATTGATATTTATACAAAGATAATAAAGAATTAAAAGAGATGTTATAGGATAATTTAGAAATTTAAATATACAAAGATGTAATTGTAATTTAGATATTTGACTATAGAAAGATAGTATGATATTTAGAATTTTTTATAAGGGTAAAATAGTAAATCAAAAATTTTCACTTACGTTGCTTTTATTAGTAGTATAGATTAATGTTGAGACTAATCGAGCTTGTGGTCCAGTGATTTACATTCCCTTGTGTAGGGTCCTTCCTGACTTCTATAAAATTAGCAAATATGGTTTGATTCACAGCCCTTCCACTACTCCAATTGACAGTTTTGAAAGGCGAGAGTTGGTTTATAAAATGTTTGCGATTTTTCATCGTGTGGCCTTATTGGTGGGCTTTTCTTGTGGGGGTGAGTTACTATGATCACACCCAACACACCCAAGTAGGGGCTCCACTCTAATTGCCTCTCGAACCTTTTTTACATAGATAAAAAAATATTAATTTTAAGAATTTTGATAAATAAAATAATAAATAAATTCTTTTACAATCAAAATCTTCACTTTATATCACTTTTCATGACAGTGTAAACCCTACCTATGGTGGATAACAGGTTACCTCATGGTCTCTCTCATCTCATCTCACATGTCCAAAAAACTCACCCAGCAAAAGTCTAATACCCAAAAATATCACTTCTCTCATTAATTAAGTCATCACTGGTCAAAAAGCAAGGCTTCGGTATATAAGTATCTTGACCCATGGACCCCACCCCCATACTCTCTTTTTTCCTTGCGTTCACATTGGTGACGTTACTCCATCAATTTCTCAGTCTCTTCCCCCCGGAGAATATTGGGCACAAAGGAGACATTTCATTATTATTGACGCATTGTGTTATTATTTAATAATAAATTTATAAAAAAATAATATAAATCTCTCTCGTGAGATTCACAAGTTCACGTGTTATCATATCATTGAACGATTATATCATGTTAATATGATGACATTATATAATAGTTATATCCAATATTTTTTCATCGTAGAAACCTGATTTTGTGTTCTTGATAAAAACAAAATGTAATGCTGGTGGTATAAAGAGGATCAAATTGAGACCAAGGATGAATGGAATAGCGGTGGAATCGAATGGGTTGACTGGAGGTTTAGCCTTGTTGTGGGCGAAGGATATACAAGTTTCTCTATAAAATTTTTCTCGAAGGCACATCGATGTTCATGTTGTTGGGAACACTAGGTCAGGGGAGTGGCGATTGACTGGTTTTTATGGCAAACCTGATGCGCCAAGGCATTCGGAAACCTGGGCGTTATTACTCCATTTACATCTACGAAGTAATTTACCATGGATATGTGCAGGGGATTACAACCAAATCCTTTCAGTTGGAGAAAAGAAAGGTGGAAGAAATCGACCAAACTGGCAAACGAGAGCTTTTAGAGACACTCTGGACTGTTGTGCTTTGAAGGATTTAGGCTTCGCTGACTACCAATTTACATGGTGCAATAATTGGTTATCACTGCAAACAGTCTGGGAGAGATTAGACAGAGCCTGTGCTAATAATGCGTGGATAGATTTATTTTCTAATGTTCGTGTATACCATAACAGTAGTGCTTCAGATCATTACAAAATGCTCATTGATATGAAGGCAATGAACCCAATTGTTTCACCCCTTAGGCGAAGAAAGAAGTTTCATTTTGAACCAACGTGCGTCAAAAGAAGTGATTGTGAAAATGTAATTAAGAGTTCATGGAATGCAGCGAATTCACAAATGGGTACTCTAGGCTTGATTAAGAACATTCAGAATTGCAGAGTAGGTTTGCTTAAGTGGAAAAAAGAGCATGTCGGTTTAGTGCCATCCAAAATTGGGAATTTGAAGAACCAGCTTGAAGGCCTCCAAGAAGGATCAATTTCCAAAGCAGTAAAACAACAGCAACATGATCTTAAAACGGAACTGGACGGGTTGATGGACCAAGAGGAAACTTATTGAAAGCAAAGATCGCAAATTAACTGGCTCAAAGAGGGGGATAGAAACTCTGCATTTTTCCATGCCTGGACATCACACAGAAACATAAAAAATCGTATTGACATGCTAAAAAATGAGCAACAATAGTGGTGTGAAAGCCAGGACGAAATTGAGGGAGTTGTTGCATATTTCAAAAACCTGTTCACTTCATCTAAACCACAATATAGAGATCTTGAAGCTGTCTTGAGTAAAGTGGTGAGCAAAGTCTCTGATGAGATGAATTCAAGGCTACTGCTACCTTTCAGAGCAGATGATGTAATACTGGCTTTTTCTCAAATGTCTCCAACTAAATCCCCGGGTCCGATGGCATGCCTGCACTTTTTTTTCCCAAAAGTAATGGAATGTCGTTGGTCGTGATGTCCTTATTTGCGTTTTGTCTTTTCTAAATGGGGGTGATTTTTCGGTTAAGCTAAATTATATTCATATTGTACTCATTCCAAAGATCCCAAATCCGGAATCCATGACCCATTTTAGACCTATTAGCCTTTGTAACGTCTTGTATAAAATCAAATCAAAGGTTTTAGCTAACAAGTTTAAAATGGCCCTTCCGTTGATATTGTCAAAAAATCAGAGTGCCTTTGTCCCAGGCCGATTGATCACGTATAATGTTTTAGTGGCTTTTGAAATCAATTATTATCCCAAGTGTAAAAATTGGGTAAAAGAGGGTCATGTTTCCTAAAAGTTAGATATGAGTAATGCCTATGATCAAGTTGAGTGGGTTTTCTTAGAAAGAATGATGGGTGCCCTAGGATTTAATCCACACTGGATTTATCTAATTATGCAGTGTGTTAAGTCTGTGTCATACTCCTTGATTTTAAATGGGGATCAAATGGGTTATTTTGTACCTAAAAGGGTATCCGTCAAGGACACCCCTTATTATCTTACATTTTTCTCATATGTGCAAAAGGATTGTCAGCATTATTAAAGGATGCTGAAAGTAAAAATTTGATTTATGATATTACGGTTGAAAGAGGCTGTCCCATAATATCTCACCTCTTCTTTACAGATGACAACTTGTTTTTTTTTAAGGCCTCAATATCGGAAGCACTAGCTGTCAAAGATTTGTTATATTTATATGAAGTAGCTTCAAGATAGCAAGTTAACAATGACAAATCAGCCATGGTATGCAACAGAAATGTCCTAGATGTCAGGGCTAAAGAAGTAAGATCGATACTAGGGATTCTAAGAGTCCAACAACAAGAGAAATATCTTGGTTTGCAATTGGTTGTAGGCAAATCCAAGAAATAGGTATTTGTAAGTATAAGAGAACGAGTATGGAAGAAGTTTCAAGGGTGGAAGGAACAATTATTGTCTAAGGCAGGGAAGGAAGTCCTCATTAAAGTATAGTCCAATCTATCTCGATCTATGCAATGGGGTGTTTCAAACTCCCAAATTATCTTTGCAACGAGCTCGAATCCTTGGCATCTAATTTTTGGTGGGAACAAAAAGATGAGGAAGAGAAAATTCACTAGGTGAAGTGGGCAGAAATATGTAAAAACAAAGCTAAAGGTGGTATGGGTTTTTGCGACTTGAGAACTTTCAATTTGGCGATGCTAGCCAAACAAGCTTGGCGAATTCACCATGAAACCAATTCCCTTCTTTCATAAAGTGTTGAAAGCCAAATATTTTCTGAATGATTCATTTATGAATGCTAAGCTCGGATATAGGCCCTCATACTCTTGGAGAAGCATTTTTGAACCAGGAGAGTTTTAGAAGCTGGATCTTGATGGAGAATTGGGGATGGATCCAAAATAAAGGTTTGGCAAGATAGGTGGATTCCTACTCCAACGACTTTTAAGGTTGTTACTCCCAAGAATACTTTGCATGACGAGGCCACAATCAATGATCTTATTGATTCAACAACTCATCAGTGGAAGGAAAGTTTGATCAATGAAGTTTTTCTAAGTCATGAAGCATAGACGATCAGGTGAATACCCTTGGGTTCCTCATTCATGGTAGATAAGCTCATATGACATTACGATTCGAAGGGTAGATTTTCTGTTCGAAGTGCATATCATATTGCATTTGATTGAACTCTAGCTTGCCCAATGAATCCTGAAGATGCTTCTTCATCATCAGGTTTCGAACATAACAATTGAAAATTCATTGGGAATTAGAAGTTACCAGATAAAATTAAAATATGCGCTTGGAGAATGGCGACTAACACTCTCCCTACTAATGAAAATCATATGTGAAGGAGGATTTAGACGGATGACATGTGTTGTGTTTGTGGAAGTAAATTTGAAATTGTGCTGCATATGGTGAAAGAATGTACTTGGGCCAACGAATCATGGGAATCCAGTAAACTAAACTATCTTATGCAGCATACAACAAGCCAAATCTATAGTTGATTGTGGGAAATGTCACAACAGATGAATCTACGTCAATTCTCCCTATTTTTGGTCAATTATTGGTTAATTTGGACGAATAGAAATGAAGTGTTATGTCAGAATTTGAAGAAGGACCCTGCGTTAATAAGTTATATGTCAACTGATTATATTGCACGGTACGAACAAGCAGTGGACTCCAGCGCTTTGGCACCAGCAACAGTAGACGCAATGTCTATGTGGTTCCCCCAAGTATAGGCTCTTTAAAGGTTAATTTTGATGGGGCCGTGTTCGAGGTAGAAGGAGCAAATGGAGCAGGCATGGTAATAAGAGATGAATGAGGTACCTTTGCTGCTGGCTTGTGTAGGAAAGTCATCTCCCCTTGTGTGGCACAAACAATAGAAATTTTAGCTTCTAGGGAGGCTGTCCACTTTGTTGTGCAACAAGGCTGTGATGGAATTGTCTTGAAAGGGGATTCAATTAACGTAATGAAGATACTCACAGATGTCGAAAGTGAGTTTGATCCGTTGGACTTTGTTTTAGCAAATATCAGGATTAGTCTACATACTCTTTGCTATTATTTTGTATCCATAGCTAGAAAAACAGAAAATAAGGTAGTTCATAAGCTAGCTAGACATACTATTATTGTTGATGGCGTGGCTATATGGGAGAAGGAGGTATCAACTTTCATAGTGCCCCTTTTCCTCTTGGATGCTCCTATTTAATCAAATTTCTACCGTTTCTCTCAAAAAAAAAAAGAAAATTCCTTCTCCCAACCCCCACAAAAAAAAATGAGAAAAAAAATAATAGTTATGCTCAATAGTTTATGATCTATGTGGCTTAACTTTTTTAGACTTCTCGTAAAAGACGTTGACGCAGCAACACTAAGCTTCCAAAGAAAAGATACAACTTCCACGAAATTGTTGCAGCAACATTAATCTTGAAAGCCTCGAATATTTCATGTGACTTTATGTAGGTTAAATTACTGTTAATAATATTTGAGACAATTTATTAAATAAATAAGATTATACAAAATTTTTGTCATTATGAGATTTGAGAAGGATTACACGAATTCCATCTAAACTTTATATGCATGAACGAAACTAGAGTCAAATATAATTAGTGTTGTACTCAGAATTTTTATTCAATTGGGTCATTGAACAATTTGTTGGGATTGTTGGGTCCATAAAAAATTTATCGCTCATAAATTTTTTAGTCCCAATATGAATGATTTATTTTTGACCGAATTAGAGAAATGATCGACCAAGATTTGGATAAATTAGTCTGAATATTCTCTCTGATTGTAATATAAAAAAAAAAGAATAAATAATACATAAAATAAAAATATTATAAGAAGTAAGAACCAATGACATCACTTTACCAATTTATGACACTACTTCTCAGAAATTGTTCCGTCTCTTCCGCGCACTTTCGCCATCCACTCTTTTCATCCAACTTTCTGGAATTCTCCAGACTGTCCAACGCAAAAATTAACACCAGGGCTGTTTGGTGAAGGGTACGAGCGGTTTGACAAGATGAGTTTGAAAAAAATGGTTTAAAGAATCCTCAAATTTCATATTTGAATTAAAAATTTAATCTTGAGTTTTCAAATCAAATCCGTAGTTGACCCGAATATTAAACTCGTGACCGTGAGTTTGGTCAAACCTAAGAGGAGAGTGAGTTTGGGAAGATGGTTAAGAGATTAAGAATTCAAAAAAAAAATTATACCTCTTAATATGAGTATGAATTAGATTGATCAAAACTAAAATAGTCATTTACGGGATAAATAGTTGTTAATAATTCTGAAATATCCATAGATCTTATATGTGTATGTGTTGCATACCAAACATTGATATAGACAAGATTCAATGTTGAATTCCATCTTTATAAAGACGGGTTTCAGTTTAGGGAAGCCAATCCAAATCTTTCTCAAAAATCTATCAAAACAAGCCCATGTGGTGTTAATAACAAATTAATATGAAAATAAGCCCAACGAATGACAAAAATACGGAATTAGTTCTCAAACAATTCCTTTGATTTAAATATTGATGTACGTATTTAGAAGAAAAAATAACTGTAAATTTTAGTTTTGATATTTTCATTTATAGCTAATATTTGTCAATGTCAATAGAAAATAAATGATACACATTCACCAAAGGTAATTATAAGGTCATTTTGAACCAGTAATTAATAGCACGACAATAGTAGGTGCAATTTTATTTTGTTTCAATCGTTTTATCGATGATCATATAACAATAAAATAAAATATAAAATATAAATTTTACATTTATCCTATTTTAATTAGAAAAAAAATAAAAAAATTAGCACCAATTTTTTTAATACCCTAACACATCCGTACTTCATCAGTTACTCTGATTATTTCCTTTCACTTTCTTCACCCCCTCACAAAGTCTAACCCTTACTTTTTTTTGGTGCTTAAAAATGGACATATAAATATATCACTATACATCTTCGTTGGAGAATATTATTTTTTAGCATTATATAATTATTTATGATAAATTTTATTGCACTGAGTTGAAGTTAAAATTTCACTGCATATTTCAAGTGGGAAAAAAATAAGTTTAACCCCATCAAAATATTATACTACAAAGATTAGAGACTTACTTCATCAATTTTTATTTTTTATTTTTGGTTCAACAGTAAAAAATATTCAAATTAATTTACGTGCATCTCAATTTTTTTTTTTTTTTTTTAGTTTGTTAAAAATAAGTCATTTACGTGAATCACACTTAGATTAATATATTCNCTTGTGGTCCAGTGATTTACATTCCCTTGTGTAGGGTCCTTCCTGACTTCTATAAAGTTAGCAAACATGGTTTGATTCACAGCCCTTCCACTACTCCAATTGACAGTTTTGAAAGGCGAGAGTTGGTTTATAAAATGTTTGCGATTTTTCATCGATGTGGCCTTATTGGTGGGCTTTTCTTGTGGGTGTGAGTTACTATGATCACACCCAACACACCCAAGTAGGGGTTCCACTCTAATTGCCTCTCGAACCCTTTTTACACAGAAAAAAAAAAATTAATTTTAAGAATTTTGATAAATAAAATAATAAATAAATTCTTTTACAATCAAAATCTTCACTTTATATCACTTTTCATGACAGTGTAAACCCTACCTATGGTGGATAACAGGTTACCTCATGGTCTCTCTCATCTCATCTCACATGTCCAAAAAACTCACCCAGCAAAAGTCTAATACCCAAAAATATCACTTCTCTCATTAATTAAGTCATCACTGGTCAAAAAGCAAGGCTTCGGTATATAAGTATCTTGACCCATGGACCCCACCCCCATACTCTCTTTTTTCCTTGCGTTCACATTGGTGACGTTACTCCATCAATTTCTCAGTCTCTTCCCCCCGGAGAATATTGGGCACAAAGGAGACATTTCATTATTATTGACGCATTGTGTTATTATTTAATAATAAATTTATAAAAAAATAATATAAATCTCTCTCGTGAGATTCACAAGTTCACGTGTTATCATATCATTGAACGATTATATCATGTTAATATGATGACATTATATAATAGTTATATCCAATATTTTTTCATCGTAGAAACCTGATTTTGTGTTCTTGATAAAAACAAAATGTAATGCTGGTGGTATAAAGAGGATCAAATTGAGACCAAGGATGAATGGAATAGCGGTGGAATCGAATGGGTTGACTGGAGCTTTAGCCTTGTTGTGGGCGAAGGATATACAAGTTTCTCTATAAAATTTTTCTCGAAGGCACATCGATGTTCATGTTGTTGGGAACACTAGGTCAGGGGAGTGCCGATTGACTGGTTTTTATGGCAAACCTGATGCGCCAAGGCATTCGGAAACCTGGGCGTNTTTTCTCGAAGGCACATCGATGTTCATGTTGTTGGGAACACTAGGTCAGGGGAGTGGCGATTGACTGGTTTTTATGGCGAACCTGATGCGCCAAGGCATTCGGAAACCTGGGCATTATTACTCCATTTACATCTACGAAGTAATTTACCATGGATATGTGCAGGGGATTACAACCAAATCCTTTCAGTTGGAGAAAAGAAAGGTGGAAGAAATCGACCAAACTGGCAAACGAGAGCTTTTAGAGACACTCTGGACTGTTGTGCTTTGAAGGATTTAGGCTTCGCTGACTACCAATTTACATGGTGCAATAATTGGTTATCACTGCAAACAGTCTGGGAGAGATTAGACAGAGCCTGTGCTAATAATGCGTGGATAGATTTATTTTCTAATGTTCGTGTATACCATAACAGTAGTGCTTCAGATCATTACAAAATGCTCATTGATACGAAGGCAATGAACCCAGTTATTTCACCCCTTAGGCGAAGAAAGAAGTTTCATTTTGAACCAACATGCGTCAAAAGAAGTGATTGTGAAAATGTAATTAAGAGTTCATGGAATGCAGCGAATTCACAAATGGGTACTCTAGGCTTGATTAAGAACATTCAGAATTGCAGAGTAGGTTTGCTTAAGTGGAAAAAAGAGCATGTCGGTTTAGTGCCATCCAAAATTGGGAATTTGAAGAACCAGCTTGAAGGCCTCCAAGAAGGATCAATTTCCAAAGCAGTAAAACAACAGCAACATGATCTTAAAACGGAACTGGACGGGTTGATGGACCAAGAGGAAACTTATTGAAAGCAAAGATCGCAAATTAACTGGCTCAAAGAGGGGGATAGAAACTCTGCATTTTTCCATGCCTGGACATCACACAGAAACATAAAAAATCGTATTGACATGCTAAAAAATGAGCAACAAGAGTGGTGTGAAAGCCAGGACGAAATTGAGGGAGTTGTTGCATATTTCAAAAACCTGTTCACTTCATCTAAACCACAATATAGAGATCTTGAAGCTGTCTTGAGTAAAGTGGTGAGCAAAGTCTCTGATGAGATGAATTCAAGGCTACTGCTACCTTTCAGAGCAGATGATGTAATACTGGCTTTTTCTCAAATGTCTCCAACTAAATCCCCGGGTCCGATGGCATGCCTGCACTTTTTTTTCCCAAAAGTAATGGAATGTCGTTGGTCGTGATGTCCTTATTTGCGTTTTGTCTTTTCTAAATGGGGGTGATTTTTCGGTTAAGCTAAATTATATTCATATTGTACTCATTCCAAAGATCCCAAATCCGGAATCCATGACCCATTTTAGACCTATTAGCCTTTGTAACGTCTTGTATAAAATCATATCAAAGGTTTTAGCTAACAAGTTTAAAATGGCCCTTCCGTTGATATTGTCAAAAAATCAGAGTGCCTTTGTCCCAGGCCAATTGATCACGTATAATGTTTTAGTGGCTTTTGAAATCAATTATTATCCTAAGTGTAAAAATTGGGTAAAAGAGGGTCATGTTTCCTAAAAGTTAGATATGAGTAATGCCTATGATCAAGTTGAGTGGGTTTTCTTAGAAAGAATGATGGGTGCCCTAGGATTTAATCCACACTGGATTTATCTAATTATGCAGTGTGTTAAGTCTGTGTCATACTCCTTGATTTTAAATGGGGATCAAATGGGTTATTTTGTACCTAAAAGGGTATCCGTCAAGGACACCCCTTATTATCTTACATTTTTCTCATATGTGCAAAAGGATTGTCAGCATTATTAAAGGATGTTGAAAGTAAAAATTTGATTTATGATATTACGGTTGAAAGAGGCTGTCCCATAATATCTCACCTCTTCTTTACAGATGACAACTTGTTTTTTTTTAAGGCCTCAATATCGGAAGCACTAGCTGTCAAAGATTTGTTATATTTATATGAAGTAGCTTCAAGATAGCAAGTTAACAATGACAAATCAGCCATGGTATGCAGCAGAAATGTCCTAGATGTCAGGGCTAAAGAAGTAAGATCGATACTAGGGATTCTAAGAGTCCAACAACATGAGAAATATCTTGGTTTGCAATTGGTTGTAGGCAAATCCAAGAAATAGGTATTTGTAAGTATAAGAGAACGAGTATGGAAGAAGTTTCAAGGGTGGAAGGAACAATTATTGTCTAAGGCAGGGAAGGAAGTACTCATTAAAGTATAGTCCAATCTATCCCGACCTATGCAATGGGGTGTTTCAAACTCCCAAATTATCTTTGCAACGAGCTCGAATCCTTGGCATCTAATTTTTGGTGGGAACAAAAAGATGAGGAAAAGAAAATTCACTAGGTGAAGTGGGCAGAAATATGTAAAAACAAAGCTAAAGGTGGTATGGGTTTTTGCAACTTTAGAACTTTCAATTTGGCGATGCTAGCCAAACAAGCTTGGCGAATTCACCATGAAACCAATTTCCTTCTTTCATAAAGTGTTGAAAGCCAAATATTTTCTGAATGATTCATTTATGAATGCTAAGCTTGGATATAGGCCCTCATACTCTTGGAGAAGCATTTTTGAACCAGGAGAGTTTTAGAAGCTGGATCTTGATGGAGGATTGGGGATGGATCCAAAATAAAAGTTTGGCAAGATAGGTGGATTCCTACTCCAACGACTTTTAAGGTTGTTACTCCCAAGAATACTTTGCATGACGAGGCCACAATCAATGATCTTATTGATTCAACAACTCATCAGTGGAAGGAAAGTTTGATCAATGAAGTTTTTCTAAGTCATGAAGCATAGACGATCAGGTGAATACCCTTGGGTTCCTCATTCATGGTAGATAAGCTCATATGACATTACGATTCGAAGGGTAGATTTTCTGTTCGAAGTGCATATCATATTGCATTTGATTGAACTCTAGCTTGCCCAATGAATCCTGAAGATGCTTCTTCATCATCAGGTTTCGAACATAACAATTGAAAATTCATTGGGAATTAGAAGTTACCAGATAAAATTAAAATATGCGCTTGGAGAATGGCGACTAACACTCTCCCTACTAATGAAAATCTTATGTGAAGGAGGATTTAGACGGATGACATGTGTTGTGTTTGTGGAAATAAATTTGAAATTGTGCTGCATATGGTGAAAGAATGTACTTGGGCCAACGAATCATGGGAATCCAGTAAACTAAACTATCTTATGCAGCATACAACAAGCCAAATCTATAGTTGATTGTGGGAAATGTCACAACAGATGAATCTACGTCAATTCTCCCTATTTTTGGTCAATTATTGGTTAATTTGGACGAATAGAAATGAAGTGTTATGTCAGAATTTGAAGAAGGACCCTGCGTTAATAAGTTATATGTCAACTGATTATATTGCACGGTACGAACAAGCAGTGGACTCCAGCGCTTTGGCACCAGCAACAGTAGACGCAATGTCTATGTGGTTCCCCCAAGTATAGGCTCTTTAAAGGTTAATTTTGATGGGGCCGTGTTCGAGGTAGAAGGAGCAAATGGAGCAGGCATGGTAATAAGAGATGAATGAGGTACCTTTGCTGCTGGCTTGTGTAGGAAAGTCATCTCCCCTTGTGTGGCACAAACAATAGAAATTTTAGCTTCTAGGGAGGCTGTCCACTTTGCTGTGCAACAAGGCTGTGATGGAATTGTCTTGAAAGGGGATTCAATTAACGTAATGAAGATACTCACAGATGTCGAAAGTGAGTTTGATCCGTTGGACTTTGTTTTAGCAAATATCAGGATTAGTCTACATACTCTTTGCTATTATTTTGTATCCATAGCTAGAAAAACAGAAAATAAGGTAGTTCATAAGCTAGCTAGACATACTATTATTGTTGATGGCGTGGCTATATGGGAGAAGGAGGTATCAACTTTCATAGTGCCCCTTTTCCTCTTGGATGCTCCTATTTAATCAAATTTCTACCGTTTCTCTCAAAAAAAAAAAAAGAAAATTCCTTCTCCCAACCCCCACAAAAAAAAATGAGAAAAAAAATAATAGTTATGCTCAATAGTTTATGATCTATGTGGCTTAACTTTTTTAGACTTCTCGTAAAAGACGTTGACGCAGCAACACTAAGCTTCCAAAGAAAAGATACAACTTCCACGAAATTGTTGCAGCAACATTAATCTTGAAAGCCTCGAATATTTCATGTGACTTTATGTCGGTTAAATTACTGTTAATAATATTTGAGACAATTTATTAAATAAATAAGATTATACAAAATTTTTGTCATTATGAGATTTGAGAAGGATTACACGAATTCCATCTAAACTTTATATGCATGAACGAAACTAGAGTCAAATATAATTAGTGTTGTACTCAGAATTTTTATTCAATTGGGTCATTGAACAATTTGTTGGGATTGTTGGGTCCATAAAAAATTTATCGCTCATAAATTTTTTAGTCCCAATATGAATGATTTATTTTTGACCGAATTAGAGAAATGATCGACCAAGATTTGGATAAATTAGTCTGAATATTCTCTCTGATTGTAATATAAAAAAAAAAGAATAAATAATACATAAAATAAAAATATTATAAGAAGTAAGAACCAATGACATCACTTTACCAATTTATGACACTACTTCTCAGAAATTGTTCCGTCTCTTCCGCGCACTTTCGCCATCCACTCTTTTCATCCAACTTTCTGGAATTCTCCAGACTGTCCAACGCAAAAATTAACACCAGGGCTGTTTGGTGAAGGGTACGAGCGGTTTGACAAGATGAGTTTGAAAAAAATGGTTTAAAGAATCCTCAAATTTCATATTTGAATTAAAAATTTAATCTTGAGTTTTCAAATCAAATCCGTAGTTGACCCGAATATTAAACTCGTGACCGTGAGTTTGGTCAAACCTAAGAGGAGAGTGAGTTTGGGAAGATGGTTAAGAGATTAAGAATTCAAAAAAAAAATTATACCTCTTAATATGAGTATGAATTAGATTGATCAAAACTAAAATAGTCATTTACGGGATAAATAGTTGTTAATAATTCTGAAATATCCATAGATCTTATATGTGTATGTGTTGCATACCAAACATTGATATAGACAAGATTCAATGTTGAATTCCATCTTTATAAAGACGGGTTTCAGTTTAGGGAAGCCAATCCAAATCTTTCTCAAAAATCTATCAAAACAAGCCCATGTGGTGTTAATAACAAATTAATATGAAAATAAGCCCAACGAATGACAAAAATACGGAATTAGTTCTCAAACAATTCCTTTGATTTAAATATTGATGTACGTATTTAGAAGAAAAAATAACTGTAAATTTTAGTTTTGATATTTTCATTTATAGCTAATATTTGTCAATGTCAATAGAAAATAAATGATACACATTCACCAAAGGTAATTATAAGGTCATTTTGAACCAGTAATTAATAGCACGACAATAGTAGGTGCAATTTTATTTTGTTTCAATCGTTTTATCGATGATCATATAACAATAAAATAAAATATAAAATATAAATTTTACATTTATCCTATTTTAATTAGAAAAAAAATAAAAAAATTAGCACCAATTTTTTTAATACCCTAACACATCCGTACTTCATCAGTTACTCTGATTATTTCCTTTCACTTTCTTCACCCCCTCACAAAGTCTAACCCTTACTTTTTTTTGGTGCTTAAAAATGGACATATAAATATATCACTATACATCTTCGTTGGAGAATATTATTTTTTAGCATTATATAATTATTTATGATAAATTTTATTGCACTGAGTTGAAGTTAAAATTTCACTGCATATTTCAAGTGGGAAAAAAATAAGTTTAACCCCATCAAAATATTATACTACAAAGATTAGAGACTTACTTCATCAATTTTTATTTTTTATTTTTGGTTCAACAGTAAAAAATATTCAAATTAATTTACGTGCATCTCAAATTTTTTTTTTTTTTTTAGTTTGTTAAAAATAAGTCATTTAGGTGAATCACACTTAGATTAATATATTCATAAAAAATAAATTTATAATGATCTAATCTTATGATATTATCAAAATTCAAGTTAAAAATTTAATCCTTCTCTTATTATCACTTGAAGTAGCTTGCGGGTTATCCTACTTCATCAATTGCTCCGTCTCTTCTCTCACTTTCTTCACCACCTCACAAAGGCAAACCCCTTCTGGAATTTCCCGGATTCTCCCAAATGACACGTCGACAGGCACTAGTCCAGCACACTTGGTCACCACGAAAGGCCATTTCCGTCATTTCACACCCACGTTGATCTATATTAAAGCACAGCAACCCAACTACTCCCAAAGTATCCAGTTTACTTGAGCAGTGAGAGCACCGAAGAAAATCTTTTGTTTTTGCTGACTCAATGGAGAGAGGTAGCGACAACCGTGGAAGTGGTGGCTCTGGCCATGGTCGGGGCGGCGGCGGTGGTAGAGGTGGGAATTACCCACGACACCAGTACCATCAGGAGGGTCAGTATCAAGGAGGTAGTGTTGGCGGAAGAGGACGGGTTTGGGTTCCTACCCAGATCGGTGGTCAGCAGCGGGGTAATTACCCCGTTCACAAAGGTCAGAGTGGTGGGTCTGTTCAGTCTCCGTCTCCGTCTCCGTCTCCGTCTCAGAGAGTTCCTGATCAAACGAATCCTAGTATTCCTCTTAACTTATTTCTTTAAATCTTAATGCGAATATGAATGTGTTCAAGGTGTGACTCACAATTCCAAATACAATTAGCTAATTTAACACGAAATTGGCTCGAAATTAATGGGTGTATATATGTTGTAAGCTTGTGAATCTATTAAACACAGAGACAAGGAGCCGATGATCCACAATTATAGGTGGTTAGTACGAATCAAAGTATCCCCACAAATGTTACTTGCACAAAAAGTAACAAATAAGGTCCTCGCTAAGTCAGAACCTGGCCAAAACGCAAGGCTTTCCGTACATAACTAACTTCACCCAAAGTTTCCTAACCACAATGCTCCTTTTTTGTTCCCCATTCACATTGGTTACCCAAAGTCATCGAACCTTCTGGATTTCCCCAGATTCTCCCACTACATAAATTAATAATTTATGTTAATAACTAATTAACATGGACTCAAAAATAAAAAAAATAGTTGAAGAAAGAGTTATAGCTTTGGTTTTTTAATTTATAGGTTATATTAAACAAATGGGGGATGGAAAAGGNTGCAGGGGATTACAACCAAATCCTTTCAGTTGGAGAAAAGAAAGGTGGAAGAAATCGACCAAACTGGCAAACGAGAGCTTTTAGAGACACTCTGGACTGTTGTGCTTTGAAGGATTTAGGCTTCGCTGACTACCAATTTACATGGTGCAATAATTGGTTATCACTGCAAACAATNTGCAGGGGATTACAACCAAATCCTTTCAGTTGGAGAAAAGAAAGGTGGAAGAAATCAACCAAACTGGCAAACGAGAGCTTTTAGAGACACTCTGGACTGTTGTGCTTTGAAGGATTTAGGCTTCGCCGGCTACCAATTTACATGGTGCAATAATTGGTTATCACTGCAAACAGTCTGGGAGAGATTAGACAGAGCCTGTGCTAATAATGCGTGGATAGATTTATTTTCTAATGNAAATATTTATTTTTTATTTGCAATATCAATCGTATTATCAATGTCTAATCTTTATTTTGATTCATTTATTATTCGTGTTAATTGATATTTCTATTTTTAGATTTCGTATTGTGTTGTGTTAATAAATAAAATAATATTTCTAAATTACGAGTAAATATTGGATGTAACATTGACATTACNTGTTCGTGTATACCATAACAGTAGTGCTTCAGATCATTACAAAATGCTCATTGATACGAAGGCAATGAACCCAGTTATTTCACCCCTTAGGCGAAGAAAGAAGTTTCATTTTGAACCAACATNTGTTCGTGTATACCATAACAGTAGTGCTTCAGATCATTACAAAATGCTCATTGATATGAAGGCAATGAACCCAATTGTTTCACCCCTTAGGCGAAGAAAGAAGTTTCATTTTGAACCAACGTNCTTAGGGCGTCTCTAATCCTTATTCAAATTTAGATTCAAATTTTAATTTGAGTAAAAAAAGTCTAAAAAACTTGTTCTAACCTTGACTCAAATTTATACCAAATCAAGAAAGACTCAATTTTTTATTTAAATATTTAATGGTGAGATTTCATCATCTTTTAAATATTTAATGATCATTCTTACTCCTTTTTAAATTTGAGTTTATTCTCATTTAAATTTAAATTTCTCCTTCTTTAAATTTGAGTTTGGTCATCGGAGTCTTNGTGCGTCAAAAGAAGTGATTGTGAAAATGTAATTAAGAGTTCATGGAATGCAGCGAATTCACAAATGGGTACTCTAGGCTTGATTAAGAACATTCAGAATTGCAGAGTAGGTTTGCTTAAGTGGAAAAAAGAGCATGTCGGTTTAGTGCCATCCAAAATTGGGAATTTGAAGAACCAGCTTGAAGGCCTCCAAGAAGGATCAATTTCCAAAGCAGTAAAACAACAGCAACATGATCTTAAAACGGAACTGGACGGGTTGATGGACCAAGAGGAAACTTATTGAAAGCAAAGATCGCAAATTAACTGGCTCAAAGAGGGGGATAGAAACTCTGCATTTTTCCATGCCTGGACATCACACAGAAACATAAAAAATCGTATTGACATGCTAAAAAATGAGCAACAAGAGTGGTGGGAAAGCCAGGACGAAATTGAGGGAGTTGTTGCATATTTCAAAAACCTGTTCACTTCATCTAAACCACAATATAGAGATCTTGAAGCTGTCTTGAGTAAAGTGGTGAGCAAAGTCTCTGATGAGATGAATTCAAGGCTACTGCTACCTTTCAGAGCAGATGATGTAATACTGGCTTTTTCTCAAATGTCTCCAACTAAATCCCCGGGTCCGATGGCATGCCTGCACTTTTTTTTCCCAAAAGTAATGGAATGTCGTTGGTCGTGATGTCCTTATTTGCGTTTTGTCTTTTCTAAATGGGGGTGATTTTTCGGTTAAGCTAAATTATATTCATATTGTACTCATTCCAAAGATCCCAAATCCGGAATCCATGACCCATTTTAGACCTATTAGCCTTTGTAACATCTTGTATAAAATCAAATCAAAGGTTTTAGCTAACAAGTTTAAAATGGCCCTTCCGTTGATATTGTCAAAAAATCAGAGTGCCTTTGTCCCAGGCCGATTGATCACGTATAATGTTTTAGTGGCTTTTGAAATCAATTATTATCCCAAGTGTAAAAATTGGGTAAAAGAGGGTCATGTTTCCTAAAAGTTAGATATGAGTAATGCCTATGATCAAGTTGAGTGGGTTTTCTTAGAAAGAATGATGGGTGCCCTAGGATTTAATCCACACTGGATTTATCTAATTATGCAGTGTGTTAAGTCTGTGTCATACTCCTTGATTTTAAATGGGGATCAAATGGGTTATTTTGTACCTAAAAGGGTATCCGTCAAGGACACCCCTTATTATCTTACATTTTTCTCATATGTGCAAAAGGATTGTCAGCATTATTAAAGGATGTTGAAAGTAAAAATTTGATTTATGATATTACGGTTGAAAGAGGCTGTCCCATAATATCTCACCTCTTCTTTACAGATGACAACTTGTTTTTTTTTAAGGCCTCAATATCGGAAGCACTAGCTGTCAAAGATTTGTTATATTTATATGAAGTAGCTTCAAGATAGCAAGTTAACAATGACAAATCAGCCATGGTATGCAACAGAAATGTCCTAGATGTCAGGGCTAAAGAAGTAAGATCGATACTAGGGATTCTAAGAGTCCAACAACAAGAGAAATATCTTGGTTTGCAATTGGTTGTAGGCAAATCCAAGAAATAGGTATTTGTAAGTATAAGAGAACGAGTATGGAAGAAGTTTCAAGGGTGGAAGGAACAATTATTGTCTAAGGCAGGGAAGGAAGTCCTCATTAAAGTATAGTCCAATCTATCCCGACCTATGCAATGGGGTGTTTCAAACTCCCAAATTATCTTTGCAACGAGCTCGAATCCTTGGCATCTAATTTTTGGTGGGAACAAAAAGATGAGGAAAAGAAAATTCACTAGGTGAAGTGGGCAGAAATATGTAAAAACAAAGCTAAAGGTGGTATGGGTTTTTGCAACTTTAGAACTTTCAATTTGGCGATGCTAGCCAAACAAGCTTGGCGAATTCACCATGAAACCAATTTCCTTCTTTCATAAAGTGTTGAAAGCCAAATATTTTCTGAATGATTCATTTATGAATGCTAAGCTTGGATATAGGCCCTCATACTCTTGGAGAAGCATTTTTGAACCAGGAGAGTTTTAGAAGCTGGATCTTGATGGAGGATTGGGGATGGATCCAAAATAAAAGTTTGGCAAGATAGGTGGATTCCTACTCCAACGACTTTTAAGGTTGTTACTCCCAAGAATACTTTGCATGACGAGGCCACAATCAATGATCTTATTGATTCAACAACTCATCAGTGGAAGGAAAGTTTGATCAATGAAGTTTTTCTAAGTCATGAAGCATAGACGATTAGGTGAATACCCTTGGGTTCCTCATTCATGGTAGATAAGCTCATATGACATTACGATTCGAAGGGTAGATTTTCTGTTCGAAGTGCATATCATATTGCATTTGATTGAACTCTAGCTTGCCCAATGAATCCTGAAGATGCTTCTTCATCATCAGGTTTCGAACATAACAATTGAAAATTCATTGGGAATTAGAAGTTACCAGATAAAATTAAAATATGCGCTTGGAGAATGGCGACTAACACTCTCCCTACTAATGAAAATCTTATGTGAAGGAGGATTTAGACGGATGACATGTGTTGTGTTTGTGGAAATAAATTTGAAATTGTGCTGCATATGGTGAAAGAATGTACTTGGGCCAACGAATCATGGGAATCCAGTAAACTAAACTATCTTATGCAGCATACAACAAGCCAAATCTATAGTTGATTGTGGGAAATGTCACAACAGATGAATCTACGTCAATTCTCCCTATTTTTGGTCAATTATTGGTTAATTTGGACGAATAGAAATGAAGTGTTATGTCAGAATTTGAAGAAGGACCCTGCGTTAATAAGTTATATGTCAACTGATTATATTGCACGGTACGAACAAGCAGTGGACTCCAGCGCTTTGGCACCAGCAACAGTAGACGCAATGTCTATGTGGTTCCCCCAAGTATAGGCTCTTTAAAGGTTAATTTTGATGGGGCCGTGTTCGAGGTAGAAGGAGCAAATGGAGCAGGCATGGTAATAAGAGATGAATGAGGTACCTTTGCTGCTGGCTTGTGTAGGAAAGTCATCTCCCCTTGTGTGGCACAAACAATAGAAATTTTAGCTTCTAGGGAGGCTGTCCACTTTGCTGTGCAACAAGGCTGTGATGGAATTGTCTTGAAAGGGGATTCAATTAACGTAATGAAGATACTCACAGATGTCGAAAGTGAGTTTGATCCGTTGGACTTTGTTTTAGCAAATATCAGGATTAGTCTACATACTCTTTGCTATTATTTTGTATCCATAGCTAGAAAAACAGAAAATAAGGTAGTTCATAAGCTAGCTAGACATACTATTATTGTTGATGGCGTGGCTATATGGGAGAAGGAGGTATCAACTTTCATAGTGCCCCTTTTCCTCTTGGATGCTCCTATTTAATCAAATTTCTACCGTTTCTCTCAAAAAAAAAAAAAAAATTCCTTCTCCCAACCCCCACAAAAAAAAATGAGAAAAAAAATAATAGTTATGCTCAATAGTTTATGATCTATGTGGCTTAACTTTTTTAGACTTCTCGTAAAAGACGTTGACGCAGCAACACTAAGCTTCCAAAGAAAAGATACAACTTCCACGAAATTGTTGCAGCAACATTAATCTTGAAAGCCTCGAATATTTCATGTGACTTTATGTCGGTTAAATTACTGTTAATAATATTTGAGACAATTTATTAAATAAATAAGATTATACAAAATTTTTGTCATTATGAGATTTGAGAAGGATTACACGAATTCCATCTAAACTTTATATGCATGAACGAAACTAGAGTCAAATATAATTAGTGTTGTACTCAGAATTTTTATTCAATTGGGTCATTGAACAATTTGTTGGGATTGTTGGGTCCATAAAAAATTTATCGCTCATAAATTTTTTAGTCCCAATATGAATGATTTATTTTTGACCGAATTAGAGAAATGATCGACCAAGATTTGGATAAATTAGTCTGAATATTCTCTCTGATTGTAATATAAAAAAAAAAGAATAAATAATACATAAAATAAAAATATTATAAGAAGTAAGAACCAATGACATCACTTTACCAATTTATGACACTACTTCTCAGAAATTGTTCCGTCTCTTCCGCGCACTTTCGCCATCCACTCTTTTCATCCAACTTTCTGGAATTCTCCAGACTGTCCAACGCAAAAATTAACACCAGGGCTGTTTGGTGAAGGGTACGAGCGGTTTGACAAGATGAGTTTGAAAAAAATGGTTTAAAGAATCCTCAAATTTCATATTTGAATTAAAAATTTAATCTTGAGTTTTCAAATCAAATCCGTAGTTGACCCGAATATTAAACTCGTGACCGTGAGTTTGGTCAAACCTAAGAGGAGAGTGAGTTTGGGAAGATGGTTAAGAGATTAAGAATTCAAAAAAAAAATTATACCTCTTAATATGAGTATGAATTAGATTGATCAAAACTAAAATAGTCATTTACGGGATAAATAGTTGTTAATAATTCTGAAATATCCATAGATCTTATATGTGTATGTGTTGCATACCAAACATTGATATAGACAAGATTCAATGTTGAATTCCATCTTTATAAAGACGGGTTTCAGTTTAGGGAAGCCAATCCAAATCTTTCTCAAAAATCTATCAAAACAAGCCCATGTGGTGTTAATAACAAATTAATATGAAAATAAGCCCAACGAATGACAAAAATACGGAATTAGTTCTCAAACAATTCCTTTGATTTAAATATTGATGTACGTATTTAGAAGAAAAAATAACTGTAAATTTTAGTTTTGATATTTTCATTTATAGCTAATATTTGTCAATGTCAATAGAAAATAAATGATACACATTCACCAAAGGTAATTATAAGGTCATTTTGAACCAGTAATTAATAGCACGACAATAGTAGGTGCAATTTTATTTTGTTTCAATCGTTTTATCGATGATCATATAACAATAAAATAAAATATAAAATATAAATTTTACATTTATCCTATTTTAATTAGAAAAAAAATAAAAAAATTAGCACCAATTTTTTTAATACCCTAACACATCCGTACTTCATCAGTTACTCTGATTATTTCCTTTCACTTTCTTCACCCCCTCACAAAGTCTAACCCTTACTTTTTTTTGGTGCTTAAAAATGGACATATAAATATATCACTATACATCTTCGTTGGAGAATATTATTTTTTAGCATTATATAATTATTTATGATAAATTTTATTGCACTGAGTTGAAGTTAAAATTTCACTGCATATTTCAAGTGGGAAAAAAATAAGTTTAACCCCATCAAAATATTATACTACAAAGATTAGAGACTTACTTCATCAATTTTTATTTTTTATTTTTGGTTCAACAGTAAAAAATATTCAAATTAATTTACGTGCATCTCAAATTTTTTTTTTTTTTTTAGTTTGTTAAAAATAAGTCATTTAGGTGAATCACACTTAGATTAATATATTCATAAAAAATAAATTTATAATGATCTAATCTTATGATATTATCAAAATTCAAGTTAAAAATTTAATCCTTCTCTTATTATCACTTGAAGTAGCTTGCGGGTTATCCTACTTCATCAATTGCTCCGTCTCTTCTCTCACTTTCTTCACCACCTCACAAAGGCAAACCCCTTCTGGAATTTCCCGGATTCTCCCAAATGACACGTCGACAGGCACTAGTCCAGCACACTTGGTCACCACGAAAGGCCATTTCCGTCATTTCACACCCACGTTGATCTATATTAAAGCACAGCAACCCAACTACTCCCAAAGTATCCAGTTTACTTGAGCAGTGAGAGCACCGAAGAAAATCTTTTGTTTTTGCTGACTCAATGGAGAGAGGTAGCGACAACCGTGGAAGTGGTGGCTCTGGCCATGGTCGGGGCGGCGGCGGTGGTAGAGGTGGGAATTACCCACGACACCAGTACCATCAGGAGGGTCAGTATCAAGGAGGTAGTGTTGGCGGAAGAGGACGGGTTTGGGTTCCTACCCAGATCGGTGGTCAGCAGCGGGGTAATTACCCCGTTCACAAAGGTCAGAGTGGTGGGTCTGTTCAGTCTCCGTCTCCGTCTCCGTCTCCGTCTCAGAGAGTTCCTGATCAAACGAATCCTAGTATTCCTCTTAACTTATTTCTTTAAATCTTAATGCGAATATGAATGTGTTCAAGGTGTGACTCACAATTCCAAATACAATTAGCTAATTTAACACGAAATTGGCTCGAAATTAATGGGTGTATATATGTTGTAAGCTTGTGAATCTATTAAACACAGAGACAAGGAGCCGATGATCCACAATTATAGGTGGTTAGTACGAATCAAAGTATCCCCACAAATGTTACTTGCACAAAAAGTAACAAATAAGGTCCTCGCTAAGTCAGAACCTGGCCAAAACGCAAGGCTTTCCGTACATAACTAACTTCACCCAAAGTTTCCTAACCACAATGCTCCTTTTTTGTTCCCCATTCACATTGGTTACCCAAAGTCATCGAACCTTCTGGATTTCCCCAGATTCTCCCACTACATAAATTAATAATTTATGTTAATAACTAATTAACATGGATTCAAAAATAAAAAAAATAGTTGAAGAAAGAGTTATAGCTTTGGTTTTTTAATTTATAGGTTATATTAAACAATGGGGGATGGAAAAGGAACATTTAGAACCACCCCACTTGGAGTTGTCTGATACCCCCAATGAATTACTAAGGCCATAATTATGGTACTTAATCGAGTCGAATCGAGTTTTGTGAATTTTGATTCGAGTCTGTCAAGTTCTTTTTTTCAAGGAGTCTAAAATATTGTTCAAATTCGACTTGTTTAAAAAATGAGTCGAGTCCAAACTCAAGTAGAACTCATATGATACTAAGAAAATAATTTTAAAAAATTATAAAATATTTATTTTTTATTTGCAATATCAATCGTATTATCAATGTCTAATCTTTATTTTGATTCATTTATTATTCGTGTTAATTGATATTTCTATTTTTAGATTTCGTATTGTGTTGTGTTAATAAATAAAATAATATTTCTAAATTACGAGTAAATATTGGATGTAACATTGACATTACATTATCATTGACAAGTGATATCATCATCAAATAATAAATTTACAAATGAGTAAAGTGAATTACACTTGAGTAATTATTAAATGATATAACACATAAAATACTAAAATAAATAAGATTCACCTACTTAGGGCGTCTCTAATCCTTATTCAAATTTAGATTCAAATTTTAATTTGAGTAAAAAAAGTCTAAAAAACTTGTTCTAACCTTGACTCAAATTTATACCAAATCAAGAAAGACTCAATTTTTTATTTAAATATTTAATGGTGAGATTTCATCATCTTTTAAATATTTAATGATCATTCTTACTCCTTTTTAAATTTGAGTTTATTCTCATTTAAATTTAAATTTCTCCTTCTTTAAATTTGAGTTTGGTCATCGGAGTCTTTTATATCAAATCAAGCTTTTTACTCAAATATTAATTTAAATTTGAATAAAAATTTGAGTCATAGTCGGAGATGCTTTTGATATTTTATTTTTTTTCCTAAATTACGAGCACTGCTCCATACTTGGTCACCACGAAAGGCTATTTGTGTCATTTCACACACACCTTCATCTATTTAAAGCACCACACACCGGACTGAAGAAAGTCTTCGACTCTCCAGTTTGATTCGGTAGTGAGAACTGAAGAAAGTCTTTTATCGTAGCAGTTTCAATGGAGAGGAGTAGCGACAATCAAGGAAGTGGCGGCTCTGGCCGTGGTCGCGGCGGCACNGTGTTGGCGGAAGAGGACGGGTTTGGGTTCCTACCCAGATCGGTGGTCAGCAGCGGGGTAATTACCCCGTTCACAAAGGTCAGAGTGGTGGGTCTGTTCAGTCTCCGTCTCCGTCTCCGTCTCCGTCTCAGAGAGTTCCTGATCAAACGAATCCTAGTATTCCTCTTAACTTATTTCTTTATATCTTAATGCGAATATGAATGTGTTCAAGGTGTGACTCACAATTCCAAATACAATTAGCTAATTTAACACGAAATTGGCTCGAAATTAATGGGTGTATATATGTTGTAAGCTTGTGAATCTATTAAACACAGAGACAAGGAGCCGATGATCCACAATTATAGGTGGTTAGTACGAATCAAAGTATCCCCACAAATGTTACTTGCACAAAAAGTAACAAATAAGGTCCTCGCTAAGTCAGAACCTGGCCAAAACGCAAGGCTTTCCGTACATAACTAACTTCACCCAAAGTTTCCTAACCACAATGCTCCTTTTTTGTTCCCCATTCACATTGGTTACCCAAAGTCATCGAACCTTCTGGATTTCCCCAGATTCTCCCACTACATAAATTAATAATTTATGTTAATAACTAATTAACATGGATTCAAAAATAAAAAAAATAGTTGAAGAAAGAGTTATAGCTTTGGTTTTTTAATTTATAGGTTATATTAAACAATGGGGGATGGAAAAGGAACATTTAGAACCACCCCACTTGGAGTTGTCTGATACCCCCAATGAATTACTAAGGCCATAATTATGGTACTTAATCGAGTCGAATCGAGTTTTGTGAATTTTGATTCGAGTCTGTCAAGTTCTTTTTTTCAAGGAGTCTAAAATATTGTTCAAATTCGACTTGTTTAAAAAATGAGTCGAGTCCAAACTCAAGTAGAACTCATATGATACTAAGAAAATAATTTTAAAAAATTATAAAATATTTATTTTTTATTTGCAATATCAATCGTATTATCAATGTCTAATCTTTATTTTGATTCATTTATTATTCGTGTTAATTGATATTTCTATTNCAACCCATGATTTGGGCTCAGGTCTGGTATGAATCTAGGCTCGTCTGATTAGACTCAAATGGGTCGATTAGAGTTAAATAGGGTATGAGCAATAATTTCTACTGGGCATGAAATTGGCACATAACCAACTAAAAATGATTATAGCTAAATTGGGTATTAGTGTGGGTAAACTTTGATACGACATGGTAATACTCAAGACGACACACAACCCATTGATAATCACGTGTGTGTGGAACATGGATAGGCTATATGTTTATTCTGAAAGAGTTTTAGCGCAACTGGGGCGATGTGTAAATGTTGGTTATCGTGTTTTTGTGAGTTGATAAGCGTGTACGACCACCATAAAGTTAGCATGTTTATTTTCGTTTTTTTCTAAAGAGGTTTTTATTATTTATTTATTAGGATAAAGTTATATTGCATAAATTGTTGTACAAATTTTGTATCCCAAGTGATGTGTCAAAATTCCATGCATTGAATATTTAGTGGAGTTAGTGGACCCTACTAATCCAACCACCTGCATTGATTTGAGATACAAAATTTGGGTAAATATTTGTGTAGCATAGCATTACTCTATTTATTTTATTTAATTTTTGTTTGTTTGTTTGTTTGTTTTTTTTTTTTGGGGGGGGGATTGAATGTAGTAGGTTTGCATAGCATGAATTTTTGAGAAGAAAACAAAGACTTTCAGATTTAGAAATTTATTTATCCATTCTATGATGATGGTTTCATTGTTTTTCAAGTAAATTGTGTTGGTGTGGATTCTTCAATATAACAAAATTACTTATTAAGATTTCTGGAATGATATTAAATTTAGAAATACGCTAAATAGAAACACGTAAATATGCTTATGTAATAATTAGCAAAGCAGGAACATGCAAGGAAAAATAGTACCATACTAACATGTAACGCTGCAATAAATAAATGAATTGAACATTACACAAATTCACGAAAGTTTATTCGAAACGATGAGCATATCCTACTTTAATTTATGTTCAAAGTCGGCCAAAAATCAGATTTTATAACTAAAATTCTGCGTTAGTCCAACAAATTGATCATGATTTATTGGTTTAGGTCTATTACTGGTTTGCAAGATTGGGTAGGTATTTGTTTTGTTGAAAATGAAAATCATTACTTTGATATGAAATTAAAAAGAAAAGTATTTAGTGTCAACTGTTATTGATGGTTCAAGAATTTTTGTTCACAACTTTTAATGGAAATGATGGTGATAGACATAGATTATAAATTAAAAAGAACAATGCATTAGAACAAAATTTTGATCTTTGATTATAACATAATCAAAGCTTATTGATCTTTTTGTATTTTGATTGGCTTGAAGATTTTGTGTCGACATGAAAGTGCACGTATATGTTTTTATGCCTCGGATATAATGTGTATGTATGGTCATAGGCTTGATTGTGGGTTTATAAANTTCTTTAAATTTGAGTTTGGTCATCGGAGTCTTTTATATCAAATCAAGCTTTTTACTCAAATATTAATTTAAATTTGAATAAAAATTTGAGTCATAGTCGGAGATGCTTTTGATATTTTATTTTTTTTCCTAAATTACGAGCACTGCTCCATACTTGGTCACCACGAAAGGCTATTTGTGTCATTTCACACACACCTTCATCTATTTAAAGCACCGCACACCGGACTGAAGAAAGTCTTCGACTCTCCAGTTTGATTCGGTAGTGAGAACTGAAGAAAGTCTTTTATCGTAGCAGTTTCAATGGAGAGGAGTAGCGACAATCAAGGAAGTGGCGGCTCTGGCCGTGGTCGCGGCGGCACCGGAAGTAATCGTGGTGGCGGTGGTGGCAGAGGTGGGAATTACCCACGTAACCAACACCATCAGCAGGGTCAGTATCAAAGTGGTGGTGGTGGAAGAGGAGTAGGTAGGGGTTGGGTTCCCATCCAGACCGGTGATCAGCAGCGGGGTAATAGGCCGCATCAAAGAGGTCAAGGTGGTGGCGCGTACAGGCCACATCAACAGAGTGGTCAGGGTGTGGGGCCTACAAGGGTGGAATCAAGTGAAGGTTGTGTGGTTGGTGGAGGAGGAGGAGCGGATGGTGGAAGAGGAGTGTGGACTTGGAGGCCTAGGGGACCCACTTTTGTGCCTGGTCAATCCCAACCTGGGTCTTTGCCTGGTATACCTCTTAACTTTTTTGTTTACATTTTACTTTGAATATGTATGTGTCATAGTGAGATTGATGAATTAGCATGTTTATGATAGTTAGCTTTAGCCGGTGGTAAATGGTTGGGATATTGCACAAAAGTGGATTTATGTATGGAATAAAACAATTAATAAAACAGTTAACGACAAGAAATAATAATTGGGTGGTTGGGTCTGGCGATCTAACCAAGGTGGTTAGAGAATATTATTAATGAAATAGTACAGAGTACGAGTGCGCAATAATATGTTCAAGGTGAGATGTGTGAGATCAGTCAATATGTGTGGGGGATTTATAATTTATAGGCACAGGGCCCTAGCTGTGACGGTGACGTAAAGGTCAAGTTACTAAGGCACTACCTTGGAGGAATGACTATCCCGATAATTACTATCCCATGAGCGTTGACTCTCCCTGAACTCTTGAGTTTTGGACTAAACTGTAGCCTTGGGCTACAATTTGGTTTGTTTTTTAATGGTTTGGGCGCAACCCATGATTTGGGCTCAGGTCTGGTATGAATTTAGGCTCGTCTGATTAGACTCAAATGGGTCGATTAGAGTTAAATAGGGTATGAGCAATAATTTCTACCGGGCATGAAATTGACACATAACCAACTAAAAATGATTATAGCTAAATTGGGTATTAGTGTGGGTAAACTTTGATACGACATGGTAATACTCAAGACGACACACAACCCATTGATAATCACGTGTGTGTGGAACATGGATAGGCTATATGTTTATTCTGAAAGAGTTTTAGCGCAACTGGGGTGATGTGTAAATGTTGGTTATCGTGTTTTTGTGAGTTGATAAGTGTGTAAGATCACTATAAAGTTAGCATGTTTATTTTCGTTTTTTTCTAAAGAGGTTTTTATTATTTATTTATTTGNAGCACACTTGGTCACCACGAAAGGCCATTTCCGTCATTTCACACCCACGTTGATCTATATTAAAGCACAGCAACCCAACTACTCCCAAAGTATCCAGTTTACTTGAGCAGTGAGAGCACCGAAGAAAATCTTTTGTTTTTGCTGACTCAATGGAGAGAGGTAGCGACAACCGTGGAAGTGGTGGCTCTGGCCATGGTCGGGGCGGCGGCGGTGGTAGAGGTGGGAATTACCCACGACACCAGTACCATCAGGAGGGTCAGTATCAAGGAGGTAGTGTTGGCGGAAGAGGACGGGTTTGGGTTCCTACCCAGATCGGTGGTCAGCAGCGGGGTAATTACCCCGTTCACAAAGGTCAGAGTGGTGGGTCTGTTCAGTCTCCGTCTCCGTCTCCGTCTCCGTCTCAGAGAGTTCCTGATCAAACGAATCCTAGTATTCCTCTTAACTTATTTCTTTATATCTTAATGCGAATATGAATGTGTTCAAGGTGTGACTCACAATTCCAAATACAATTAGCTAATTTAACACGAAATTGGCTCGAAATTAATGGGTGTATATATGTTGTAAGCTTGTGAATCTATTAAACACAGAGACAAGGAGCCGATGATCCACAATTATAGGTGGTTAGTACGAATCAAAGTATCCCCACAAATGTTACTTGCACAAAAAGTAACAAATAAGGTCCTCGCTAAGTCAGAACCTGGCCAAAACGCAAGGCTTTCCGTACATAACTAACTTCACCCAAAGTTTCCTAACCACAATGCTCCTTTTTTGTTCCCCATTCACATTGGTTACCCAAAGTCATCGAACCTTCTGGATTTCCCCAGATTCTCCCACTACATAAATTAATAATTTATGTTAATAACTAATTAACATGGACTCAAAAATAAAAAAAATAGTTGAAGAAAGAGTTATAGCTTTGGTTTTTTAATTTATAGGTTATATTAAACAAATGGGGGATGGAAAAGGAACCACCCCACTTGGAGTTGTCTGATACCCCCAATGAATTACTAAGGCCATAATTATGGTACTTAATCGAGTCGAATCGAGTTTTGTGAATTTTGATTCGAGTCTGTCAAGTTCTTTTTTTCAAGGAGTCTAAAATATTGTTCAAATTCGACTTGTTTAAAAAATGAGTCGAGTCCAAACTCATATGATACTAAGAAAATAATTTTAAAAAATTATAAAATATTTATTTTTTATTTGCAATATCAATCGTATTATCAATGTCTAATCTTTATTTTGATTCATTTATTATTCGTGTTAATTGATATTTCTATTTTTAGATTTCGTGTTGTGTTGTGTTAATAAATAAAATAATATTTCTAAATTACGAGTAAATATTGGATGTAACATTGACATTTCATTATCATTGACAAGTGATATCATCATCAAATAATAAATTTACAAATGAGTAAAGTGAATTACACTTGAGTAATTATTAAATGATATAACACATAAAATACTAAAATAAATAAGATTCACCTACTTAGGGCGTCTCTAATCCTTATTCAAATTTAGATTCAAATTTTAATTTGAGTAAAAAAAGTCTAAAAAACTTGTTCTAACCTTGACTCAAATTTATACCAAATCAAGAAAGACTCAATTTTTTATTTAAATATTTAATGGTGAGATTTCATCATCTTTTAAATATTTAATGATCATTCTTACTCCTTTTTAAATTTGAGTTTATTCTCATTTAAATTTAAATTTCTCCTTCTTTAAATTTGAGTTTGGTCATCGGAGTCTTTTATATCAAATCAAGCTTTTTACTCAAATATTAATTTAAATTTGAATAAAAATTTGAGTCATAGTCGGAGATGCTTTTGATATTTTATTTTTTTTCCTAAATTACGAGCACTGCTCCATACTTGGTCACCACGAAAGGCTATTTGTGTCATTTCACACACACCTTCATCTATTTAAAGCACCGCACACCGGACTGAAGAAAGTCTTCGACTCTCCAGTTTGATTCGGTAGTGAGAACTGAAGAAAGTCTTTTATCGTAGCAGTTTCAATGGAGAGGAGTAGCGACAATCAAGGAAGTGGCGGCTCTGGCCGTGGTCGCGGCGGCACCGGAAGTAATCGTGGTGGCGGTGGTGGCAGAGGTGGGAATTACCCACGTAACCAACACCATCAGCAGGGTCAGTATCAAAGTGGTGGTGGTGGAAGAGGAATAGGTAGGGGTTGGGTTCCCATCCAGACCGGTGATCAGCAGCGGGGTAATAGGCCGCATCAAAGAGGTCAAGGTGGTGGCGCGTACAGGCCACATCAACAGAGTGGTCAGGGTGTGGGGCCTACAAGGGTGGAATCAAGTGAAGGTTGTGTGGTTGGTGGAGGAGGAGGAGCGGATGGTGGAAGAGGAGTGTGGACTTGGAGGCCTAGGGGACCCACTTTTGTGCCTGGTCAATCCCAACCTGGGTCTTTGCCTGGTATACCTCTTAACTTTTTTGTTTACATTTTACTTTGAATATGTATGTGTCATAGTGAGATTGATGAATTAGCATGTTTATGATAGTTAGCTTTAGCCGGTGGTAAATGGTTGGGATATTGCACAAAAGTGAATTTATGTATGGAATAAAACAATTAATAAAACAGTTAACGACAAGAAATAATTTTTGGGTGGTTGGGTCTGGCGATCTAACCAAGGTGGTCAGAGAATATTATTAATGAAATAGTACAGAGTACGAGTGCGCAATAGTATGTTCAAGGTGAGATGTGTGAGATCAGTCAATATGTGTGGGGGATTTATAATTTATAGGCACAGAGCCCTAGCTGTGATGGTGACGTAAAGGTCAAGTTACTAAGGTACTACCTTAGAGGAATGACTATCCCATGAGCGTTGACTCTCTCCGAACTCTTGAGTTTTAGACTAAACTGTAGCCTTGGGCTACAGTTTGGTTTGTTTTTTAATGGTTTGGGCTCAACCCATGATTTGGGCTCAACCCATGATTTGGGCTCAGGTCTGGTATGAATCTAGGCTCGTCTGATTAGACTCAAATGGGTCGATTAGAGTTAAATAGGGTATGAGCAATAATTTCTACTGGGCATGAAATTGGCACATAACCAACTAAAAATGATTATAGCTAAATTGGGTATTAGTGTGGGTAAACTTTGATACGACATGGTAATACTCAAGACGACACACAACCCATTGATAATCACGTGTGTGTGGAACATGGATAGGCTATATGTTTATTCTGAAAGAGTTTTAGCGCAACTGGGGCGATGTGTAAATGTTGGTTATCGTGTTTTTGTGAGTTGATAAGCGTGTACGACCACCATAAAGTTAGCATGTTTATTTTCGTTTTTTTCTAAAGAGGTTTTTATTATTTATTTATTAGGATAAAGTTATATTGCATAAATTGTTGTACAAATTTTGTATCCCAAGTGATGTGTCAAAATTCCATGCATTGAATATTTAGTGGAGTTAGTGGACCCTACTAATCCAACCACCTGCATTGATTTGAGATACAAAATTTGGGTAAATATTTGTGTAGCATAGCATTACTCTATTTATTTTATTTAATTTTTGTTTGTTTGTTTGTTTGTTTTTTTTTTTTGGGGGGGGGATTGAATGTAGTAGGTTTGCATAGCATGAATTTTTGAGAAGAAAACAAAGACTTTCAGATTTAGAAATTTATTTATCCATTCTATGATGATGGTTTCATTGTTTTTCAAGTAAATTGTGTTGGTGTGGATTCTTCAATATAACAAAATTACTTATTAAGATTTCTGGAATGATATTAAATTTAGAAATACGCTAAATAGAAACACGTAAATATGCTTATGTAATAATTAGCAAAGCAGGAACATGCAAGGAAAAATAGTACCATACTAACATGTAACGCTGCAATAAATAAATGAATTGAACATTACACAAATTCACGAAAGTTTATTCGAAACGATGAGCATATCCTACTTTAATTTATGTTCAAAGTCGGCCAAAAATCAGATTTTATAACTAAAATTCTGCGTTAGTCCAACAAATTGATCATGATTTATTGGTTTAGGTCTATTACTGGTTTGCAAGATTGGGTAGGTATTTGTTTTGTTGAAAATGAAAATCATTACTTTGATATGAAATTAAAAAGAAAAGTATTTAGTGTCAACTGTTATTGATGGTTCAAGAATTTTTGTTCACAACTTTTAATGGAAATGATGGTGATAGACATAGATTATAAATTAAAAAGAACAATGCATTAGAACAAAATTTTGATCTTTGATTATAACATAATCAAAGCTTATTGATCTTTTTGTATTTTGATTGGCTTGAAGATTTTGTGTCGACATGAAAGTGCACGTATATGTTTTTATGCCTCGGATATAATGTGTATGTATGGTCATAGGCTTGATTGTGGGTTTATAAAGTTCAGTGGTTGTTTTATTTTTCTGCACAGCTCATGTTATTCCAAATATCCAATCATTGGAAATTTCAGAGCAGAAGCCTCCATCAACTATTCTGGATGGTAGAGAGAAAAAACTTATGCCCATAAAACGGCCTGACAATGGGGGCAAGCTTGCAATCAGGCAGGTAAGGCTTCTCGTCAACCATTTTCCTGTCAGTTTTGATCCAGAGAGGACGGTATTCCACTATGACGTGGATGTTAAACCAGATATGTCCCCACACAATTGTTCTGCAAAGAAATCAATTTCGAAATCTGTTCTGCGTTTGATAAAGGACAAACTATTCTCTGATGATCCAATGCGATTTCCTCTGAACATGACTACTTTTGATGGCAAGAAGAACATTTACAGTGCTGTGCCATTGCCCACGGGGAATTTCAAGGTGGAATTGTCTCGCAGGGAAGAGATGAAGAGCCGCTCCTATATATTGACAGTTAAGTTAGTAAACGAGCTGAAGTTTAACACGCTAGAGGATTACTTGAGCGGAAACCTTTCGTGTATCCCTCGTGATATACTACAGGGGATGGATTTGATAATGAATGAGAATCCGTGTAGGCATAGGATCTCTGTTGGGTGCAGCTTTTATTGCAAAGAGTTCAGGGCAGAAGATGACCTCGGGTGTGGCATTGCAGCGTTTAGAGGCTCTCAACATAGCATAAAGCTCACCTCCCAGCGTCCAGGCTTATGTTTGGACTCTTCAGTTATGGCATTGCGTAAACGATTGCCGGTCATAGACTTCCTTATGGAGCATTTTCGGGGTTTCCGAGAAGTAAGTGACATCAGAAAGTGGAAAAGAGAAGTGACAAGTGCAATAAAAGGATTGAAAGTTTATGTAACTCACCGCAACACCACACAGAAGTATATTATAGCAGGGTTAAGCAGTCAAAATACAGGAGATCTTAAATTCATTCTTGAAGATCCAGAGGGGAAGCATCCACCAAGGGAAATTGGTCTTATCCAATATTTCAGGGAGAAATATAGGACGGAAATTATGTACAAGGATATTCCCTGTCTAGACTTGCGGAGATGTGATCGAAAAAATTATGTGCCTATGGAATTCTGTACTTTGGTGGAGGGGCAAAGGTACCCGAAGGAGGACTTGGATAGAGACTCACGCCTGTTATTGAAGGAAAAATTAACGCCTCCACAAAGGAAAAACATTATCTGTGAGATGGTGCAGGCTGAAGATGGACCTTGTGGGTATGTATTTTCACTTAAGCCTCTATATTTCAGCATAATTTGTTGCACAGTAGTTTGGTTGCTTCTCTAAATTGTTTTTTAACAAGATATTTTTAGCGTAAAATATTATGTGGTAGTTTTATGTTGAGCCTCTTCATTTTTTAGCACAATTTTACTTAATCCTCCACGCTTATGTAGTAAAATATTGTGTTGATTTTCATGTTGTTGATAATGCAAATGTCAATCCCTTTTTGTGGTCTTGCAGAGATGTTGCTCAAAATTTTGGAATTGTAGTTGACACTACCATGACAAGAGAACTTGGTCGTGTCATTGAACCACCTACTTTAAAAGTTGGCAATGGGAATATGGTAAGAGTTGACAGGGAGGACTGTCAATATAACCTCGTTGGTAAATCTGTGGTGGAAGGCAAGCCAGTCAAGCGATGGGCCTTGATAGATTGCAGTTCAGATGATCGTTATAATAAACTGAATTCTGGTGTTTTCATTCAGAATCTTAGAAATAGATGTAGAAGTCTAGGCGTCTGCATGGAGGAACCTGTTTTGTGCCGTTTCACTGGCATGCATGAATTCTCTGGTGTCGGAGCAATTCAAGAACTTCTTGCAAGTGTGGTTAAGGAGGCTAATGGGAAATGCAAGGGCCGGTTACAAATTATTGTTTGTGTGATGACCGTGAAGCATCCTGGAAAAAAGTANGAACATGACTACTTTTGATGGCAAGAAGAACATTTACAGTGCTGTGCCATTGCCCACGGGGAATTTCAAGGTGGAATTGTCTCGCAGGGAAGAGATGAAGAGCCGCTCCTATATATTGACAGTTAAGTTAGTAAAAGNTGTGATGACCATGAAGCATCCTGGAAAAAAGTATCTTAAATGGGTCTCTGAGACTCAGATTGGGGTATTGACTCAATGTTGCTTGTCCAGTTATGCCAACAAAGGGAATGATCAGTGTTATGCTAAGGTTTCTCTCAAGATTAATGCCAAGCTTGGGGGTAGTAATGTCGAACTAATTGAACGACTCCCCTGTTTTGAGGGTGAAGAACATGTTATGCTTGTGGGGGCAGATGTCAATCACCCTGATGCGTGGAATGCAACATGTCCATCAATCGCCGCGGTTGTTGCGACAATGAATCCAGCTGCCAATCGTTATGCTGCAAGGGTTCGTCCCCAGGAACACCGAAAGGAGAAGATTCTGAATTTTGGGACCATGTGTTTGGATCTAATCAACACCTATGATCGGCTTAACAAAACCAAGCCAACAAAAATTCTTATATTTCGTGATGGGGTAAGTGAAGGCCAATTTGAAATGGTTCTTAACGAAGAATTACTTGATATAAAGAGGGCTATATGCACCGAAGATTACCACCCAACAATCACTCTTGTTACTGCCCAGAAGCGACACCAGACTCGACTGTTTCTTGAGAATGAGAGGGATGGGGGTGCATCTGGTAACGTGCCTCCAGGAACAGTTATAGATACAACAATTTGTCATCCTTTTCAATTTGATTTCTATCTTTGCAGCTGTTATGGAACCCTCGGGACAAGCAAGCCGACGCACTACTGTGTCCTCTGGGATGAGCACAAATTTACGTCTGACCAATTACAGAAGCTCACATATCACTTGTGCTTCACCTTTGCACGATGCACCAAGCCTGTCTCGCTTGTCCCTCCAGTTTACTATGCTGACCTTGTTGCGTTCAGGGGACGTGAATATCAAGAGGTGGCAGTGGAGTTGCAGTCTCATGCTTCAGCCGCATCTTCATCCTCTGGTTCACCATCATCATCTTCGACTTCAGCTGCTTCATTTGATGAGAGGTTCTACAAACTTCACCCAGACCTCGAGAACGAGATGTTTTTCATTTGAGCGGCCAAACATGGTCGTCTAAATTTCCTTCACCGTTGAGCTATTCTCTATATCGTTCGCTGCTGGAAATGCCCAAATGCCACTCAAATCTCCTTTCCTAACAGCACTAATGAAGGAGTTTGTGCGTGAATCTAATGGGGTTTCAAGTCCATTTGCTGCCTGTTTGCATGGTTCTTAAAGCCATGTAGAACTAGAGGCATATGGTTAAGTACTATTTTCAATTTCATTTTGTGTGGATGTTTGTTTGGTTTCCTGGTTACCTGTCATGTTGGTAAAACATGAGTATAGTCAGTTGGGTTTGATGTGTGTTTGTGTGTGTTGATCAAGCTATGGAGAATGTAATATTTACAAATAATTAAAGGACTTGATGTTTGAGTAAGTTTCTAATTTGAACTGAATTTGAATGTACATGTCTTTTGGATTCTTCAATTATATGCCCAAATCTATATGTGCTTATGCCTACAACTGAAGTTCTTAATGCTGATTCTTTGGGTTCAATAATGTTCTATTAGAAAGCTGGTGCACAAAGAAGATGAGTAGGGGACTGGGTGCTTTGTAAATAAATCATGCAACTTGAGATTGTTTTAGTGGAAATGGAATGAATCATGAAAATAAAATACTCGTGTGAATGGAATGAATGTTGNCAACTTGAGATTGTTTTAGTGGAAATGGAATGAATCATGAAAATAAAATACTCGTGAATGGAATGAATGTCGAAATAAAACATTCTTATGAATAGAATATAATATACAATACAATTCCGATGTTCTAACTAGAATCAAGTGTTAAGAGTACAATTTTCATTCGTGTGAATTGTTTCTATTTTTGTTTGGGACAAAATTTTTAGCGTCAATTTATTCATGTCAATTCTAGATTTGTATAATGTTTGTATTTTCCCTTTCAAGTTGAAGTAAAACAACAAAGAAAGACAATGATCTTACAAAACCTAAAACAAAACCATAAATAGGAACCAAATACCCAAGAATTGGATTTCCACAAGCACACACTCGAATGCAAAACCAGCAGAAATGTATCCCATAAGTGTGACCAAAGTAGGACCTCCACTGCAATTGCAACTTAGAGGATACCCACTGCTCCACTTTGTATATTAGCTTTGTTCCTGTTGCAAAAATAAGGAAGTTGATTTAAAAACAATAAATGGAAAGACTAATTGTGCTCTTGTATAAGCCAAAAATATGGAAGACTTGAAATTCTTCAGGTTCAATTGGGAAGTGATATACATTTATTCATAGTCATTGAATATTCTCAATGCCAGAATGTGTACAGCCAAAATATGGAGGCACTAAATTCTATGTTATTGTTTGTATCCCGTTCGTAACTATAAACATTATGAATAAATAATGGAGAAGAAAACCATTTTCTTTTGTGGATAGAAAAACTCTTGGACATTTTAAAAGANTGCTCTTGTATAAGCCAAAAATATGGAAGACTTGAAATTCTTCAGGTTCAATTGGGAAGTGATATACATTTATTCATAGTCATTGAATATTCTCAATGCCAGAATGTGTACAGCCAAAATATGGAGGCACTAAATTCTATGTTATTGTTTGTATCCCGTTCGTAACTATAAACATTATGAATAAATAATGGAGAAGAAAACCATTTTCTTTTGTGGAGAGAAAAACTCCTGGACATTTTAAAAAGAAAAAAAAATGAAAGAATTCAAACCAATATTCTTTTAAGGGTAATATGGTCATAGATATACACATAAATATAGGTTATGAAATGAATTAAAACGAAAAAGAACGATATAATAGTGATTTTGATATACAAGTACAAAAATAACATATTAGTATTTATAGCTTTTTATAAGGGTATAATAGTAAATTAAAAAAATTCATGTTAAGGTGTTTTTATTATTAGTATAGATATAGATAGATATAGCTATAAATAATTATTAGGGTTAATCTCAAATTGTACCCTAANCGTAGTTTTATTATTAGTATATACATATAGATATAGCTATAAATAATTATTTGGATTAATCTCAAATTGCACCTTGAAAGATCATTCGAATTTTAATTTGTACCCTCAAAAATAAAAATTTATATCAATGCGCACTTGAAACTAACAACAGTCAGTTTACTGTCTAAAATTTGATGAATTAATTATACTTAGATCCCCTTATACTTGTCATTTAATCATTTAGACCCTCCTCATTTAAAATATTACTCTTACACCTCCTAATGTTTATGCATGTGTAACACATAACCCCTTGTTGTTGATATCTGTTAATATAACCGTTAAAAATATGATTTCATTATAATAAAAAATTATAATTTCATATTACCTTTTATTTTGTGGCCCCGTTATACTCTAAATTTCAAAATCAAACTTATCATTTGAATATCCAATATAATACATGTATTTATATAATGTTCTTTATATCTAATGCAATACATGACTTAAACAGAATTATTTGAATGTCCAATTGGAGGAACATTTTTAGTCATATTTAGATTCTCAAGGGATGTAAGTGTAATATTTCAAATGTCAGAAATTTAGGTGATTAAGTGATAATCATGAGGGGGTCTAGGTATGATTTATCTATTTAGTTTTAGAAGGTAAATTGATAGCTGTTAACTTGGGATGCACATTGATACAAATTTATATCTTTGAAGGTATAAATTGAGATATTTGATATTTAAAGGTACAAATTGAGATTCAAATAATCTTTCGAGGTGCAATTTGATATTAACCCTAATTATTATTACAACAACAATTATAAGATTTAAAATTTTCATTAACCATACAAGAGAAAGTATAAAAATTAGTTGTTTTATTAAGGATATTATTGTGAATCAAAAAAATTTCACTTAATTGTCTTTAATTAGTAGTAGTATAAATATAGATATGCATTTCAATGCAAAGTTAATAAAATTCTTTTTTTTTTCTGAACAATTAATAAAATTCTTATGATTCTATTTTTACATTTCATTTACCAAGACCATGTTTTAAGGAAAAGAATTGGTTGGTGATGGCAATTAGTACTACACATGAAAGAATAGAATAATATTTTATCTGTGTTTAGTGGGTGATCCACACATACTCCATCTCTATGTACAAAAGAACATCTATATGGGACCAAGTATTTTCACTATTAAAACCTAGAGGTTGTAAAACCTATAGTAATTGTTAGACCATACTTAACTTTCGCCAGTGTCTCTATGTAATTTATCAAATTAGAGGGGGAAAGAGATTGGGAAGTTTTCCTTTTTTACTTTATTAATGTTGAGACTAATCGAACTTGTGGTCCAGTGATTTACATTACCTTGTGTAGGGTCCTTCCTGACTTCTATAAAGTTAGCAAACATGGTTTGATTCACAGCCCTTCCCACTACTTCAATTGACAGTTTTGTAGCACGAGAGCCAGTTTATGAAATGTCTGTGATTTTTTGTCGTTGTGGCGTTACTAGTAGACTTTTCTTGTGGGTATGAGTTACGATGATCACACTCAAATAGGGGTTCCACTCTAATTACTTTTCGAACCTTTTTTGCACAGATAAAAATCTTTAATTTTAAGAATTTTGGTTAATAAAACAACAAATAAATTCTTTTCCAATCAAAATCTTCACTTTATATCACTTTTCATGGCAATGTAAACCCTACCTATGGTGGATAACAGGTTACCACATAGTCTCTCTCATCTCGTCTAACATATCCGAAAAATACCCAGCAAAAGTATAATACCCAAAAATATCGCTCACAAAGAAATTAACCAATATAAGGTTCTCTCGTTAATTAAGTCATCACTAGTCAAAGAACAAGGCTTCCGTACATAACTACCTTGGCCCACGGAACCCACCCCGATACTCTCTTCTTTAAAAAAAAAAAAAAAAAAGAAGAGAATATTGAGCATAAGAGCAACTCCAAGGGGCTTCGTAAACCATCCTTTTTAGCGATTTAAATAATCAATCCTTAAATATGGGCTCCAGAGGACTAGCTATCACTCTGGCTATTTCCCATTACCGCCGTTCGGCTGGCTACTCCCGCGCAGGGCAAAGACGCTAGCTACTCTTATTTTTGCGCAAACAACACCCCAGAGGCATAGTAGAAGATCGTCTTCATCGTCTTCAGAAGGCAGATNTAATAGTAAATTAAAAAAATTTCATATTACCGTAGTTTTATTATTAGTATATACATATAGATATAGCTATAAATAATTATTTGGATTAATCTCAAATTGCACCTTGAAAGATCATTCGAATTTTAATTTGTACCCTCAAAAATAAAAATTTATATCAATGCGCACTTGAAACTAACAACAGTCAGTTTACTGTCTAAAACTTGATGGATTAATTATACTTAGATCCCCTTATACTTGTCACTTAATCATTTAGACCCTCCTCATTTAAAATATTACTCTTACACCTCCTAATGTTTATGCATGTGTAACACATAACCCCTTGTCGTTGATATCTGTTAATATAACCGTTAAAAATATGATTTCATTATAATAAAAAATTATAATTTCATATTACCTTTTATTTTGTGGCCCCGTTATACTCTAAATTTCAAAATCAAACTTATCATTTGAATATCCAATATAATACATGTATTTATATAATGTTCTTTATATCTAATGCAATACATCACTTAAACAGAATTATTTGAATGTCCAATTGGGGGAACATTTTTAGTTATATTTAGATTCTCAAGGGATGTAAGTGTAATATTTCAAATGTCAGAATTTTAGGTGATTAAGTGATAATCATGAGGGGGTCTAGGTATGATTTATCTATTTAGTTTTAGACGGTAAATTGATAGCTGTTAACTTGGGATGCACATTGATACAAATTTATATCTTTGAAGGTATAAATTGAGATATTTGATATTTAAAGGTACAAATTGAGATTCAAATAATCTTTCGAGGTGCAATTTGATATTAACCCTAATTATTATTACAACAACAATTATAAGATTTAAAATTTTCATTAACCATACAAGAGAAAGTATAAAAATTAGTTGTTTTATTAAGGATATTATAGTGAATCAAAAAATTTTCACTTAATTGTCTTTAATTAGTAGTAGTATAAATATAGATATGCATTTCAATGCAAAGTTAATAAAATTCTTTTTTTTTTTTCTGAACAATTAATAAAATTCTCATGATTCTATTTTTACATTTCATTTACCAAGACCATGTTTTAAGGAAAAGAATTGGTGGGTGATGGCAATTAGTACTACTCATGAAAGAATAGAAGAATATTTTATCTGTGTTTAGTGGGTGATCCACACATACTCAATCTCTATGTACAAAAGAACATCTATATGGGACCAAGTATTTTCACTATTAAAACCTAGAGGTTGTAAAACCTATAGTAATTGTTAGACCATACTTAACTTTCGCCAGTGTCTCTATGTAATTTATCAAATTAGAGGGGGAAAGAGATTGGGAAGTTTTCCTTTTTTACTTTATTAATGTTGAGACTAATCGAACTTGTGGTCCAGTGATTTACATTACCTTGTGTAGGGTCCTTCCTGACTTCTATAAAGTTAGCAAACATGGTTTGATTCACAGCCCTTCCCACTACTTCAATTGACAGTTTTGTAGCACGAGAGCCAGTTTATGAAATGTCTGCGATTTTTTGTCGTTGTGGCGTTACTAGTAGGCTTTTCTTGTGGGTATGAGTTACGATGATCACACTCAAGTAGGGGTTCCACTCTAATTACTTTTCGAACCTTTTTTGCACAGAGAAAAATCTTTAATTTTAAGAATTTTGGTTAATAAAACAACAAATAAATTCTTTTCCAATCAAAATCTTCACTTTATATCACTTTTCATGGCAATGTAAACCCTACCTATGGTGGATAACAGGTTACCACATAGTCTCTCTCATCTCGTCTAACATATCCGAAAAATACCCAGCAAAAGTATAATACCCAAAAATATCGCTCACAAAGAAATTAACCAATATAAGGTTCTCTCGTTAATTAAGTCATCACTAGTCAAAGAACAAGGCTTCCGTACATAACTACCTTGNCTTTTCTTGTGGGTATGAGTTACGATGATCACACTCAAGTAGGGGTTCCACTCTAATTACTTTTCGAACCTTTTTTGCACAGAGAAAAATCTTTAATTTTAAGAATTTTGGTTAATAAAACAACAAATAAATTCTTTTCCAATCAAAATCTTCACTTTATATCACTTTTCATGGCAATGTAAACCCTACCTATGGTGGATAACAGGTTAGCTATCACTCTGGCTATTTCCCATTACCGCCGTTCGGCTGGCTACTCCCGCGCAGGGCAAAGACGCTAGCTACTCTTATTTTTGCGCAAACAACACCCCAGAGGCATAGTAGAAGATCGTCTTCATCGTCTTCAGAAGGCAGATACCATTTGCTTCAGGTACCTCACATTTGACTTATATTGCTAATTAGTAGAGTTATGCTTGTGTTTGATTTTTGATTTCAAACTTCAATTGGTTTTTGGTTTTCGGTTTTTGGTTTTCGATTGAAACGACCTCCTTCTTCAATGGCAAACAGAAATTTACCTCTTTCTACAATGGCGAAAAGAAATATACCTTTCAATTTCAGTGTCATTTCTGCACGATTGCTTTCTCTGTTATTCGCTTAGGGTTTTTGATTGTAGTCCATATGAACTGATTTGTTATTTTATTCCACTCGTCGTTGCTGATCCACTGCCATTGCCAATTGCTGCTGCAAGTTCAGACCTTCCCTTAATTCTGCTTCTCTATTTCTCTCGCTGCTTCTTTTCTATATGCTGCCTATTCTACATGCACAACATACACATCGCACAAAGCCTATAAGATGTTCGATCAAATGCCACAGAGTGATGACCAACACTCTGCGCATACACACATCACGCGGGCAAACACACATACAAAGCAACTGTTGAATTGGTTTTTTTATTAATAGTTTAAACACTGCTTTTTATTATTTTGCATGATTTGTGATGGGTTTTTTCAGGAAATAAATCTGATATTGCTTTGATAGTCTGATAAAACTGAGTTTGCACAGGGATGTGTTCTAAAACTTTGCTTTGATAGTCTTTGATAAATCTGAGTTTGCGCAGAGATGTGTTCTATTTGTTGAAAAGTCGAGCAATATTGTTAATTAAATTTGCTTCCAACTATTTGTGGAAATGTCCATANTAATTATTATTACAACAACAATTATAAGATTTAAAATTTTCATTAACCATACAAGAGAAAGTATAAAAATTAGTTGTTTTATTAAGGATATTATAGTGAATCAAAAAATTTTCACTTAATTGTCTTTAATTAGTAGTAGTATAAATATAGATATGCATTTCAATGCAAAGTTAATAAAATTCTTTTTTTTTTTTCTGAACAATTAATAAAATTCTCATGATTCTATTTTTACATTTCATTTACCAAGACCATGTTTTAAGGAAAAGAATTGGTGGGTGATGGCAATTAGTACTACTCATGAAAGAATAGAAGAATATTTTATCTGTGTTTAGTGGGTGATCCACACATACTCAATCTCTATGTACAAAAGAACATCTATATGGGACCAAGTATTTTCACTATTAAAACCTAGAGGTTGTAAAACCTATAGTAATTGTTAGACCATACTTAACTTTCGCCAGTGTCTCTATGTAATTTATCAAATTAGAGGGGGAAAGAGATTGGGAAGTTTTCCTTTTTTACTTTATTAATGTTGAGACTAATCGAACTTGTGGTCCAGTGATTTACATTACCTTGTGTAGGGTCCTTCCTGACTTCTATAAAGTTAGCAAACATGGTTTGATTCACAGCCCTTCCCACTACTTCAATTGACAGTTTTGTAGCACGAGAGCCAGTTTATGAAATGTCTGCGATTTTTTGTCGTTGTGGCGTTACTAGTAGGCTTTTCTTGTGGGTATGAGTTACGATGATCACACTCAAGTAGGGGTTCCACTCTAATTACTTTTCGAACCTTTTTTGCACAGAGAAAAATCTTTAATTTTAAGAATTTTGGTTAATAAAACAACAAATAAATTCTTTTCCAATCAAAATCTTCACTTTATATCACTTTTCATGGCAATGTAAACCCTACCTATGGTGGATAACAGGTTAGCTATCACTCTGGCTATTTCCCATTACCGCCGTTCGGCTGGCTACTCCCGCGCAGGGCAAAGACGCTAGCTACTCTTATTTTTGCGCAAACAACACCCCAGAGGCATAGTAGAAGATCGTCTTCATCGTCTTCAGAAGGCAGATACCATTTGCTTCAGGTACCTCACATTTGACTTATATTGCTAATTAGTAGAGTTATGCTTGTGTTTGATTTTTGATTTCAAACTTCAATTGGTTTTTGGTTTTCGGTTTTTGGTTTTCGATTGAAACGACCTCCTTCTTCAATGGCAAACAGAAATTTACCTCTTTCTACAATGGCGAAAAGAAATATACCTTTCAATTTCAGTGTCATTTCTGCACGATTGCTTTCTCTGTTATTCGCTTAGGGTTTTTGATTGTAGTCCATATGAACTGATTTGTTATTTTATTCCACTCGTCGTTGCTGATCCACTGCCATTGCCAATTGCTGCTGCAAGTTCAGACCTTCCCTTAATTCTGCTTCTCTATTTCTCTCGCTGCTTCTTTTCTATATGCTGCCTATTCTACATGCACAACATACACATCGCACAAAGCCTATAAGATGTTCGATCAAATGCCACAGAGTGATGACCAACACTCTGCGCATACACACATCACGCGGGCAAACACACATACAAAGCAACTGTTGAATTGGTTTTTTTATTAATAGTTTAAACACTGCTTTTTATTATTTTGCATGATTTGTGATGGGTTTTTTCAAGAAATAAATCTGATATTGCTTTGATAGTCTGATAAATATGAGTTTGCACAGGGATGTGTTCTAAAACTTTGCTTTGATAGTCTTTGATAAATCTGAGTTTGCGCAGAGATGTGTTCTATTTGTGGAAATGTCGAGCAATATTGTTAATTAAATTTGCTTCCAACTATTTGTGGAAATGTCCATACCAATTGCTTTTTTCGTATTGGCCATTTTGTAAAATAATTCATTGTGCTGCTTGAGTTGGCGATAATTGAAGGAGTATGCATTGGTTATGAATTACATGTACGATAAATCGTTGGTGTTGAAAGTGTTACAAAGTTTTAGATAAATTGTTAATAATATTATATGGTTATCTTTATAAGTGACATATTTCTTGATTGGTACTTGCGATGAATTGACAAATGAGCACANTGTACGATAAATCGTTGGTGTTGAAAGTGTTACAAAGTTTTAGATAAATTGTTAATGATATTATATGGTTATCTTTATAAGTGACATATTTCTTGATTGGTACTTGTGATGAATTGNCTTGCGATGAATTGACAAATGAGCACATAAATTAGGGACTTTGAAAAAACATAACCATACCACACATACATATATGCAATTGGCCACAGCTTGTCCGTTCNTATATGCAATTGGCCACAACTTGTCCGTACTAAGAAAAAATTACCCTGTGATTAAGATTGTACCAAAAGACTCTTGATAGACATGGTAATAATGTGTTGTCCATATTTTCCAACATAGGGATAAAGATTATTTTACCAATCTAGGATAAGTAAGAATCCAACAGATTGATAGAGAAAAACAATTACAAAAGAGCCTCTTTCTATCCATGTTAACTTATTNCATAGGGATAAAGATTATTTTACCAATCTAGGATAAGTAAGAATCCAACAGATTGACAGAGAAAAACAATTACAAAAGAGCCTCTTTCTATCCATGTTAACTTACTCATCTCCACAAAAAGGAAAAGAACTATTACATCCAAAGTGGCATCTTTAGCATCTTAAACCAGTTTCATGATCATGATTAACCCTCAAACCATTCCCTCCAAAGTTGAAGTCCTCAAGTTTTATTGGAGTTAAAACAGTTGAAAACTAAAGGCATGGTTCCTACCCATCGCAATCCATTTCTATCTTAATAACCTACATCCACTAAAAATAATGTCATGTTTTCAAATGTTGCACCAGTAAATGTTATTTTTTCTTTTTGGCTACCAAGTCTCAGCATGCAAGGCTTTTCTGACCTTTCCTTGTATGGATATCTATGCTCTCATTGTATGGAATTCATTTTCACCATTGTGCTCCTTAAGTGTCATACTTTATTGGCAAACACTTGTTTTCTCCTTCGTTCAACTTCTTCACGTATTGAATATGAATTGTGAATTGTGAATTGTTAATTATAGGCATTACTCATGGATTCATTCCAACATGGTGCGTACTTCACCAATCTCATGCACGATGGAACAAATTTAGATGATGAGGTTATAGGTCAATCTTCACCAATATCTCCTTAAGTAGAATCCACCACCAAAAAATAACGAGGTGGCAATTTAATAGTAGAGGAAGATATTATGATAATCTCGGCGTGGTTTAATATTAGTTTGGACGTTGTGCAAGGAAATGAGCAAAAATCAAAGATATATTGGTAAAGGGTTTACGAGTTCTTCCGTGAATACAAACATAAGGGATGCCCTAGTTGTAGTCAAAATTCTTTGATGAATCGTTGGTCGGCAATTCAACTAGCCATCAACAAATTTTGTGAGTGTTTTGTACAGATAGAAAGACGTGAAAAATAATGGAGGCTGGAGGGCAGTTGACGGGACTTTAGGCGGCTCTGCATCCTCAAGCTAACATGTGGATAGTTATAGTCGTTATGGACCTCAAATGATGCCAGGATGAGGAGCCGAGCAGTTGTGGCAGGAAGAAACCGAGTACACACTAATTAAACCTAGCAGTAAAGAGAATATGACAACTCATTAATGAGGACTTTAGTGACTGTGACAGAGCCATTAATGAGCCTCTGTGTCCTTGAGACTAATGAGGACAATCATCATTGCTAAGTATTAATTGCCTTTACGCTGACTCTGAATCCTTGGTAAGACCCAAGGTGCTTATTCTCGAGTTGTTAACGCTCGGGTGTAGGTGTCAAGCACCGAGCCGAGGTTATCAAATGATCGGCCATGAGGAATAAATGCTCGGCTCCCCCAAACATTGGTTTGTTCCCCCAAGGGGGTTGATCCTTAAGGGATCTGATTGGATTGCACTCATTACTCCTGGATATGAGTGTCAGCCATTGAATGTTGAGACGAGACTCTCAAACCCCCTAATCATTACTAGTTTAGGTATAAATACCCCTCAAAAAATTGAACAAATGTACGCAACTCAGAACAAGAAAATACACTATGTAGGTTTCCAACCCGACTAACTTAAGTTTTGGGAGAGACAAGTCAGGTGTTCACCCGGCTCCTTTCTTGACATTTTGATTGTTTCAGTTCATCGTTCAGCAGATTGTTGTTTCTATTCATTGTAGGAATTCTCCTGTGCAGGCATATAAATATATCACTATACATATTTGTTGGAGAATATTATTTCTTAGCACTGCACAACTATTTACGAGAAATTTTATTGCACCGAGTTGAAGTTAAATTTTCACTACATATTTCAAGTGGTAAAAAATAAGTTTAACCCCACCAAACTATTATACTGCAAAGATTAGAGACTTATTTTATCAATTTTTATTTTTTATTTTTGGTTTAATAGTTAGGGATATTCAGATCAACTTACTCGCACCTCAAAAAAATTTGTTAATCCGATCAAAGGTAGGTTATTCATGTGGGTCACATTAGGATTAAAATNGGGATCTGATTGGATTGCACTCATTACTCCTGGATATGAGTGTCAGCCATTGAATGCTGAGACGAGACTCTCAAACCCCCTAATCATTACTAGTTCAGGTATAAATATCCCTAAAAAAATTGAACAAATGTACGCAACTCAGAACAAGAAAATACACTATGTAGGTTTCCAACCCGACTAACTTAAGTTTTGGGAGAGACAAGTCAGGTGTTCACCCGGCTCCTTTCTTGACATTTTGATTGTTTCAGTTCATCGTTCAGCAGATTGTTGTTTCTATTCATTGTAGGAATTCTCCTGTGCAGGCATATAAATATATCACTATACATATTTGTTGGAGAATATTATTTCTTAGCACTGCACAACTATTTACGAGAAATTTTATTGCACCGAGTTGAAGTTAAATTTTCACTACATATTTCAAGTGGTAAAAAATAAGTTTAACCCCACCAAACTATTATACTACAAAGATTAGAGACTTATTTTATCAATTTTTATTTTTTATTTTTGGTTTAATAGTTAGGGATGTTCAGATTAACTTACGCGCACCTCAAAAAAATTTGTTAATCCGATCAAAGGTAGGTTATTCATGTGGGTCACATTAGGATTAAAGTATTTATAAAAAAAAAAATTCTAATGACTTGGTTTTATAATATTGACAAAATTCAAATTTAAAACTTTTTAATTTAGTCCTCCTCTTGTTGTCACTTGAAACAGCTTGCGGGTTATTCTACTTTCATCAATTGCTCCGTCTCCTCTCACTTTCTTTACCCCTCACAAAGGCCAACCCCTTCTGGAATTGTCGAGATTCTCCCAAATGACACGTCGAGAGGCTCTAGTGCGACACACTTGGTCACCACGAAAGGCCATTTCCGTCATTTCACACTGAAGTTATCCAGCAACCCAACTGCTGCCAAATTATCCAGTTTACTTGGGTAGTGAGAGAAGAGAACCGAGGAAAATCTTTTGTTTTTGCTGATTCAATGGAGACAGGTAGCGACAACCGAGGTCGCGGCGGCTCTGGCCGTGGTCGCGGCGGCGGCGGTTGTGGAGGAGGAAATCGTGTTGGTAAAGGTGGGAATTACCAACGTCACCAGCACCATCAGCAGGTTCTATATCAAGGTGGTGGTGGTGGTGGTGGAGGAAGAGAAGGGGGTGATGGCGGAAGAGGAGGGGGTGGGGTTCCTACCCAGATCGGTGGTCAGCAGCCAGGTAATTGCCTCGTTCAAAAAGGTCAGAGTGGTGGCGCGTACAGGCCACCACATCTACGGAGTGGTCAGGGTCTGGGGCCTACAAGGGTACTTACTGGAAACAAGTGAAGGGTCTGGGAGAGGTGGGTCTGTTGTGGGACCAGCAGGTGGNCGAGTTCTTCCGTGAATACAAACATAAGGGATGCCCTAGTTGTAGTCAAAATTCTTTGATGAATCGTTGGTCGGCAATTCAACTAGCCATCAACAAATTTTGTGAGTGTTTTGCACAGATAGAAAGACGTGAAAAATAATGGAGGCTAGAGGGCAGTTGACGGGACTTTAGGCGGCTCTGCATCCTCAAGCTAACATGTGGATAGTTATAGTCGTTATGGACCTCAAATGATGCCAGGATGAGGAGCCGAGCAGTTGTGGCAGGAAGAAACCGAGTACACACTAATTAAACCTAGCAGTAAAGAGAATATGACAACTCATTAATGAAGACTTTAGTGACTGTGACAGAGCCATTAATGAGTCTCTGTGTCCTTGAGACTAATGAGGACAATCATCATTGCTAAGTATTAATTGCCTTTACGCTGACTCTGAATCCTTGGTAAGACCCAAGGTGCTTATTCTCGAGTTGTTAACGCTCGGGTGTAGGTGTCAAGCACCGAGCCGAGGTTATCAAATGATCGGCCATGAGGAATAAATGCTCGGCTCCCCCAAACATTGGTTTGTTCCCCCAAGGGGGTTGATCCTTAAGGGATCTGATTGGATTGCACTCATTACTCCTGGATATGAGTGTCAGCCATTGAATGCTGAGACGAGACTCTCAAACCCCCTAATCATTACTAGTTCAGGTATAAATATCCCTAAAAAAATTGAACAAATGTACGCAACTCAGAACAAGAAAATACACTATGTAGGTTTCCAACCCGACTAACTTAAGTTTTGGGAGAGACAAGTCAGGTGTTCACCCGGCTCCTTTCTTGACATTTTGATTGTTTCAGTTCATCGTTCAGCAGATTGTTGTTTCTATTCATTGTAGGAATTCTCCTGTGCAGGCATATAAATATATCACTATACATATTTGTTGGAGAATATTATTTCTTAGCACTGCACAACTATTTACGAGAAATTTTATTGCACCGAGTTGAAGTTAAATTTTCACTACATATTTCAAGTGGTAAAAAATAAGTTTAACCCCACCAAACTATTATACTACAAAGATTAGAGACTTATTTTATCAATTTTTATTTTTTATTTTTGGTTTAATAGTTAGGGATGTTCAGATTAACTTACGCGCACCTCAAAAAAATTTGTTAATCCGATCAAAGGTAGGTTATTCATGTGGGTCACATTAGGATTAAAATATTTATAAAAAAAAAAATTCTAATGACTTGGTTTTATAATATTGACAAAATTCAAATTTAAAACTTTTTAATTTAGTCCTCCTCTTGTTGTCACTTGAAACAGCTTGCGGGTTATTCTACTTTCATCAATTGCTCCGTCTCCTCTCACTTTCTTTACCCCTCACAAAGGCCAACCCCTTCTGGAATTGTCGAGATTCTCCCAAATGACACGTCGAGAGGCTCTAGTGCGACACACTTGGTCACCACGAAAGGCCATTTCCGTCATTTCACACTGAAGTTATCCAGCAACCCAACTGCTGCCAAATTATCCAGTTTACTTGGGTAGTGAGAGAAGAGAACCGAGGAAAATCTTTTGTTTTTGCTGATTCAATGGAGACAGGTAGCGACAACCGAGGTCGCGGCGGCTCTGGCCGTGGTCGCGGCGGCGGCGGTTGTGGAGGAGGAAATCGTGTTGGTAAAGGTGGGAATTACCAACGTCACCAGCACCATCAGCAGGTTCTATATCAAGGTGGTGGTGGTGGTGGTGGAGGAAGAGAAGGGGGTGATGGCGGAAGAGGAGGGGGTGGGGTTCCTACCCAGATCGGTGGTCAGCAGCCAGGTAATTGCCTCGTTCAAAAAGGTCAGAGTGGTGGCGTGTACAGGCCACCACATCTACGGAGTGGTCAGGGTCTGGGGCCTACAAGGGTACTTACTGGAAACAAGTGAAGGGTCTGGGAGAGGTGGGTCTGTTGTGGGACCAGCAGGTGGTGGAAGTGGATTGTGGACTGGGAGGTCATGGGGACCCACTTCTGGGCCTCCTCAGTCTCAACCTCAGTCTCCGAGGGTTCCTGATCAAACGATTCCTAGTATTCCTCTTTAACTTTTTTCTTTACATCTTAATATGAATATGTTTGTGTTCATAGGTTGTGGGGGCTCACAATTCTAAATACAATTTGCGAATTTAACACGAAATTGACTTGGAATTAATGGGTCTATATTTGTTGTAAACTTGTGAATCTATTATACACACAGACAAGGAGCCTATGATACACAATTATAGATGATTAGGTATGAGTATGCACTCATAAGAATTCGACACAACACGACCTATCGAAAGTTCTATTCCTGTGTGTGAATAGTCTTGATGTTTTATATTGAAGAATTTTAGAGCAATTGAGCTGGAACTGCACATGGTGGTTATCTTTTTTAAAAAATAAAAATAGTCAAAGAAAGAGTTATTGCTTTGGTTTTTTAATTTATAGGTTATATATGTCGTCCCGAATCAAAGTAAGGTTTCCTTGTATAGTATCATTTTTATGTCATCTCATTTTTTATTCGTGTTAATATTTATATTAATTAAAAAATATTTAATTTTAAAATAACTCATATGATACTATGAAAAAAAAATTAAAAATATTTATTTTTTATTTACACTATCAACCGTATTATCTGTGTCTAATCTTAATTTTGACTTATTTATAATTTGTATTAATTGATCTTTCTATTTTTAGATTTCGTATTGCGTGGTGTTAATAAATAAAATTGATACTCTCGAATTACGAGTAAATATTGGGTGTAACAGTAAGACTACATCATCATTAACACTAACACGTGATGTTATTATTTAATAATAAATTTATAAATAAGTAAAGTAAATTTCACTTAAATATTTATTAAATAACATGATATTGTAGTTACTAGAATAAGTGAGATTCACCTGCTTATTTGTTAGGATTATTTGTTTTCCCTAAATTACGAGCACTGCTCCATACTTGGTCACCACAAATGGCTATTTGTGTCATTTCACACACACCTTGATCTATTTAAAGCACCACACAACGGACTGCCTCGACCATCCAGCCAGTTTGATTGAATAGTGAGAACTGAAGAAAGTCTGTTATTTTAACAGTTTCAATGGAGAGGGGTAGGGACAATCGAGGAAGTGGAGGCTCTTGCCGTGGTCGCGGAGCCTGAAGAAAGCCTGTTATTATGCACTAGTGAACGAGTTTCTGCGTGAATCTAATGCGGTTTCTTGTCCATTTGCTGTCTGTTCGCATGGTTCTTAAAGCCATGTAGAACTAGAGGCATATGGTTAAGTACTGTTTTCATTTTCATTTTGTGTGGATGTTTGTTTGGTTTTCTGGTTACCTGTCATATTGGTAAAACATGAGTATAGTCAGTTGGGTTTGGTGTGTGTGTGTGTGTGTTTTGATCAAGCAATGGAGAATGTAATATTTACAAATAAATAAAGGACTTAATGTTGGAGTTAGTTTCTAATTTGAACTTTATATGCCCACATCTATATGTGCTTATGCCTACAACTGAAGTTCTTAATGCTGCTTCTTTGGGTTAAATAATGTTCTACTAGAAAGCTGGTGCACAAAGAAGATGCGTAGGGGAGTGGGCGATTTGTAAATGAATCATGCAACCTCAGATTGTTTTAGTGGAAATGGAATGAATATGAAAATATAATACCCGTGTGAATGGAATGAATGTCGAAATAAAATACTCTTATGAATAGAATGTAATATACAATACATTTCAAATGTTGTNTTGTTTTAGTGGAAATGGAATGAATATGAAAATATAATACCCGTGTGAATGGAATGGAATGAATGTCGAAATAAAATACTCTTATGAATAGAATGTAATATACAATACATTTCAAATGTTGTAACTAGAATCAAGTGTTAATGTTGTGTTTGGTACATGGTATTAGACTTTAGGATTGGAACGATCATTCCTTTGTAATACCCATTCCTTTGTTTGGTTTGTGGGAATAAAATTTCATTTCCATTTCTAAAGAATAACTAATCCCATAAATAATGGGATTAGTCATTCCTAAATAAACCAAGATATTAGTCATTCTTTTTCCATCGGTAATCGGCCTAAATTAAGTCGACGAAATCCAATTGTCCTCATCCTCTGTCTCACTCCTCTCATCGTCCAGCCCCAACCTTCTTCTCTCCTCTCTTCTTCTCACTTCACCTCTGTGACTTTTCCTTCATCAGCGGGAAGCATGATATTCCATCCCTCCCAAGCCATTGAGTAAACTTCTTGCATCAAAGGGCCCTCTGAAATCACCATTTGCCCACCAGCATGGGTAATAGGCTCAGCATCAGCAACGGGCTTGAATAGATAGGCTCCACTTCCTGAACTAGAGTACATACCTATTTCTTCACCAACAACATTTTGTGAACCATCATTGTGGCCTATTTTTTGCAACAAACCAGCTTTACATTGAAGGTAAGTTTTTTATGCCGATAGTATTTGGATTTGATGCAGTTAACCCACATGTTAACTCACAAGTTTGTGACCACTCTTGTTTAATCAAAAAAGAAAACGATAAGGAAGAAGTTTATTGAAACCTTTGAAGTTATGTAAATGATTTGATTTTGATGATATTGAAGGGGTTTTATTGGTCATTTTAGCGGATATTATAGTGTTGGTTTGTTTGAAATTGGATAAGTCCTAGCAGTTGTTATTTCTGGAATGGTGAAGTATTGGATGGACTTGGATGCTGAGATTGCTCAAGACTTTATGGTTTTGGCTGCCTCTGGAATTTTGTTTGAAGTTGCCTTGTTGGTTTTATATTTTTTGGTTATTGTATTTGATTTGGTTTTGTTATGATACGGTTTATGGCCTTATCTTTGCTTCTTGTAAATGTTACTTTGTGAATAAAAAAAAATTCCTTTTTGTTTTATATATATATATATATATATATATATATATATATATATTTGAAGGAATTTGTTTTCTAATTTTTTAAAATTTATAGGGGTTTTAATTTTTTTCAATGGAATCTCATTTTTTCTAATTATAAATTTTTTTACACATAACTTTTAAAGACAATTGCAATCATAAAAAAAAATTGTTATTAATTATTTTTAGTTACTATGATTTTGGTTAAAGTTGTTTCTATTTTAATGAAAAAATTATTTTATCAAAATATAAGAATGGAATAAACATTTCATTCCAATATTTAATCCTAAACAGATGTCAAATATTGGAATAATAATGCGCATTTCGTTTCATTCCATTTTCAAGTTCATTCCATTTTCAAACTCGTTTCATTCTTACTGAAAAGCATTTCTGCGTATCAAATGCAACGTAAGAGTACAATTGAATCCCTATAATTAAAATTTTCAAATCCAAGTTAAATTAACCTCAATTGTGTTTTAGGAACTCATTGCTTCCTTAATAATATTTTATATGTTTTGGAACAATTCATGACTAAAAAAGCTATTTAATACTTTCTTCCAATCATTAATTTTAAAATCTTTGCACAACTAAAAAATAAGTCAATTTGTAATTTTCTTCTACAACTTAATGGTGTTTTGACAAATTATATTTGTTTATATTTGAATCAAGTTTTTTTAAGATTTTTTTATATGTTCCAAATAATAGCATATAACTACAATTGAGTGAACTAAAATTGGGCTTAGATTATATTATCCACGATTTGTTTTCCAATGATAAGGTCTAAAACATGAAGTCTAATAAATATTTATCTTACTATTATATTAACTATTAGACTGTGAACGAATTAACTACGTTATCTTTTAATACGAAAATTTAATCAGTACTTTCCTATGTTTATACATAAAAAAAAAAAAATTGTGACAAAAAAAAAAACAAGGACTGAAATTGGTTTTATTCTAAGCCACTAATTTTGCACTTATTAGATAGAAGAGGGATAAATTCTTTTGTCTTTGGGTTATGGGGTAGTGGAATTTCTCTAATTTTTTAATGGATTAAAGCTTTTCTCTACTTTAGAGGGTGAAAGAACAATGAGAATTTTGTTAACTTTCCATCGAAAGGCATAATTCTACTTTGACATTTCATTTACCATGACTATGCTTTAAGGCAAAGAATTGGTGGGTGATGGCAATTAGTACTGCTCATGAAAGAAAAGAAGAATATTTTATTGTTTTAGGTGGGTGGTCCACACATACTCAATCTCTTTGAAAATGTCAGCAATTTTCTATCTTTTTGACCCTGGTAGAGAAAATATTCAGTAATTATCAGGTTGTCTTTGACAACTGGTATTCATCATCAATTAAGAGATGTCATCTCAATGTACGTTCTCTTTCAATTTTTCTCTCTTCACTGTCTATCTTAAGATAGTATCTATTAATTGGTGATGAGTATCAGTTGTCAATAATAATCTAATACCTAATAAGTATTAAATATTTTCTCCTATTGGTGGACATCTCTCACGAGTTCGAGATAATAAGATCAAACCCAACTAGAGGCAAACGGAGTAAAGGGTTTCATTCCGTTTGCCTCTCGAACTTTTTTTATACAGGAAAAAAAAAGTATTAATTGTAAAAAATCTAGGCCCCACCCAGCAAAAGTGTAATAATACCCCAAAAAATATCCCTTGCAAATAAATTAACAAATAGTATAGGATTTTCTCATTAATTAAGTCATCACTGGTCAAAAAGCAAGGCTTTCGGACTTAACTACCTTGACCCCCATGTCCCCACGGGACCCCCCCCCCC
>CAUOFW020008946.1:1247587-1285044 GCA_963454935.2 Ilex paraguariensis
TCTGAAGTGTTTCCCCCCCTTCCCCGCCCCCCAAAAAAAAAAAAAAAAAAAAAAGAAAAGAAAACCCCCTCCTCCCATACATAAATGGCCAAAAACCCCTTACCCCTTCTGAGGATCAAATAGTTCTTTGGGAATGGAATTTCTCTGTCGTTCATTTTACTGGTTGTTAAGTATTTGATGGCATATCATCAAGAAAACTTTGGAGAAACTGTTGTAGTTTTGAATCTTGATTATTTATCTAATGAAATCCCCAAATTTTAGGAGGTGAGAGGATATTCATTTTGTTTTTAGAACTCTTCACTGGAATATCATTAATTAGGACCTGGATGGATGGAGATGATATGCTGTTGGTAAGTTAATTGACAGACTAGTTCGCAATCTTACTGGAGGTTTATCACAACCATTTAGGAACCTAAGTTTAGTATGCATCACCTCTATTAATTGGGAATTACTTGGCATTTTGTTTTTAATTTGATGGAAGTTGCTTATTTTTGTGTGAATGGTGGGGTTGTCTCATGGTTTTCATAATTTTAGTCTCTTGATTTACTGTCTTTCTTTGGGTTACTCATTTTCCTTTTAATGACATAGTGATGCCAATCCATTTTTTTCCCCTCTTGCAGAGAGGTCGCTGAAAATTTTGGAATTGAAGTTGAGAAGACCATGACAAAAGTATCCGGTCGTGTCATTAAGCCACCTAACTTGAAGGTTGGCAATGGTCAAAGTGTGACAGTTGACAGGGAGAAATGTCAGTGGAACCTCTCTGGTAAATCTGTGGTGGAAGGCAAGTCACTCGAGCGATGGGCCTTGATCGATTTCATTTCATTTTCTAAAATGAATGCTTGTACTTTCATTGGGAATCTGAGAAATAGATGCAAAAATCTGGGCATCCGTGTGGAGGAGCCTGTTGTGTGCCATTTTACTGGCAGGCTTGATTTCTGTAGTGTCACTGAAATTCAGAAACTTCTTGAAAGCGTGGTTAGTGAGGCTAAGGGGAAGTGTAAGGGCCGGTTGCAACTTATTGTTTGTGTGATACCCAAAAACAATCCTGTCAGAAAATATCTTAAATGGGTCTCTGAGACTCAGATTGGGGTACTGACTCAATGTTTCTGTACTGACCAGTATCTTGCAAACCTTGCTCTTAAGATTAATGCCAAGCTTGGTGGTAGCAATGTAGAGCTAATTGAACGGCTCCCCGGTACTGAAGGTGAGGAACATGTTATGTTTATCGGGGCTGATGTCAATCATCCAGCTGCACGAAATGTGACATGTCCATCAATAGCAGCGGTTGTTGCAACAATGAACTGGCCTGCTGCCAATCGCTATGCTGCAAGGATTTGTCCCCAGGATCACCGCAAGGAGAAGATTCTGAATTTTGGGAACATGTGTTTGGATCTAGTCAATACTTATGCTCGACTTAACAAAACCAGGCCAAAGAAAATTGTGATATTTCGGGATGGGGTAAGTGAAGGCCAATTCGACATGGTTCTCAATGAAGAGTTACTTGATATAAAGAGGGCCATATGTACTGAAGATTACCACCCAACAATGACTCTTGTTATTGCCCAGAAGAGACCCCCGACCCGCCTGTTTCTTGATAATGGCGGGGGTGCATCCCGCAATGTGCCTCCTGGAACAGTTGTGGATACAACAATCGTTCATCCTTTTGAATTTGATTTTTATCTGTGCAGCCACTATGGAATCATTGGGACAAGCAAGACAACGCACTACCGTGTCCTGTGGGATGAGAATACTTTTACGTCTGATGAGTTACAGAAGCTGATATATCACTTGTGCTTCACCTTTGCAAGATGCACCAAGCCTGTCTCAATTGTGCCTCCAGTTTACTACGCTGATCTTGTCGCGTTCAGGGGACGCGAATATCAAGAGGTAGCGATGGAGATACAGTCTCGTGCTTCATCATCATCTTCGGTTTCTGTTGCTTCACTTGATGAGAGGTTCTACAAACTGCACCCAGACATTGAGAATGATATGTTTTTCATTTGAGCGGCCAAACATGGCCATCTAAATCTCCTTCCCTATTCTCAGTAGTGGAGGAGATATGGTTAACTGCTGGATTTGCCCAAATGCTACTCAATCTCCTTTTCTAAGCACTAGTGAAGGAGTTTGTGCGTGAATCTAATTTGGGTTTCATGTGTACACTTTGAGCATGAATCCAACAGGGTTTCATGTCCAAGTACTGCCTGTTCACATGGTTCTTGATGCCATGTAGAATTAGAGGCATGGTATAGCCACTGTTAAGTAGGCTATAAGTAGTGTGTTTTCTTTTACCAGTGTGTGTGTGCGTGTCTTTTCGCGTTTGTTGTTTGGTTTCCTGTTCTGTTTACCTGTCCTGTGAGTTAAGTTGGGAGTATGGTGAGTTGGGTTTGATGTGTGTTGCTTTTAGCTATGGAGACTGTAATGTTTGGAAATAAATAAAGGGGTTTGATCCTTGTGTATGTTTCTTGCTAAATATGAATGTTATGTCAAGTTTGATTTTGATTTTAAGTGTATATGACAGAAGTACAATACTTGGAAGGTGGTTTCGATCTGAATTCGATTCTAAATTAGAATTTAATTAATCTTATTTTTATCGATTATTTAAATTAGATTGAATATTAGGCATCCACAATATTATACAAACAATCATTATCCTGTGGTATCACTAACTGATTTTTTCAACATTAATACCGTGCAATCAAGTATTGAGATCAGGTCAAAACAATATTTCATAATATTATCATCATAATAAATCAAAATAGATAACCACTCTACTATGTAATTGAGAAGGGGGAGTTAACTGTTACGTGGGATTTTGGCTTTGGCTTCTGTTAAGTGGAGCAACGTCTGGGAAGGTTTTTTGACCAATTATAGGTTGCCATGTCATATTATGGAAATCTTGGCAATTACACAATTTGAATATTTAACAAATATCATTTTTTTTTGTTTTTTGTTTTTCTTGGTTGCCATCTTCACGGAGAATTCAATTTCACCAGGTCTATGTCAGAGGTAGTGGGATAGTTGTTAAACCATTTGTGCAGGTCACTATTTATGCGACAAGGAATTTCAATGTCTTAGGACAGTTAGAATTTGTGCGATGAGCAATGAGCTGGGGTGGTGAGCAGTGAGTGATGATGGAAGAACTAGTGTGATTCAGTGGGTGGGAAGTGAAGGAGGAGAAAGTCACAGATATAACATATTGTAGATGATAAGGGTATTAAGGTTCTTTTTGTCACTTCCATTAGCAGTGTTATTAGTTCGTCCAAATTGCTTATTTTTAAACGTGAAGAGTGTGATGTGCTTCAAGGGCATAAATTGAAGGGGAAAATGCCTTTTTTTTTTTCATATTTAATTGTCGTAATAGATTACTATAGTGTTTTCTCGCTCATGTATCAAACTAATGCGTTGGATCTTGTTTCCTTATGTTCCGTTTGGTTAGGAGAATGAAAAGTAGGAGGGTACACTTGCTATCTTTTAAGAATGGAAAGTAGAAAAGATAAATTTTTCTTCTTTTGTGTTTGGTTGGATGGATGAAAAATAAAAATAATTATTTTTTTTTTGCTGACTAAGATTATGGATGACAATAGAGTCGAGTCGTGTCGTGTCAGATTCGTGATAAGTCATTACGAATTTGTGTCGAATATTAGTCAAATCTAACTTAACTCATTTAACCAATTGTGTCGTGTCGAGTTGCGAGTTCACTTATTTATTTTCGTATCGAGTTTGAGTCGTGTTATCGTATTGAGTCGAAAATTTTTACCTTTAGTTAAGATGAAAATTTTTTTTTTTAAAATTTTAAATTTTAAATTTTTTAATTTTTTAAAATAAATTTTCAAAATTTTTTAAAATATATATACATATTTTACCATTGTATCTTTATATGAAATTTATGTATATATAAAATATATAGACAAATAAGATAGATCTTAACACAAATAATTAACTTTCCATCTATTTTCCTTCCGATTTTAGAGGGATTGATTTTGGTGAGTTGGAAGGAAAGTTAATTTATCCAATTTTTCATCATTCCTTACTATACATGATGTTTTATTTATCCCTCCAACTTTTCATCCTCTCACTTTTTCATCGTACCAAACAAAACATTAAGATACGCTTCGAGGGATATACAAACTCATGTGGTTGAGCTATTACCAGTGGCGGATTTAGCATGGGGCAGCTGCCCCAATTAAATTTTTAAAAAAATTGGGACTTAAGTGTAATGTTAAAAATTTCAAAAATTTCTTAAACTTGTCCTCACTAAAATTTTCTTAAAGTATAGGGTATATTAATATAATTTTCAACTCTTAAAAGCTAACTTTTGGCAACTCTTCCTCATTTTGCAAGCCTAGCAGTTGTCCCATTGAAATTTTAAAAAAATTTGAGACCTAAGTGTAAGTTTAAAAAAATTTCAAGAATTTCTTAAACTTATCCCACTAAAATTTTCTTAAAGTATAGGATATATTAATATAATTTTAAACCATTAAAAGCTAACTTTTGGCGGCTCTTTTTTGCACTTGCTTTTTTTTTTTTCCGTAAGCCTTCATCTTCTTCGTTCAGACTTTCAGTTCAGTTTAGGCATCCAACAGACAACCCCTCTTCTTTCTTTTATTTAATTTTTTTATTAGTTTTTTTGGTGTATTCATCAACAAATCACCCTATTGGACAAATTTATTTTTTAATCAGCTATGAATAAGATTGTCCCACTGAGGCAAAATCCTAACTCCACCCCTGGCTACTACTAAGCTAACCCTTAGGGTTAATACTTGTTGTTAATTCTATAATATAAAATAGTATAAGTTATAATTGATGTTTAATTTTTTTTTCCCTCTTTTATATTTATAATTTAATTTTAAATATTAATATAAATATATTTATAATTAATAATTTTTTTTATTACCCTTTGTTTTCGGGCATGAATAATATCTACTAAAAGTTATAAACTATAATAATTCTTGGACCAACCGTGGAGAACAAGCTACCTCATAATCTCTCTCATATAACATACAAAAAGAATCTATGCCCCCACTCAGCAAAAGTATCCCCAGAAATGTTACTTGCACAAAGAGTAACAAATAAGGTCCTCGCTAAGTCAGAACCGGCCAAAACGCAAAAGGCTTCCGTGCATAACTAACTTCACCCCAAGTTTCCCAACCACAATGCCCCTTTTTTTGTTCCCCATTCACATTGGTGACCCAAAGTCATCGAACCTTCTGGAATTCCCCAGATTCTCCCACTACATAAATTAATAATTTCTGTTAATAACTAGTAATTAATATGAATTCAGAAATTAAAAAAAAAATAGTCGAAGAAAGAGTTATAACTTTGATTTTTTTAAATATTTATAGGTTATATATGTCGGCGTGAATACCAAGTAAGGGTCATGTTGTGTAGTGTTTATTTTAAAATATTTAATTTTAAAATAACTCATATGGTACTTTGTAAAAAAAATTAGAAATTATAAAATACTTATTTTTTATTTGTAGTATCAATTAATCATATATTCTGCGTCTAATCTTAATTTGACTCATTGATTATTCGTGTTAATTGATCGTTCTATTTTTAGATTTTGTGTTGTGTTGGGTTAATAAATAAAACTGATACCCCTAAATTACGAGTAAATATTTAGGAAAATTCAGACTCTTTTTTTTTGGTTTTGGGGGAGGGGGAGGGCGAGAATTGAACTCTTGACCTCAAAAAAATAAAATTTTCATAAAATAAAGAGTATCATTAGACCAAATGTCCATTAATAGAAAATTTCTAACTCACTTTTAGTGTCAATTATGAAAAGACTATTGTTCCTTTGTTTCCACTCGAATTAAACATTAAGCTTGATGTTAGTAACTAATAAATATGGATTCAGAAGTGAAATGATAAAATAGGTCGGACTAGTATCAAAATAAGTAACCTAATTTCAAACATTTTTAACAATTATTATGAAAAAATAATTGACCCTTTTTTTTAATCCTTGATCAAGTATATTATGAATTTTTAATTCGTTCTCTAATTTTTAGATAGAATGAGTTATTAAATTTACTGGTTATGCATGTCAACGTGAATACAAAGTAGTTGTGTGTTGAGTACAAATTCACTCTCTNCCTAATTTCAAACATTTTTAACAATTATTATGAAAAAATAATTGACCCTTTTTTTTTAATCCTTGATCAAGTATATTATGAATTTTTAATTCGTTCTCTAATTTTTAGATAGAATGAATTATTAATTTATTTATGAGTGATAAATTTGAGTTAAAAAAAGAGTTATAGCTTTGATTTTTAAATTTACTGGTTATGCATGTCAACGTGAATACAAAGTAGTTATGTGTTGAGTACAAATTCACTCTATNGAATTTTTAATTCGTTCTCTAATTTTTAGATAGAATGAGTTATTAAATTTACTGGTTATGCATGTCAACGTGAATACAAAGTAGTTGTGTGTTGAGTACAAATTCACTCTCTGCATTCGAGGATTAAAATTTCGTTTCAAAATATTCGAAACATTTATATCTGTAATAAAATAGAAATTTTATTATTTTGAGGCGTTTTATAACCGTTTCACGGTATTCTGTAATGTTTCAATACTTTTTCATAATTCTTTCAGAATGTTTCAAGGTATTTCAAGATACTTTGGTACAGATTGATCAATGTTTTAAAAAAATAATTTATTCTACTTCCAAAACAGATCAAAACGTTTTTGAAACACGTCAAAATATTTTTATTTTCAAAGTNCCGTTTCACGGTATTCTGTAATGTTTCAATACTTTTTCATAATTCTTTCAGAATGTTTCAAGGTATTTCAAGATACTTTGGTACAGATTGATCAATGTTTTAAAAAAATAATTTATTCTACTTCCAAAATAGATCAAAACGTTTTTGAAACACGTCAAAATATTTTTATTTCCAAAATAATCGAAATAATGTGTCCAAACAAAATTTTAATCCTCGTCTAAATTGAAGTATGTATGTTTCGACATTCAAGAAGAATCATTACATTCTTACGCGGGATTATTGGAGCGAATGGCATCTTATACTTTACCGAAAAGGAAGAAGAACCTAAAGTTTATGATCTATAGGACCCACCTTTTTCATCATTCTCGTTATTGATCAGTTAAAAAAAAAAAGATAGGTCCACTTCCTATTACATAAATAGTTATGTATTAAACAATTAAATGGTTAACAGTTTTAGTGAGATTCATTTGTTAATTTGTTTATTTATTAGTTAATAATTATATTACGTGACACTATTGACGTATAATGTAATTTAATGATTGCATTTACTTTCTATGTTTTTAAATATCTGTCGTTTAAAGTTTTTACACATAGATTAAAGAAGTTATTAAATAGTTCTAATATGAATAAAAAATAATTGCACAAGACTAAAATACTTTTATTCAATACGTATTGGAAAGAAAAGAAATATGAAAAACACTTAACCTCCACCTAATCTNAAAGGAAGAAGAACCTAAAGTTTATGATCTATAGGACCCACCTTTTTCATCATTCTAGTTATTGATTAGTTAAAAAAAAAAAAGATAGGTCCACTTCCTATTACATAAATAGTTATGTATTAAACAATTAAATGGTTAACAATTTTAGTGAGATTCATTTGTTAATTTATTTATTTATTAGTTAATAATTATATTACGTGACACTATTGACGTATAATGTAATTTAATGATTGCATTTATTTTCTCTGTTTTTAAATATCTGTCGTTTAAAGTTTTTACACATAGATTAAAGAAGTTATTAAATAGTTGTAATATGAATAAAAAATAATTACACAAGACTAAAATACTTTTATTCAATACGTATTGGAAAGAAAAGGAATATGAAAAACACTTAGCCTCCACCTAATTTAATGGATCGAAAAATTAAGGGTAAATTTAGAAGAAAAAATATTAATTATGCTTTGATTTTATTAAACGATAGATATTATAGAACAAAAAAAATTATATAAAACGACAGAAATTTAGGAACGGAGGGAGTAATATTTTTTTCGCTAATACTCTCTCCGTTCTGANTATTAAACGATAGATATTATAGAACAAAAAAAATTATATAAAACGACAGAAATTTAAGAACAGAGGGAGTAATATTTTTTTCGCTAATACTCTCTCCGTTCTTAAATATCTGTCGTTTAAAGTTTTTACACATGAATTAAGGAAGCTATTAAATAGTTCTAATATGAATAAAAAATAATAACATAAAACTAAAATACTCTTATTCAATACGTATTGAGAAGAAAGGGAATATGAAAGGCGCCCAGTCTCCACCAAATCTAATACATTGAAAAGTTAAGGATAAATTTGAAGAAAAAATATTAATTATACTTTAATTTCATTAAACAATAAATATATTATGAAATAAAAAAAATTATATAAAATGACAAATATTTAGAAACAGAGATAACAATAAAATAAATCTTACAACCGTGGAGAACAAGCAACCTGATTATCTCTATCGTCTAAAGTATCTATACCCCACCCAGCAAAGTAAATTTATCCCCACAGTGTTACTTGCAAAAAAAGTAATAAAGAAGGTTACGTCGTCGTTAAGTCATAACCGTCCAAAACGCAAGGCGTCCGTACATAACTGACTTGACCCAAAGTTTCCCCACCTCAAAATGCTCTTTTTTTTTTTCCCAATTCACATTGGTGACACAGAGTCATGGAACCTCCCACTATATAAACTAATAATTTATATTAATAACTAATTAATAGGATATCAAATTTTATTTTTAATACCATATCCAACTACCCATAAAGGTGATTTTCATTAGTGCTTATTAAATTTTGTGAGGTTCACTTGCTCACGTATTAACGAACGGTTATACTATGTAACATTGCTGATATAATGTAACGGTTTAATTTAATATTTTCTCCTCACTTACCCACCCTCTTACGACGTCGATCCTTGTAGTATTATCCAGAGTCTCTCAAACATAAAAATTAACACTTAAAAGATAATCAATTAGCGCAAATGACAAAAAAATCAGAATAGTATCAAAACAAAGTAATCCGATTTTAATGAAATAAACATATTTAAGGATTACTTTATAAAGAAAATATCATACCTTTTTTTAATTCTTTTATCTAGTACTCTCCGAATTCTTGTAGAATTAGGAATTTTTTTTAATTATTATATAATGTTTAGATCGGATGGATGGCTAATTTGGTACAAATTTATGAGTGATAAATTTAATTAGAAAAATATATTCTTGTTGTCGTGAATACAAAAAAAACAAAAAACAAAAAATTTAAATTTATCAACTTTCAAATTCAAAATAAAATGATAAAATTTAAATAATCAATCAACATATTGTTGGGCGCAATATTGAGGTTAAATCAAATATTCATGTAAAAACTTACATGACTAAATAAATAAGTTTGAAAATTAACAATTCATTTGGGGTCAATCTTAGTCAATTAATAATTTATCTCTCATGAATTCTTTAGTTTCGATGTGAATTATCTGTTTTTGATCAGAGACATGTCTTCTATGTAGAGCAAGTAAAAATTATCGTATTCACGAAGGATCAATTTCTAATGATCTAATTCTATAATATTGCCAATGTTTAAATTTAAAATTTTAAAATTTACTGTTTCTGTTTGTTATTATTTAAACTACCTGCTGTCACTCGCTTCACCCCGTCAAGTCACAAAAGCCAACCCCTTATCGAGCCTTCTGGAATTCTCCAGATTCTCCCAGATGACACGTCGACAGGGACTGCTAGTCCTACATACTTGTTCACCACGAAAGGCCATTTTCGTCATTTCACAGCCACCTTGATCTATATTAAAGCGCAGCAACCCAACTGCTCCCAAAATATTCAGTTTACTTGCGTACTTGCGTAGTGAGAGAACTGAAGAAAATCTTTTGTTTTGGCTGATTCAATGGAGAGAGGTGGTGGAAGTGGAGTGTGGACTGGGATGTCATGGGGACCCATTTTTGGGACTGTTCAGTCTCAACCTCAGTCTCCGTCTCCGTCTCAGAGGGTTCCTGATCAAACGATTCCTAGTATTCCTCTTAACTTTTTTCTTTACATCTTAATGTGAATATGTATGTGTTCATAGGTGTGGCTCACAATTCTAAATACAATTCGAGAATTTAACAAGAAATTGACTTGAAATGAATGGGTCTATATATGTTGTAAGCTTGTGAATCTATTAAACACACAGACAAGGAGCCGATGATACACAATTATAGGTGGCTAGGTACGAGTTTGAGCATTAGAATTCAACACGACACGACCTATTGACAGTTCTATTCTTGTGTGTTGATAGGCTAGATGTTTTATTTTTGGAAGAGTTTTAGAGCAATTGGGCTGTAACTGTACATGTTGGTTATCATGTTGTTCTTGTTTGATAATTTTGTAAAATTGTATAAATCTATTGATAGGAAACAAAGACTTTTAATTGAGAAATTTATTGATCCATTCTATGCTGATGGTTTCATTGTTTTTCAAGTGCAATGATCATGATTTCATTGAAGTTGGTGTCTTACCTTGTTTGTATTATTGCGGAGGTACTTGTTTTGTTTGAATTAAATTCATTGGTCTATTAAGAAACGAAAAGGAAAAGCATTAGTGTCACCTGTAATTTGATTTTCGTAGGTAGTTTCTATGTTTGGTCCTAGAGTTGATTATAGGTTTACAAAGTTCAGGGATTTTTCTCTCAGATTTCCCTTCGTTCCATATGCTGTTTTCGTTTTGTAGAAGTAATTTCTTGATGAAATTCAAAGATTTGGCTAAACGTTTCATTATTTCATTTTTCTACACAGATCTTGTTATTCCAGATGTGCAGTCATTGCAAATTTCAGAAGAGAAGCCTCAATCAACTCCTTTAGAAAGTAAGGAGAACAGACTTATGCCCATAAAACGGCCTGACAAAGGAGGCAAGCTTACGATCAGGCCGATAACGCTTCTCGTCAACCATTTTCCTGTCAGCTTCGATCGGGAGAGCACAGTGTTACACTATGATGTGGATATTAAACCCGATACGTCTGCCAGCAATAGGTCAGCAAAAAAATTCATCCCAAAATCTGATCGACGTTTGATCAAGGACAAGCTATCCTCTGATGATCCAACGGGATTTCCTCAGGAAAAGACTGCTTATGATGGTGAGAAGAACCTTTTTAGTGCAGTGACATTGTCCCCTGGGCAATTCAAGGTGGAATTGTCTCGTGGAGAAGAGATGAAGAGTCGTCCCTATTTATTTACATATCAGTTTGTAAATGAGCTAAAGTTTTCAAATCTAGAGGATTACGTAAGTGGGAAGCTTGAGTGTATCCCACGCGATGTATTACAAGGGATGAATTTGGCAATGAAGGAGAATCCTTTGAGGCATAGGATCAATGTTGGTGGACGCTTTTATTCGAAAGAATTCAGGGTGGAAGATGACCTCCATTGTGGCAGTGCTGCTTTTCGAGGCTTTGAACTAAGCCTAATGCTCACCTCACAGGGTCTAGTCTTATGTTTGGATTATTCAGTTTTGGCATTGCACAAACGATTGCCAGTCATAGACTTCCTTAAGGAACATGTTCGGAATTTCCTAAAAGTAAGTGATGTCAAAGGGTTGGAAAATGAAGTGGCAAGTGCATTAGAAGGACTGAAAGTTGATGTAACTCACCGCGTCCCCCCACAGAAGTACATGATAGCAGGGTTAACCAGAACAATTACACGAGATATTAAATTCATTCTCGAAGATTCAGAGGGAAATCCACCAACGAAAATTGGCCTTGTCGAATATTTCAGGGAGAAATATGGGAAGGAAATTATGTACAAGGATATTCCCTGTTTAGATTTGGAGAGAGAGAATTATGTGCCCATGGAATTTTGTACTTTGGTTGAGGGGCAGAGATACCCAAAGGAGGACTTGGATGACAAAAAAAGTCGGTTACTGAAGGACATATCAATGCCTCCGCCGGAGAAGAGAAAGACAACTATCTGTGAGATGGTGCGGGCAAAAGATGGACCTTGCGGGTACCTATTTTTACTTAGCCTCTACATTTATTCAGCCTATTTATTTATTGTAGTGTTTGATTATTTCTTTAAATCATTTTCTTACATGATTGTTGTAGCATAATGTGTTGTGGTTTTTTTCTTCGAAATTATGCTTGATTCTCACGGATTACATGACAAATTTCATTGGTTTGGAAATCCTTATGGTTGGCAGGTGATTGCTTTTGTTTGTGGAAGCCATGGAGCAAATTTTGCCAAACATTTTTGTGGTGCATTTTATTTGTAATTATAACACTACAAGTCATTTTGATTCTGAAGTGTTGCCCCCGTTCCCCTGCCCCATAAAAAAAAAAAAAGAAAAAGAAAAGCTAATCCCCTCCTCCCATCCATAAATGGCCAAAAACCCCTTACCCCTTCTGATGATCAAATAGTACTTTGGGAATGGAATTTCTGGGTGGTTCATTTTACTGGTTGTTGAGTATTTGATGGCATATCATCAAGAAAACTTTGGAGAAACTGTTGTAGTTTTGAATCTTGATTATTTATCTAATGAAATCCCCAAATTTTAGGAGGTGAGAGGATATTCATTTTGTTTTTAGAACTCTTCACTGGAATATCATTAATTAGGACCTGGATGGATGGAGATGATATGCTGTTGGTAAGTTAATTGACAGACTAGTTCGCAATCTTACTGGAGGTTTATCACAACCATTTAGGAACCTAAGTTTAGTATGCATCACCTCTATTAATTGGGAATTACTTGGCATTTTGTTTTTAATTTGATGGAAGTTGCTTATTTTTGTGTGAATGGTGGGGTTGTCTCATGGTTTTCATAATTTTAGTCTCTTGATTTACTGTCTTTCTTTGGGTTACTCATTTTCCTTTTAATGACATAGTGATGCCAATCCATTTTTTTCCCCTCTTGCAGAGAGGTCGCTGAAAATTTTGGAATTGAAGTTGAGAAGACCATGACAAAAGTATCCGGTCGTGTCATTAAGCCACCTAACTTGAAGGTTGGCAATGGTCAAAGTGTGACAGTTGACAGGGAGAAATGTCAGTGGAACCTCTCTGGTAAATCTGTGGTGGAAGGCAAGTCACTCGAGCGATGGGCCTTGATCGATTTCATTTCATTTTCTAAAATGAATGCTTGTACTTTCATTGGGAATCTGAGAAATAGATGCAAAAATCTGGGCATCCGTGTGGAGGAGCCTGTTGTGTGCCATTTTACTGGCAGGCTTGATTTCTGTAGTGTCACTGAAATTCAGAAACTTCTTGAAAGCGTGGTTAGTGAGGCTAAGGGGAAGTGTAAGGGCCGGTTGCAACTTATTGTTTGTGTGATACCCAAAAACAATCCTGTCAGAAAATATCTTAAATGGGTCTCTGAGACTCAGATTGGGGTACTGACTCAATGTTTCTGTACTGACCAGTATCTTGCAAACCTTGCTCTTAAGATTAATGCCAAGCTTGGTGGTAGCAATGTAGAGCTAATTGAACGGCTCCCCGGTACTGAAGGTGAGGAACATGTTATGTTTATCGGGGCTGATGTCAATCATCCAGCTGCACGAAATGTGACATGTCCATCAATAGCAGCGGTTGTTGCAACAATGAACTGGCCTGCTGCCAATCGCTATGCTGCAAGGATTTGTCCCCAGGATCACCGCAAGGAGAAGATTCTGAATTTTGGGAACATGTGTTTGGATCTAGTCAATACTTATGCTCGACTTAACAAAACCAGGCCAAAGAAAATTGTGATATTTCGGGATGGGGTAAGTGAAGGCCAATTCGACATGGTTCTCAATGAAGAGTTACTTGATATAAAGAGGGCCATATGTACTGAAGATTACCACCCAACAATGACTCTTGTTATTGCCCAGAAGAGACACCCGACCCGCCTGTTTCTTGATAATGGCGGGGGTGCATCCCACAATGTGCCTCCTGGAACAGTTGTGGATACAACAATCGTTCATCCTTTTGAATTTGATTTTTATCTGTGCAGCCACTATGGAAACATTGGGACAAGCAAGACAACGCACTACCGTGTCCTGTGGGATGAGAATACTTTTACGTCTGATGAGTTACAGAAGCTGATATATCACTTGTGCTTCACCTTTGCAAGATGCACCAAGCCTGTCTCAATTGTGCCTCCAGTTTACTACGCTGATCTTGTCGCGTTCAGGGGACGCGAATATCAAGAGGTAGTGATGGAGATACAGTCTCGTGTTTCATCATCATCTTCGGTTTCTGTTGCTTCACTTGATGAGAGGTTCTACAAACTGCACCCAGACATTAAGAATGAGATGTTTTTCATTTGAGCGGCCAAACATGGCCATTTAAATCTCCTTCCCTATTCGCAATTGTGGAGGAGATATCGTTAACTGCTGGATTTGCCCAAATGCTACTCAATCTCCTTTTCTAAGCACTAGTGAAGGAGTTTGTGCGTGAATCTAATTTGGGTTTCATGTGTACACTTTGAGCATGAATCCAACAGGGTTTCATGTCCAAGTACTGCCTGTTCACATGGTTCTTGATGCCATGTAGAATTAGAGGCATGGTATAGCCACTGTTAAGTAGGCTATAAGTAGTGTGTTTTCTTTTACCAGTGTGTGTGTGCGTGTCTTTTCGCGTTTGTTGTTTGGTTTCCTGTTCTGTTTACCTGTCCTGTGAGTTAAGTTGGGAGTATGGTGAGTTGGGTTTGATGTGTGTTGCTTTTAGCTATGGAGACTGTAATGTTTGGAAATAAATAAAGGGGTTTGATCCTTGTGTATGTTTCTTGCTAAATATGAATGTTATGTCAAGTTTGATTTTGATTTTAAGTGTATATGACAGAACTACAATACCTGGAAGGTGGTTTTGAAGTAGATAGATTTTGATCTGAATGAATATCAGGCATCCACAGTGTTATACAGACAATCATTATCCTTTGATATCACTCACTGATTTTTTCAACATTAATACCATGCAACCAGTTTGTTAGATTCGGTCAAATTAATATTTCATAATATTATCATCATAATAAATCAAAATAGATAAACAGTAGCATTTCATCGCAGTATATGTGTATTATTTATAACAATGGATCGAGAAAACAATAAAGTAAGACAATATTATAAGATAATTTGTCACATGTTATGTGAGATGAAATAGAAGTATTGGTGCGCAAATAACTATTTTTTAGTATAAAAATCTAACTAATGCCATAAATTTGGACCGGTCAAACTTTGTACCTCCATTCAAAATGAAGTTTTAATGTCTGCACCAAGAGAATTGAACTACTTTTTAGTATCATCCAAGTCTTATCAAAAAATTTATCTCAACGACCGGATACTATTTTTAAACACTCTTTGAAATATGTCCTAATTTTTTATTTTTTTTTTAATTTTGTTCATCCTTTAGATTTTGAAGGAAAATGATGCAACTTCCACGAAATTATTGCAGCAACATTAATCTTGAAAGCCTCGAATCTTTCATGCAACTTTATGTAGGTGAAATTAATGTTAAAAATATCTGAGATGAGTAATTACGAAATTCTTGTTATTACAAAATTTGAGAAGGGACCAAATTAGAATTTATTATGAGGGCGAGCCAAACATAAATAGTGTTGTATTCAGAATTTTTATTCAATTCTGGAAAGAGATGTCTCCAAGTACCTCACTTGTGATTGCGAATTCATCCTTTTTTGGCTTCTAAATTTGAGTAATGATTCCTTACAATGGCGCAAAAACACTTTCTTGATACCGAATAGGTGCATTCTAGTGCATGGTATCACTAATTTCAAATTCTTAGTTGTACAGACCCTATCAAAATCAGTTTTTTGGATATTGTTGTAATAATTAGTTTGACTCATAAAATCAAAAAATTGTTTTTTAATTTCCATCATAAAAATTAGGTTAAATTTTAAAATTCAAAATGAGTTGAATTCTTACCATCTTAAAAATTAATTTACAAAAATATTGTGGTCCAATAGGGTTACCACCGTTAATATTAGTTCCACATGATTCATATAAATTAATTACGACTCGTGTATTTTTTTATAATATAAAAGTCATGTAATTCAATTTTGCAAACAATTTTATTTTATTTTATTTTTATTTCGGTCATAAGACTTATTCATAACACTATTTGTCCACGTGATTAGTATTTTCCAATTTGTTCTAAAAGGTTAGGTTATTTCGTTTTTTTTTAAATACACTTGAATTATCCCCTCCATTAAAATCTTGTACACAGAAATATATACTAGAAGGGACATAACACAAAAATAACAAGATTAAAAGTGATAAAATTTAAATTTAAATTTATCAATTTTCGAATACAAAATAAAATGATAAAATTTAAATAACCAATCAGGATATTGTTGGGCCCAATATTGGGGTTGATTCAAATATTCACGTAAAAATTTACATGACTAAATAAATAAGTTCGAAAATTAACATTTCATTTGGAATTAAGGTCTTAGTTAATGAAAAATTTATTCTTTATAAATTCTCTAATCTTAATGTGAATGATTTATTTTTTATTAGAATAGGGAGAATTAATTGAGATACGCATAAATCGATATAAACACACTTAACTGTAATATAAAAAAAGAAAGAATAAATAATACATAAAATAAGAATATTATTAGGAGCGAGAACTGATGACACCACTTGACTAATTGATGACACTTCTCACCAATTGCTCGGTCTCTTCTGTGAACTTTCCCACCCACCCTTTTCATTGACCTTTCTGGAATTCTTAAAATTACCACTTGGCGGTGTTGATAACAAATTAATTTGAAAATAAATCCAACGAACCACAAAAATATAGAATTAATAATCAACTAATCTCAAATTTATGTGTACATCGATTTTTTTTTTTTAGCGTGGTCAGAGGCATGTCTTCTACACAAATCACGCTAAAACTAAGATATTCATGAAAAATAAATTTTTAACCACCTATCCTTATAATATTACTAAAATTTAAATTTAAGACTTTTGAACCTAATGTTTCTCTTGTTACTAATTCAACTACGCTTACTGTCATCCTCCTTCGTCAGTTGCTTCGTCTCTTCCTTTCACTTTCTTCACCCCCTCACAAAACCCAACCCCTTATCGAATCTTCTGGAATTCCCTAGATTCTCCCAAATGACACTTCGATAGACACTGATAGTGTTACATACTTGGTCACCACGAAAATCCATTTTCGTCATTTCACGCCAACGTTGACCTATATTACTTGACTAGTGAAAGAACTGAAGAAAATCTTTTGTTTTTGCTGAATCAATGGAAAAAGGTAGTGACAACTGTGGAAATGGTGGCTCTGGCCGTGGTCGTGGCGACGGTGATGGAGGAAATCATGGTGGTAGAGGTGGGAATTACCCATGTCACCAGTACCATCAGGAGGGTCAATATCAAGGAGGTGGTGGTGTTGCTAGAAGACGAGAGGGGGTTGGTAGAAGAGGAGGGAGTGGAGTTCCTACCCAGATCGGTGGTTAGTAGCAGGGTCATTGGCCCGTTGAAAGGGGTCAGAGTGGTGGCGCGTATAGGCTACCACACCAACTGAGTGGTCAGGGTCTAGGGTCTACAAGAGTGGAAACAAGTGAAGGGTCTGGGAGAGGTGGGTCTGTTGTGGGACCAGCAGGTGGTGGAAATGGAGTGTGGACTAGGAGGCCATGGGNGAGAACTGATGACACCACTTGACTAATTGATGACACTTCTCACCAATTGCTCGGTCTCTTCTGTGAACTTTCCCACCCACCCTTTTCATTGACCTTTCTGGAATTCTTAAAATTACCACTTGGCGGTGTTGATAACAAATTAATTTGAAAATAAATCCAACGAACCACAAAAATATAGAATTAATAATCAACTAATCTCAAATTTATGTGTACATCGATTTTTTTTTTTTAGCGTGGTCAGAGGCATGTCTTCTACACAAATCACGCTAAAACTAAGATATTCATGAAAAATAAATTTTTAACCACCTATCCTTATAATATTACTAAAATTTAAATTTAAGACTTTTGAACCTAATGTTTCTCTTGTTACTAATTCAACTACGCTTACTGTCATCCTCCTTCGTCAGTTGCTTCGTCTCTTCCTTTCACTTTCTTCACCCCCTCACAAAACCCAACCCCTTATCGAATCTTCTGGAATTCCCTAGATTCTCCCAAATGACACTTCGATAGACACTGATAGTGTTACATACTTGGTCACCACGAAAATCCATTTTCGTCATTTCACGCCAACGTTGACCTATATTACTTGACTAGTGAAAGAACTGAAGAAAATCTTTTGTTTTTGCTGAATCAATGGAAAAAGGTAGTGACAACTGTGGAAATGGTGGCTCTGGCCGTGGTCGTGGCGACGGTGATGGAGGAAATCATGGTGGTAGAGGTGGGAATTACCCATGTCACCAGTACCATCAGGAGGGTCAATATCAAGGAGGTGGTGGTGTTGCTAGAAGACGAGAGGGGGTTGGTAGAAGAGGAGGGAGTGGAGTTCCTACCCAGATCGGTGGTTAGTAGCAGGGTCATTGGCCCGATGAAAGGGGTCAGAGTGGTGGCGCGTATAGGCTACCACACCAACTGAGTGGTCAGGGTCTAGGGTCTACAAGAGTGGAAACAAGTGAAGGGTCTGGGAGAGGTGGGTCTGTTGTGGGACCAGCAGGTGGTGGAAATGGAGTGTGGACTGGGAGGCCATGGGGACTCACTTTTGAAAAAATTCACCCCTTAAGAGCAATATAGTATTTTCTTCTTTTCTTTTCTCAAAGAACTAATTTGATTGTTAGAGAGGATACGCCGAAAAATACTCTGGCACCCTTCTGACTTATTTTTCTGTGTGCCAAGAGCATCCTATAACTCACCAGGACCGGTTAGATAGCCCCTGGGGCAATTCATCACCACTCCTTAGGCCCCTTTTAACCCTCTCAACTCATCCCTTGCTACGTGATCCATCACCTACTTAACGAATGAGTTCATCTGGGAAGAGAATATGTTTCTATTTCATCTATTGTGCGAAAATTACCGTGCACAATCTGGTGCCGTCTGTGAGAAATGATTAGATTTTTCAAAGAATAGCGACTATGGTGAATACTCGACAAAAAAATAAGGGTCATCAACAAAGAAATATTGATTTTTCGACTCCCTCTATTTCAAAAACGAAGGACCACGTTGAGAGTGTCAACAAGGGACATTCCGTTCACTCAAGGGAGTAAACCCGCCAAATTAGTATGGGTATCGGGTCTGGGGGATCCGCCCCACTGGCCTATCAATTGGCTGAGGTAATCAAGGAAAAGTTCAGAGATCGGTTACGGTAGTTAGAGAAGGACAACGTGAATATCCTAAATTGACTTGATGAATATGCGTTCTCCGGTGGTGGCTTTCGAGACCTGTCGCGGTCTAGGGAACTATCTTTCATGGAGGTAGGACCTGAGGATCTGAGAAATTGCATAAGTAGCAGAGTAGGAGGCTCCGAGGACCCAAAAAGCCCGAGGGCCGATGGGCGTCTCCCAGAGGTTCCAGTCAAGAGGGCAAGGCCATTGGGTTGGAATGACCTCCATCGAGGACTGTCCAGGCGAGGGGGCATGGAGGAGTTCGAGGAAGGGTCGACCTTCTCTGTCTGACATGACACAAAGGGATGAGGGATTATGTCGGTCGGCGTCGAGGATACGAAGGCATGCCCCCCGAACAGGGGAATGACCTCAGAGCCTGGCTGGACTCCAGAGCGGGAGATAAGACCCCACAGGAAGATGACATGAACAACGAAGGTATTCAATCTCTCTTCACAAGGAGTATTCTGGAGATGGAAGTACCAAAAAAATTTATAGTACCAAGGTTTAAGGTATATGACGGACGGACGAGCCCACCCAGAAGCCCACCTCAAGCAATATAAGCAAATGATGTCCTTATACCACTCAGATCACCAACTACTATGCCGAGTATTCTCAATGAGCCTGGGAGACTCTAACATGAAATGGTTTGAAACCCTTCCGCCCAACATCATAGGGTCTTGAAAGGAACTAACCAAGCAATTCTCTACTCGATTCATCACAGGGAACAAGCAACCTAAGGACGTCAGATCACTATTGAACTTGAGGTGGAAGGAAGGAGAAACCCTCTGTCAATATGCCACTCGCTACTAGGATGAGGTAAATTAGGTGGAGGGATATTCAGAGGTTATGGCGGCTGCCTTTTTTAGACTTGGCCTCTATCGAGACATCGATCTCTACCGGTCCTTGACCAAGAAAATGTCGAAAGATATAGGGGAATTGATGGCACATATAAACAAGTATTTTCGAGTCGAAGATGAGATGGTGGGGGCCAAGGGGAAGACTCCCACCCCAAAGAGGAAGGAGAATGAGGGCGCTCTTTCCTGGAAGGAGTTGATACCTCCATCAAAAAATTCTATTGAGGGAGTCCACACGATGTTCAAGGAGCCCATCTACAAATTACTTCACAAGATCAAGAATGAACCCTTCTTCAAATGGCCACCTAAGATGCAAGGTGATCTGTCCACTCGAAACCAAAAAAGTGAAATGTTCATACCACCAGGACTTTGTACACCTTACCAAAGATTATAGGGTTTATAAGTTTTTCCTAGAGAAATTGGTGCAGGAAGGACATTTGAGAGAATATATCAAGGAGGCAGCGCCGGAAGAGACCTAAGGCGCCAACAACCAAGTCGCCGTCTGAGGCAATATAATTGACGTCATCCATGTCTGACCATTGGAATGTCCGACGTCCAAGATGCTCAGATCCGATCTTAAGAGAATAACCTTCACGAGAAGGGTGGATGAGGTAGATGGGGGCCAACCACGCAAAAGGCCCCAAACTAGTAAGGAAGACATCTCTTTTTCTGACGCTGATTTGGCAGGCGTGGTCTTCCCTCATGAGGACGCCTTGATCCTGACCTTAAAGATCGGTAACTTCGATGTTCAAAGAGTGTTGGTTAACTCCAGAAGATTCTCCGAGATAATATACTTTGAAGTGTTGAAGCATATGGGGCTTGGTACACAAGACCTCACTAAAGTTGGTACGTCCCTCGTAGGGTTCAACGGCTTGTACGTTCTGCCATTGGGAAAGATCACACTTTCAATTACCAACAGCCCATCACAACCAATACGGAGTTTGTGGTCATCGACTTTGATTCACTGTACAACATTTATCATGGGGCGGGCCTAGTTACGTACCCTAGGGGTGGTGCATTCCACCTATCACCAAAAATTAAAGTTTTTCACCCCAGAGGGAGTAAAGGAGATTTGTGGGGACCAAACATCCGCCAAGAATTATTTTTATTCAGCCGTAAGAGTAGGGGTCGCCTCCTAGGAGAAGGAGCAAGCCCCATAAGAGATCTTGAACAAATAGTAATTATAGTCTGGGCGTCTAGGAGTAGACGACCCCCAGACAGATCCAACAGATCGCTCGGTGGAGAATCTCAAGAAGGTACTCCTATTGGACGGAGACGAAGAAAAATACTTTCTGGTCAGCTCTACCATGCCCCTAGCCGAGCAAGAACAGATAGCCAACTTTTTGAGAAGAAATATGAATGTATTTGCATGAGACGCTACGAAGATGAAGGGTGTGAGCCTCGAGGTGATAACCCACAGACTTCATGTTAATCCCGCCCATAAGCCGGAGAAGCAGAAACCACAATGCATGGCGCCGCACCATGCCCAAGCCGTAAATGAGAAGGTAGAGAGGCTCTTGGAGGCCAACACCATCCGAGAAGTGCAATTTTCGGAATAGCTGTCAAATACAGTTTGTGCAAAGAAAAAGAAAGGGAAGTGGCGTATGTGCGTGGACTTCACCGACTTAAATAAGGCTTGCCCAAAAGATAACTTTCCTCTCCCGAAGGTGGATCAGCTAGTAAACGCCATGGAAGGCCATCAACGCATGGCCTTCTTGGATGCTAGAGCAGGCTACCACCAAATTCTTCTCCATCCGCCTGATCAAGAGAAGACCGCGTTCATCACTCCAAGAGGAGTTTATTGTTACATGATCATGTCATTCGGTTTAAAAAATGCAGGGGCAACTTATCAAAGACTTAGGAATCGAATGTTCAAACGACAAATTGGAAACACCATGGAGGTTTACATTGACAACATGTTGGTTAAGAGTCGGAGGAGTGACGATCACCTCACAGACTTGGAAGACACCTTCTTGACTCCCCGGGAATACGGTTTAAAGTTGAATACGGCAAAATGTGTCTTCGAAGTTGGTTTCGAAAAGTTCCTCAGATATTTAGTGAGTCAGCTCAGAGTCAAAGCCAACCCATAACAGATACAAGTTATCCTAGACATGCTTAGTCTCTGAACAGTCCGAAAAGTCTAGAAGCTCACGGGAATATTAGCAGCACTGAACTGTTTTATCTCCTGCTCATCAGACAAGTGCAAACCCTTCTTTGGGGCTATCAGAAGGGCCGGGAAAGACACTTGGTGTCAGGAATTTGAAGATGCCCTTAAAGGGATCAAAGAATACCTCAAGGTCCTCCCAACTCTGTTCGTCCCAGCCAGAGGGGAGATGTTGTTCTTTTACCTAGCCGTGTCAGAATTCGAGGTTAGCGGGGTGCTGGTCCGCGAGCATGAACACGAATAAAAGACCGGTGTACTATGTTAGCAAGGCTCTATTAGACGTGAAGACGAGGTACCTACCTTTGGAGAAACTAGCACTAGCATTATTCACGGCCGCAAAGAAGTTAAGACACTACTTCCAAGAGCACCCTATCACCGTTCTGATGGACCAACCTTTGAAAGCAATCCTAAGCTGGACCTCTCGGGGAGAATCGCCAAGTGGGCGGTAGAGATGAGAGAGCATGATATCCACTTCAAACCTTGAGCTTCCATAAAGGGACAAGTACTGGCTAATTTCATCGTGGAGTTCTCCAAGGGACCTCCCCTCCTAGACGAGTCCTCAGCAGCTGGCCAAGAGCCCTCCTAGAACCTTTGCATGGATGGGTCCTCCAATAACAAAGGTTTCAAAATCGGAGTGTGACTAGTTTCCCCGAAAGGAATGGTCACGAAACAAGCCGTCCGGCTAGGATTCAAAGCCTTCAACAATGAAGCGGAGTAAAAAACCCTCATTTCTAGGCTCAAACTCGCTAATGCGGCAAGAACGGCGGAGCTAGCCATCTAATGCGACTTCATGTTGGTGGTCAACCAAATTAACAGAGAGTTTGAGGCAAAGGACCCCATGATGAAAGCTTATCACTGTGAAGCAATGACTTTACTCCATAAGTTCAAAAAATTTGAAGTCAAGCAGGTCTCGCGAGATAAGAATGCCCATGTTGATACTTTAGCGTGTTTGGACTTGGTTCTGGACTTTACCATGACATGGAGAATCGTCGTGGAATACCTCCCTAACTCTAGCATAGATGAGGTTCATAGGGTGACAGCTATCTAGGAAGGAAAGGAGACTCCTAGTTGGACCGATCCACTATTCAAATTTCTCCTTTCCAAGGAACTTACAGAATGCCCCAAGGAGGCTAGGAAGATAAAATTGAGGGCCCCAAGATTTTGGGTCTCTCCAAATCAAAAGCTGTACTAGAAATGGTTCTGCGGACCGTATCTATTCTACATCCAGGAAGACAAAGTTGAACCTCTCTTGTATGAGGTACATGAAGGCATATGTGGGGGGGCATTCAAGTGGACGATCCATGACCCATCGAATCATGTCCCAAGGGTACTAGTGGCCATGAATGCAAAGGGACGCACAGGCATACGTGAGGAGATATGACCAGTGTCAAAGGTTCTCCCAAGTCATCAAGCAGCTAGCCGATGATTTACATCCACTAACCAGTCCTTGGCCATTCGCTGGATGGGAACTTAATTTGGTTGGACCCCTCCCGAGGGCTCTTGGAGACAAGAGGTTTTTGATAATAGGGACAGACTATTTCACGAAATGGGTGGAGGCGGAGCCGTTAACCCATATCAGGGACATAAACATCAAGAAGTTCATCTAGAAGAATATAATGACGAGGTTTGGGGTTTCTTGTGCACTTGTGTCAGACAATAGGACCCAATTCAACAACGGGTCGTTCAAGTCTTTTTAGGAGCATCTTGGGATTCATAACTACTACTCCTCCCCCAGCATATCTACAAGCCAATAGATAGGCAAAATCCTCTAACAAGACTATCATCAGTGGGATCAAGTAGATATTAGAAAATGACAAGGAAAAGTGGGTGGACGAACTCCTAAATATCTTCTAGGCGTACAGGACCACCCTTCAAATATCAATAGAAGAAACGTCTTACGCACTCACGTATGGAGTAGAGGCAGTCATCCCATTTGAGGTATACCTCCCCACCATCAAGACACAAGCCTACCATGTCGGAAGCAACGATCTCCAGCTCAGTATGGATATGGATCTCATGGAGGAAAGAAGAGAAGTGACTGCCCTAAGATTGACTAAGTACCAAGAAGGGGTGTCCAGGCTCTACAACAAAAAGGTCAAAACCCCATGAATTCCAAATAGGCGATTTCGTGTTCAAAAGTGTGGTGGTGAATACCCGGGATCCAACAGACAAAAAATTGAGTCCCAACTGAGAAGGACCTTATAAAGTTATATCAATGGGAGGCTCCAGGTCATACAGGCTATAAGACATGGAAGGAAACGTTGTAATTCGTCCTTGGAATGTAATGAATTTAAAGAAATACTACTTTTGAGGAATAAGAACTCGTTTTCACACTAAGAGAAGTTGTCCTGAAAAAAGGGCATGACCCTGGAGGCAGAGTCGCAGGGACTCCTACCTCCAAATAATGAATAGGAGGAAGTCTCTTGGAAAGGGCATGGACCTGGAGGCAGAGTCTCAGGGACTCCTACCTCCAAACAATGAACATGAGCAAGTCTCCTAGGAGGGACATGGCCCTGAAGACAAAGTCTCAGGGACTCTTGCCTCCAAATGAGGAACATGAGCAAACCTTCTGAAAAAGGGATGGCCTTGGGGGCCGAGACTCGGGAACCCCAGCCTATAACTAACATGCAAGGGCATGCGCCCTGAATGGAAAATGACCCTTGAAGAAGGGCATTAATCAGCTATGTTGCTTGGAACAAGGATGTTGTGCCATGTATTGTATAGCAAAGCAGACGTGGATCATTGAAAGCTCACAACCCCCGAGATTGATCACAGGTACGCTTGCACAAGTACATGGGTGCGGGCGTTTCAAACTAAATGTTAGTGAGGACAAATGAGAAACCCCATCATCTTGGATCGACTAATGAAGAAGATGAAACTAACCAGAGTGAAAGTGCATCATTCAGTACCCTCAGAGCCGAGGGGTACGCTTATGTTAAACAAGTATGTCCTAAAAACTCTATGCTTCCTGACCCCGAGGATCAGCACTAGAGGAATTAGATGATGGAGTCAGAAATTACACCAACCACACAAATATCAAGGGAGCATACATAAAGATAAAAGCAAAGTGATTTTTTTTCATTTCAAAAGAAAGGGCTTTGCGTCCCCCAGGCTACAAAGAAAAAAGAAAGTACAAGAGAAATAAAAAACCTAAGTCTAGGAAGCTGGAGGAGGACTCAACACTTCATTGGGTCTCCAACAGCATCCCCAAACAACTCCTCTATGCTTGGGGAAGACCTAGCATTGGCAGCGTCAGCTTGAGGAGCAGGAGCAGGGGGCACTGGCAGCTCTGGAGCTGGAGGGACCAATGAGGTACCGTAGCAGCTGGGGGTGGAATGGAGGCGTCAAAAGGATTCACCGAGGTTGGCACTTGGGTGTTGGCATCTTCAGCGACGATCTCTGCCTCAGCCTACAACATCTCCTCCAATGGCACAAACTCGTGCATAAGGAACATGAGGGATTTGGAAGGAACTCCTGCCACCCGGAGAGCCTCGCCCCAGCCCTTCTTAAAGAACTTCCTCTTATTTTTTTCAAGGGTGACCAAGACATCATCANTCTTCTCAATTTCTGCCTTTTGATAATAAGGGTATCGGTAGGGTCGGACACTCACAGGTTCTTGATTTGGTTGTAATAGAATATGGTGATCATGCCTCAGCCTACAGCATCTCCTCCAACGGCACAAACTCGTGCATAAGGAACAGGAGGGATTTGGAAGGAACTCCTGCCACCCGGAGAGCCTCGCCCCAGCTCTTCTTAAAGAACTTCCTCTTATTTTTTTCAAGGGTGACCAAGACATCATCAGCGCATTCATCACGTATTTGCTCCTCTGACCTCCTATTGGTTTCCACCTACTCCCTGAGCCGGTCCAGCTCCTGGTTGAGGGCCAAGCAGATTTGCTCCGACTCCTCAACCTTGGCCTCTACTACAGACAGTTTATGCGTTGCCTCAGTTATCCTCATTTCGGCGTCGACAAAGGTTACACTCTGCTTTTCAACGTTGACCCTTGTTGTCTCAATGTCCTGCAGGNAAGCAGATTTGCTCCGACTCCTCAACCTTGGCCTCTACTACAGACAGTTTATGCGTCGCCTCAGTTATCCTCATTTCGGCGTCGACAAAGGTTACACTCTGCTTTTCAACGTTGACCCTTGTTGTCTCACTGTCCTGCAAGNTTGGCCTCTACTACAGACAGTTTATGCGTTGCCTCAGTTATCCTCATTTCGGCGTCGACAAAGGTTACACTCTGCTTTTCAACGTTGACCCTTGTTGTCTCAATGTCCTGCAGGAGTTGGTGATTTAAGTTGCTTGGGCAGACAAGGTGGTGTCCCTTGCAGCCACATCCTCCCTCGCAACGACGAGGGATTCCTCAGCTTCAATCTTCAATCTCTTAAACTCTTGAAGCCTCGCCCTCTGCGAGTAGTAGCTGTCGGCGATGATCGCTATTTGCTGAGGGACCCATAAAGAACAGAAAGGTCACTCGAATGTAGATGAGAAAAATAAGAAGAAAAATGAGTTGTTACACTTACCACCAAAGAGCCCTATATAATTGAGCGGAACAACTAGTTGGTCGGCCGCCCCCGATGTGCCTCCATGTCGGCATTGAATTGGAATGGTTCACTCATGGCGTTGGCCACGTGAGGATCACCGACGATGGAGTTGTTAACCCAAATCACCCTGTTCATTCGATCCTGGGCCCAAGGGCGTCATTCCTTAGTCGCCGATGTCGGCATAGGAGAAGGAGGAGGAGGGAGAGGAGTTTTGCCCCCTTACTGTTGTTGCTGCGATGGAAGGCCCCTGCCTCAGCCTAGACCATCATGTCTTTGTTTTGTTCTCCTCTCCTCTTCAACCTAGCCCCGATCAGAAGACCTTGGTGCCACAGGAGGAGGAGAAGAAGGGATGTTGGTGCCGGTCCTTGGAAAAGGTGGGGAAACGTTGCCGGCAGACCCCCTCAAAGCAGCCCTCTGATTTAGGAAGCCGAGATCCATGCGAAGTTAGCGCGACATTACGACTTCGAGCGCATCTTCCTCGTCTAAGTTCTAAAGAATGTTAAAGTCTGGCCAAGTATCCCTCCTAGAGGTACTAGCCTCGGCCTAGATTGTGGAGGTTGGGCCTCTGACCACAACCGCTTCTCTTTTTTCAGCTCCNAGCCGAGATCCATGCGAAGTTAGCGCGACATTACGACTTCGAGCGCATCTTCCTCGTCTAAGTTCTAAAGAATGTTAAAGTCTGGCCAAGTATCCCTCCTAGAGGTACTAGCCTCGGCCTAGATTGTGGAGGGTGGGCCTCTGACCACAACCGCTTCTCTTTCTTCAGCTTCCTTGGCGGCCCCCCTCTAGCACGGCCTCAGTGGCCCTGTCAAGATCCTCATCTAAGTTCTCTTCCTGCTCCAAGTTCTCTTGGAAGAGCTCAGATCACCTGGAGGGATTGTAGGGTTGGAAAAGTTGGAAAAACTTGTTGTACCCTGGTTTGTAGTCCAGAAGTACGTGTGTTGATCGACGAAACTCATCNCTCTAGCACGGCCTCAGTGGCCCTGTCAAGATCCTCATCTAAGTTCTCTTCCTGCTTCAAGTTCTCTTGGAAGAGCTCAGATCACCTGGAGGGATTGTAGGGCTGGAAAAGTTGAAAAAACTTCTTGTACCCTGGTTTGTAGTCCAGAAGTACGTGTGTTGATCGACGAAACTCGCCTCCAATATATCCCTAAACGGTGACAAGATCGTCAAAATGGACCAAGTGACGAGGTGGGGGAACAACTTCACGAGAGGAAACGTCTGCACAAAAGAAAGAAAAACATCAAGACTCGTATAAATTAATATCAGAAACTGAAAAAGCCAAGAAGAGAGGGTGAAACTGACGTACTCGTTGTTCGTCATTNAAGAAAGAAAAACATCAAGACTCGTATAAATTAATATCAGAAACTGAAAAAGCCAATAAGAGAGGGTGAAACTGACGTACTCGTTGTTCGCCACTCCTTGGGGTAGGACAAACCGTCATATTCGGGGCAGATCCCCCTCTCCTAGGTGCCACTGAAGATCAGTAAGTCATCCTTATACCCCTTGTCCGAGTCGGGGAGATAGGTTACGAGGTACATGGAGGGGTCTTGGACTTTTAGATAAAAATTCTACTGGGGCATCACCCTTAGCAAAGAGTAACAGAAAAGAATGTCCTCGAGGCCGATGTTGACCCCGAGGCGTCTGTTAAGCTCCACCACCCCCATTATTATCTTAAAGACGTTCAGATAGCACTGCCAGGGGAAAAGACAAAACTGAGACAGGAACTGAAGAAGCGGGAGGGTGGAGGGAGAATCTGACCTCATCCTCTATGATAGCCTTAGTGTAGAAAGACATGGCACCCTCGCACCGACATTGTGACGATGACGAGCTGGGTCGAAATCGTCAACTCCGACGTTGTGAGGAATGTCACGATGGGCCTTGAAGTTGGTTATTTGCTAGATGCCCTTGACCGTGTACTTTTTTTTGCCTAGAGGTCCCAGCCTCTTGAACCTCGGTGGTAGAATGACGTCTCGACATTTTTTACAGAAGTAAGCCCAGGGTTCAAAGGGTTCTCTCTAGAGAGTGGGGATCCCAAGGGATACTACAAGATGTGAAGCTACGAGAGGAGGGAAGTCTAAGGGACTGTCTTGAGGTCTTTGGTTTCTTAGAACTAAGACAATGGAGGTGAAGAACCGCCAGAAAAAGAGATATGAAAGGAAGACGAATACTTACCAAAATAACACTGGGCAAGGAACTAAAAGCTTGAGAGGGCTTTTTTCTCCTTCGATGATGGCTGAGGAAAGGGCTGTAAGGGCTTTTCCTCCTTTGATGGTGGTGAAAAAAGGGGTCGTGGTTCTTCAGGCAACAAGACTCCGACGGTTCTTCGGCGACAAAATCTCTAAAGAAAGCTCGAGGGTTCAAAAAAGTGAAGAATGGGGTGGGGAGGCTTTGTTTATATAGGCCCCTTGGCCCCACCATTGTGCACGACACATGAAGACAGACACATTCAATGCGCACGATCTCCAAAAGGCAAAAAACAGCTAGGGCAATGATGAGGCAGTTGAGCCATTTCACCTTCCGACGACACATATCCCTTCCGTATGAAGATCAAAGAGTTGGGGACAGTTGATGGGACACTCCTGAGAAGGGAGTAGATTGCCAACACGTGTACTCGACACCGAGAGTACTCCCTTCCATTCTGATTAGAACATGTGTCCTCAGCATAGGGGGCCCGTCTTCTACTCTTGTGAAAACACAGAGGCTCCAATGCCACTTGTCCTCGGCTCCGAGGTACCTCCCCTCGAGCAACTGCATGTCCTCGGCTCCAGGAGTACTTGCTAGAATTCTGGTCCAATCACGTGTCTCCTACTTCTGGAAAGGCTATCGATTGGCAAATACTTACTGACAGTTCGTCAGTCTTAACTGGACTAGGGATGGTGATGGTGCTCTGCAAAATAAAACCAAGATGGCAGAGCCAATGAGCCACTCAAACAAGGGGAGTTAGGCACGTGGCGTAAAGTGTAGAGTTAGGGGTAAAAAGACAAAAATTCCCCTACTGATTTATGGCTATCACAGGCAAATATTTAATGAATCCTCATATGATGGGACATCCACAGTGGCTTTGGGAGCCGAGGAGGAGGAGCATTAAATGATCCAGGGCCTAAGCATTTAATGACTCTACATTGAAGAAAGTGTATTAAATGCTCAACATCCCGAACAATTAATATTAGGGGATCCCCCGTGCAAAATAGGGGGCACATTACCCCATTCTGGACGCTATCTACTATCTAGACAATCAGTAATGATGAGTCTTTGAAGGTATAAATAGTCTACAAAAATACATTACAAAGGTACGCAAATTCACCCCCTCAAGAGCAATATAGTGTTTTCTTCTTCCCATCTCTCAAAGAACTAACTTGACCGTTAGAGGGGGTACGTCGAAAAACACTCCGGCGCCCTTCTAACTTATTTTTCTGTGTGTCAGGAGCATCCTATGACCCACCAGGACCAGTTGGACAACCCCTGGGGCAATTCATCACCATAATTTAGGCCCCCTTTGGCCCTCTCAACTCACCCCTTGTTGCGGGATCCATCACCTGCTTGACGAACGAATTCATCAGGGGAGAGAATCTATTGCTATCAATAATATCATGTGGTAAAAATGAAAATACTAAAAATTGAATAAATTGTACCTCACTTTTTTATATAAAGATGGTTTAGTTAATATTATATGGATGAGCGGTTATTAAATTTTGTGGAGTTTACTTGCTCACGTATTAGTGGACGGTGGTTACACTACATAACACTGCATGATTGAATAAATAATAATCTTATAAAAAAAGAATAAATAATACTCAAGCATCCTAAGTTTAAAACTTTAGTAATTCTCTTGAGGTCAGACTATAAGAGATTTATTACTTATGAATTCCCTAGTCTCGATTAAATAGTTTGTTTTTGACTTGACGTGGGATGAGATTAATCAAGGTAAATGTAAATTGATCTGAATACCTTGACGATAATACAAAAATAAAAAAAAATAAATGATACATAAAATAAGGTCATTATGAGGAGTGAGAACTAATGACACCACTTAACAAATTTCTTTGTCTCTTCTGCTCATTTTTCCGACCTACCCTTTTCTTTTTTTCGATACATCAAAAAAGAAANAAAATAAAAAAAAATAAATGATACATAAAATAAGGTCATTATGAGGAGTGAGAACTGATGACACCACTTAACAAATTTCTTTGTCTCTTCTGCTCATTTTTCCGACCTACCCTTTTCTTTTTTTCGATACATCGAAAAAGAAAGANAAAAAGAAAGGGGTTAGCATAATCCCCTAACAAAAGCAATGCTACATAGGTCAGCCCCTGAGGGTTTCCAACACTCAGAGAGGAGGAACAATGATCTCCGCAAAACTTTCATTCTATTGCTTGCCCATTTTAGCTAGGATGTTTGCACATTAGTTTTTTTTCACGCATTGTATGGGCAATGGNAGCAATGCTACATAGGTCAGCCCCTGAGGGTTTCCAACACTCAGAGAGGAGGAACAGTGATCTCCGCAAAACTTTCATTCTACTGTTTGCCCATTTTAGCTAGGATGTTTGCACATAGGTTTTTTTTCATGCATTGTATGGGCAATAGGAATCTGATGTACACTCATCAGGTGTTTGCAATTGTTGATCAAGGCCTTCTGGGGATGATCTTCATTCCCACTTATAGTAAGGAGGTCGAAAACCTTCATGTAGTCAGTCTCGATCAACAACCTTGTATAGCTTTTGGAAGTTGGGTAATGCTTCATGAANCCTTCTGGGGATGATCTTCATTCCCACTTATAGTAAGGAGGTCGAAAACCTTCATGTAGTCAATCTCGATCAACAACCTTGTATAGCTTTTGGAAGTTGGGTAATGCTTCATGAACTTAAAAAATAGATTTGATAATCATAACAATTGAATCCAAGCTTTCAAATGGCCTATAATTTTGCAGGCAGGCTTGAGGTCGAATTCAACTTCCCTATGAATCCAAGCTTCCAGTGGCCTTGAGCCAGGGTTGCCTTTAGAGCAGCCATCCGTGGTAATTTTCATCCAACCTACACTGGGAAAGGCTTAGTTAACAAGTGACAAACCACCTGTCTTGTGTGGCCTAGTTTACAACTCTTCTCTATTACCATTTGAACTATTCTTTAAAATTATTATAAGATCATTTTAGACAATTAATTAATAGCATTACAATAAAAGGTACCATAACCATTAATTTTACCTCTATCGTGTCATTGTTGATCATAAAACAATAATATAAAATAACCAAATATAAAATTTATGAGTGTCTTATTTTAATTAGGAAAAAATAATAGAATTAATTCCAAAAAATATTTTTTTAATCTATCATAATCTATATAATAAAGTAACTTACAATTTAAATATCAAAAGATANTCCCATCTCTCAAAGAACTAACTTGACCGTTAGAGGGGGTACGTCGAAAAACACTCTGACGCCTTCTAACTTATTTTTCTGTGTGTCAGGAGCATCCTATGACCCACCAGGACCAGTTGGACAACCCCTGGGGCAATTCATCACCATAATTTAGGCCCCCTTTGGCCCTCTCAACTCACCNTTACAATTTAAATATCAAAAGATAAATAAAATGACTTTTACTATTCGCAGTTGAGATCGCTTTAAATTTTACTTTAAAATTAACACCCCAATTTTAATAGGAAAAATAGGTTCCTAAGGGTGTGTTTGGAGTGACTTTTTAAATGNTTGAGATCGCTTTAAATTTTACTTTAAAGTTAATCTAACGGCTAATATTAACACCCCAATTTTAATAGGAAAAATAGGCTCCTAAGGGTGTGTTTGGAGTGACTTTTTAAATGTACTTTTAAAAATTATTTCTCATAAATACTTTAAAAAAATAGTGTTTGAAACCGCCCTACCACCACCACCGCCGCTGCCGCCACCATTGCCGCCGCCGCCACCACCATCACTACCGCCACCGCCACCGTTGTTGTTGTCGCCNAAAAAAATAGTGTTTGAAACCGCCCTACCACCACCACCGCCGCTGCCGCCACCATTGCCGTCGCCGCCACCACCATCACTACCGCCACCGCCACCGTTGTTGCCGTCGTCGTCGCCGTCGCCACTACTACCACCACCACCAACATCGTCGTCGCCACCACCGCTGCCACCGCCACCGTTACTGCCACCGCCACCGCCACCGCCACCATCATCGCTGCCACCACGATCATTGTCACCCACCACAACTATCACCGTCTCTTACCACTACCACTGCAGCCCACCACCTCTCACCCCCATAACAAATCGATGTTTAAATTTTTTTATCTCTTCTCTTTCTTTGTGATTTAATTTTGAATATGAATACAAATATGTTTATTGTTTAATATTTTTATTACTCTCTGCCTTTAAACACAGACAATAACTAATTCACCTACACTTCATCGATTGCTCCTTCTATTTCCTCTGACTTTTTTCATTCCCTAATAAAACTCAACTCCAACTTTTTTGTGGGTGCCTAAAAATGGACATACAGATATATCATTATGCATATTTATTAAAGAATAATATTTCTTAGTACCACACAATTATTTTTGAAAAATTCCACAACACGTAAATCTGAATTGTAGTTAAGATTTCACACCATGTTTTAAATCGTAAAAAATAAATTTAACCCCACCAAATGTAGAGACCTACTTCATCAATTGCTCAGTCTCTTCCTCTCACTTTCTTCACCCCTGGCAAAACCCAACCTCTTATCGAACCCTCTGGAATTACCCAGAATCTCCCAAATGACACGTCGACAGGCACTGCTACACACTTGGTGACCACGAAAGGCCATTTCCGTCATTTGACACCCAAGTTGTGGATGTATATTAAAGCACAGCAACCCAACTGCTGCCAAAGTATCCAGTTTACTTCAGTAGTGAGAGAAGACAACTGAATAAAATCTTATTGTTTTTGCTGATTCAATGGAGAGAGGTAGAGACAACTGTGGAAGTGGTGGCTCTAACCGAGGTCGCGGCGGTGGTGGTGGCGGAGGAGGAAATCGTGGTGATAGAGGTGGGAATTACCAACGTCACCAGCACCATCAGCAGGGTCTATATCAAGGTGGTGGTGGTGGAGGAAGAGAAGGGGGTGATGGCGGAAGAGGAGGGGGTGGGGTTCCTACCCAGATCGGTGGTCAGCAGCCAGGTAATTGCCTCGTTCAAAAAGGTCAGAGTGGTGGCGCGTACAGGCCACCACATCTACGGAGTGGTCAGGGTCTGGGGCCTACAAGGGTACTGGAAACAAGTGAAGGGTCTGGGAGAGGTGGGTCTGTTGTGGGACCAGCAGGTGGTGGAAGTGGATTGTGGACTGGGAGGTCATGGGGACCCACTTCTGGGCCTCCTCAGTCTCAACCTCAGTCTCCGAGGGTTCCTGATCAAACGATTCCTAGTATTCCTCTTTAACTTTTTTCTTTACATCTTAATGTGAATATGTTTGTGTTCATAGGTTGTGGGGGCTCACAATTCTAAATACAATTTGCGAATTTAACACGAAATTGACTTGGAATTAATGGGTGTATATTTGTTGTAAACTTGTGAATCTATTATACACACAGACACGGAGCCGATAATACACAATTATAGATGGTTGGGTATGAGTCTGGACTCATAAGAACTCGACACGACACGACCTATTGACAGTTCTATTCCTGTTTGTGGATAGTCCAGATGTTTTATATTGAAGAATTTTAGAGCAATTGGGCTGGAACTGTACATGTTGGTTATCATGTTGTTCTGGTTTGATAATCTTGTAAGATTGTATAAATCTATTGATAGGAAACAAAGACTTTGAGATTGAGAAATTTATTGATCTATTCTATAATGATGGTTTCATTGTTTTTCAAGTGCATTGATCATGATTTCATTGAATTTGGTGTCTTACCTTGTTTGTATTGTTGGGGAAGTACTTGTTTTGTTTGAATTAAATTCGTTGGTCTATTAAGAAACCAAAAGAAAAAGCATTNAGGGGGTGATGGCGGAAGAGGAGGGGGTGGGGTTCCTACCCAGATCGGTGGTCAGCAGCCAGGTAATTGCCTCGTTCAAAAAGGTCAGAGTGGTGGCGCGTACAGGCCACCACATCTACGGAGTGGTCAGGGTCTGGGGCCTACAAGGGTACTGGAAACAAGTGAAGGGTCTGGGAGAGGTGGGTCTGTTGTGGGACCAGCAGGTGGTGGAAGTGGATTGTGGACTGGGAGGTCATGGGGACCCACTTCTGGGCCTCCTCAGTCTCAACCTCAGTCTCCGAGGGTTCCTGATCAAACGATTCCTAGTATTCCTCTTTAACTTTTTTCTTTACATCTTAATGTGAATATGTTTGTGTTCATAGGTTGTGGGGGCTCACAATTCTAAATACAATTTGCGAATTTAACACGAAATTGACTTGGAATTAATGGGTGTATATTTGTTGTAAACTTGTGAATCTATTATACACACAGACACGGAGCCGATAATACACAATTATAGATGGTTGGGTATGAGTCTGGACTCATAAGAACTCGACACGACACGACCTATTGACAGTTCTATTCCTGTTTGTGGATAGTCCAGATGTTTTATATTGAAGAATTTTAGAGCAATTGGGCTGGAACTGTACATGTTGGTTATCATGTTGTTCTGGTTTGATAATCTTGTAAGATTGTATAAATCTATTGATAGGAAACAAAGACTTTGAGATTGAGAAATTTATTGATCTATTCTATAATGATGGTTTCATTGTTTTTCAAGTGCATTGATCATGATTTCATTGAATTTGGTGTCTTACCTTGTTTGTATTGTTGGGGAAGTACTTGTTTTGTTTGAATTAAATTCGTTGGTCTATTAAGAAACCAAAAGAAAAAGCATTAGTGTCACCTGTAATTTGATTTTCGTAGGTAGTTTCTATGTATGGTCATAGAGTTGATTATGGGTTTAAAAAGTTCAGGGATTTTTCTCTCAGATGTCCCTTTGTTCCATATGCTGTTTTCGTTTTGTAGAAGTCATTTATTGATGAAATTCAAAGATTTTGGCTAAACATTTCATTATTTCATTTTTCTACACAGATCCTGTTATTCCAGATGTGCAGTCATTGCAAATTTCAGAAGAGAAGCCTCAATCAACTCCTTTAGAAAGTAAGGAGAACAGACTTATGCCCATAAAACGGCCTGACAAAGGAGGCAAGCTTACGATCAGGCCGATAACGCTTCTCATCAACCATTTTTGCGTCACAATCAATCCAGAGAGCACGGTGTTACACTACGATGTGGATATTAAACCCGATATGTCTGCAAAGAAATCCATTCCAAAATCTGATCGTCGTTTGATCAAGGACAAGCTATCCTCTGATGATCCAACACGATTTCCTCAGGAAATGACTGCTTATGATGGTGAGAAGAATGCTTTCAGTGCAGTGCTATTGCCCACTGGGCAATTCAAGGTGGAATTGTCTCGTGGGGATGAGATGCAGAGTGGTCCCTATTTATTTACAAATAAGTTTGTAAATGAGCTGAAGCTTTCCAAGCTAGAGGATTACTTAAGTGGGACGCTTGAGTGTATCCCTCGCAATGTATTACAAGGGATGGATTTGGCATTGAAGGAGAATCCGGGGAGGCATAGGATCTCCATTGGTCGAAGCTTTTATTCCAAAGAATTCAGGGCAGCAGATGACTTCCATTGTGGTGTTGCTGCTTTTAGAGGCTTTGAACAAAGCCTAATGCTCACTTCCCAGGGTCTAGTCTTATGTTTGGATTATTCAGTTTTGGCATTGCGCAAGCAGTTGTCAGTCATAGACTTCCTTAAAGAACATGTTCAGGGTTTCAGCCAAGTTAGTGATGTCAGATTATTGAAAAGAGAAGTGACTAGTGCATTAAAAGGATTGAAAGTTGATGTAACTCACCGTGTCACCACACAGAAGTACCCTATAGCAGGGTTAAGCAGTCAAAATACTCAAGATATTAAATTCATTTTCAAAGTTCCAAAGGGAAATCATCCACCAAGGGAAATTGGCCTGGTTGAATATTTCAGGGAGACATATAGGAAGGAAATTGTGTACAAGGATATTCCCTGTTTAGATTTTGGGAGAAACAATTATGTGCCTATGGAATTTTGTGTTTTGGCGGAGGGGCAGATTTACCCTAAAGACGACTTGGATAGAGGAAGAAGCCTGTTACTGAAGAAGATATCAATGCCTCCGCCAGAGGAAAGAAAGAACACTATCTGCGAGATCGTGCGGGCTGAAGATGGACCTTGCGGGTACCTATTTTTACTTGAGCCTCTACATTTTTTTTAGCCTAATTTATTGTATGTTATATTTTTTGACTATTTATTTAAATGAATTTATTACATGACTGTTGCAGGATAATATGTTGTAGTATTTTCAGTGTTGATCCTCTTCATTTTTTAGCATAGTGCCACTTAATTTAATTTAAACCTCCATGTTTTTGTAGGTAATATATTGTGGTATTTTCATGTTGTTTCTTTTAATTTATCTTTAATTCTCATGGATTGCATGACAAATTTCCTTGGTTGCTTTTGTTTGTTGAAGTCAATGGAGAGCAAACTTAGCCTAACATTTTTGTGGTGCATTTGATTTATAATTATAACACTACAAGTCATTTTGAAAAATTTCACCTTCCCTCATTTCTGAAGTGTTGCCCC
>CAUOFW020008946.1:1285435-1318567 GCA_963454935.2 Ilex paraguariensis
AAAAAAAAAAAAAAAAAAAAAAACACAGTCACACACCAAAAAAATCTGAAACCTCCTCCTCCCATCCATAAATGGCCTAAAGCACCCTTCCAAGGATCAAATACTACTTTGGGAATGGAATTTCTGGGTGGTTCTGTATTTGATGGCATATCATCAAGAAAAGTTTGGAGAAATTGGTGTTGTCTTGAATCTTGATTATTTATCTAATGAAATCTCCACAATTTTAGGCGGTGAGAAGAGATTCATTTTGTTTTTAGAACTCTTCACTGGAATATCTTTATTTAGGACCTGGTTGGAGATAATATGCTGTTGGCAAGTTAATTGGCAGACTAGTTGCAATCTTACTGGAGGTTCATTACGACCACTTATGAAACCTAAGTTTAGTATGCATCACCTCCATTCATCAGGGATTACTCTGCATTTTGTTTTTAATTTGATGAAATTTGCTTATTTTGTGTGAATGGTGAGGTTGCTACGATGGTCTTCATAATTTATAGTCTCTTTAATTTATGTCTTTGTTCTGGTTACGCATTTTCCTTCTAATGATATAGCAATGCCAATCCATTTCTTTTCCCGGTTTTTCAGAGATGTCACTAAAAATTTTGGAATTGAAGTTCAGAAGACCATAACAAGAGAATCTGGTCGGGTCATTAAGCCACCTAACTTGAAGGTTGGCAAAGGGGAAATCGTAACAGTTGACAAGAAATGCCAGTGGAAACTTTCTGGTAAATCTGTGGTGGAAGGCAAGCCAATCGAGCGATGGGCCTTGATAGATTTCAGTTCAGATAAACTGAACTCTGATGCTTTCATTCAGAATCTGAAATATAAATGCAAAAATCTGGGCATCCGTGTGGAGGAGCCTGTTGTGTGCCATTTCACTGGCATGCATGAATTCTCTAGTGTTGTTGCGATTCAAAAACTTCTTGAAAGCGTGGTTAGTCAGGCCAAAGGGAAGTGTGAGGGCCGGTTACAAATTATTGTTTGTCTGATGACTGAAAAGAATCCTGGCAGAAAGTATCTTAAATGGGTCTCCGAGACTCAGATTGGTGTACTGACTCAATGTTTCTGTACTGACCAGTATCTTGCAAACCTTGCTCTTAAGATTAATGCCAAGCTCGGTGGTAGCAATGTAGAGCTGATTGAACGGCTCCCCGGTACTGAAGGTGAGGAACATGTTATGTTTATTGGGGCTGATGTCAATCATCCTGCTGCACGGAATGAAACATGTCCATCAATAGCAGCAGTTGTTGCAACAATGAACTGGCCTGCTGCCAATCGCTATGCTGCAAGGATGTGTCCCCAGGAACACCGCAAGGAGAAGATTCTGAATTTTGGGAACATGTGTTTGGATCTAGTCAATACTTACGCTCGACTTAACAAAACCAGGCCAAAGAAAGTTGTGATTTGTCGGGATGGGGTAAGTGAAGGCCAATTCGATATGGTTCTCAATGAAGAGTTACGTGATATAAAGAGGGCCATATGTAATGAAGATTACCAGCCAACAATCACTCTTGTTATTGCTCAGAAGAGACACCCGACCCGCCTGTTTCTTGATAATGGTGGGGGTGCATCCGGCAATGTGCCTCCTGGAACAGTTGTGGATACCACAATCGTTCATCCTTTTGAATTTGATTTTTATCTGTGCAGCCACTATGGAACCATTGGGACAAGCAAGACAACGCACTACCGTGTCCTCTGGGATGAGAATAATTTTACGTCTGATGAGTTACAGGAGTTGATATATCACTTGTGCTTTACCTCTGCACGATGCACCAAGCCTGTCTCAATTGTGCCTCCAGTTTACTATGCTGATCTTGTTGCGTTCAGGGGACGTGAATATCAAGAGGTGGCGATGGAGTTGCAGTCTTGTCCTTCATCATCATATTCGGTTGCTGCTGCTTCACTGGATGAGCGTGTATACAAATTGCACAGAGACATTGAGAACGAGATGTTCTTCATTTGAGGGGCCAAACATGGTCGTCTAAATCTCCTTCCCTATTCTCAATTGTGGAGGAGATAACGTTAACTGCTGGATTTGTCCGTACACATTAGTGACAGAGTTTGTGTGTGAATCTAATTGGGTTTCAGTGACAGAGTTTGTGTGTGAATCTAATTGGGTTTCAGTGACGGCGTTTGTGTGTGAATCCAACTGGGGTTAATGTCCTAGTACTGCCTGTTCACATGGTTCTTGATGCCATGTAGAATTATAGGTATGCTATAGCCACTGTTAAGTAGGCTATAAGTCCTGTGTTTTTTATTTTCAGTGTGTGTGTGCGCGTTTTTCTCGTGTTTGTTGTTTGGTTTCCTACCTGTCCTGTGAGTGAAGTTGGAGAATGATGAGTTGGGTTTGATGTTTGTTGCTTTAGCTATGGAGATTGTAATGTTTACAAATAAATAAGGGGTTTGATCCTTGTGTATGTTCCTATTTATATATTAATGTTATGCCCAGTTTGATTTTGATTTAAGTGTATTCAACAGATCTACAATACCTGGAAGGTGGGTTTGAAGTAGGCAGATTTTGATCTGAATGAATTTGATCCAAATCTAATTAGCCGGATATAGATAGATCAATATTTTTTATAGATTATTTAAACCAGAACGAATACCAGGCATATGCAGTATAGCATGAAAATCATCATTTACTGATTTTTCCAACATCAATGTTGTGCAACCAAGTTTTCAGATCAAACCAAACCAATATTCCATAATATTACTAAACGTATAAACATATCATAGTAAAATAATAAACATAGAGAGTTTGGATGATACATAAAAACATGTTCAAAATCTCTATGCAACATAGGTGGGTTCTTAATGCTCTGTTTCTGTGGGTTACATATAATGATTCTCTTAATAAGCAGATGAACGAAAGAAGTAAAATAAACTAGGGAATTTGTCAGCAGATGGATGAGTGGGGCCGTGGGGGATATAAAGGGAAATCATATAATCTAAGGTTGCTTAATTAGGAATGGAATTAAAGTTAGAATGGAATTGATTATCGTTTATTTGGTAACAATTAAGATTTAGTGTTGAAATATAATTGAAAATTTATTTCAAAAGTTTAAATAACTTAATATTTTTACTAAAATGATTTGAAAATGATCAAAAAAGAAATACCTATTTTTAATGACTCAACCTCGAGGTCTTGAAGGGACCCGAATAAATCTCGTGATGTCTAGTTACCTATGCCATACTTATTTTTTATCTTTTTGTGTTAGTAATCTTCTAATACTATGCCTATTATATAAGATAAGCCGTAAATTTTAACACAAACTCAATAAAATTTAATATGAATCGATATGATCCGACATGATTGTCAGACATACATACATACAAAAAATAATAAAATANCAACCTCGAGGTCTTGAAGGGACCCGAATAAATCTCGTGATGTCTAGTTACCTATGTCATACTTATTTTTTATCTTTTTGTGTTAGTAATCTTCTAATACTATGCCTATTATATAAGATAAGCCGTAAATTTAATATGAATCGATATGATCCGACATGATTGTCAGACATACATACATACAAAAAATAATAAAAGAAATTAGTTGGTATTTACCTCACATTAATATTATTTTTACGAGGTTGAGTGTGTAACATGAAAAATTTTATTTTATAGGGTAGAAAATAAAAAATTTGAAATATTGCAACCTACATAGTATCATTAGCCCCTATATTTAGGATTGATTTTTAAGTTCAACAAAAAAAAAANAGTAATCTTCTAATACTATGCCTATTATATAAGATAAGCCGTAAATTTAATATGAATCGATATGATCCGACATGATTGTCAGACATACATACATACAAAAAATAATAAAAGAAATTAGTTGGTATTTACCTCACATTAATATTATTTTTACGAGGTTGAGTGTGTAACATGAAAAATTTTATTTTATAGGGTAGAAAATAAAAAATTTGAAATATTGCAACCTACATAGTATCATTAGCCCCTATATTTAGGATTGATTTTTAAGTTCAACAAAAAATTCACCATTTCTAAACTCAAGAGATCAACCATTGTAATCTCTTTCAATAATCATTGCTCCTCAGCGCCAAAGCTTAACCATCAAAGACCACTATACGATGGCAACCCGACGGCAACTTCTCCAAAACCCCACTCTCCGGAAAAAACCATCTTCAACTTCTATGCCGAACCCTAACCCAACCCATTTCAGCAAAGCCATCCAAACAATTTCAATTTCCTCAAAACAGAACAACCCATCAAACGTAATACCAAATTCATCAACACCCACTCCAAATACATTCTTGATTGAAAAGATTTTGGTGTCCCTAAAGCAAGGTAAGTCCAATTCTTCAAGAAGTTGTCTATTTCAACTGAACACATCAGTTTTTGTTGAAGTTCTCTACAAATGTGGTGACAATTTGGTATTGGGTCAGAGATTTATTGATTTAATTGCTGTATGTCATCCAAATTTTAGGCATTCGTCGCGTTCATTGAGCGCGGCAATTCATATTTTGGTTAGGACTAGGAGACTATCTGATGCTCAGGCTTTGGTACTCAGGATGGTTAGAAGAAGTGGTGCTTCAAGGGTTGAGATTGTGGATTCATTGGTTTCAACTTACTTGAAATGTGGGTCAAATCCACTTGTCTTTGATTTGTTGATTAGAACTTACGTGCAAGCTAGGAAGTTGAGGGAGGCGGTGGAGGCATTTCGGATGTTGAAAAGTAGAGGGTTTTATGTTTTGATAAATGGTTGTAATAGTCTTCTTGGAGGGCTTGTCAAGGTTGGATGGGTTGATTTGGCATGGGAAGTCTACGGAGAAATGGTTAAAAGTAATGTTCTAGTGAATGTGTATACAGTAAATATAATGGTTAACGCATTGTGTAAAGACCAAAAAATAACAAATGCGAGGCTGTTTTTATCTGAAATGGAAGAGAAAGGAATTTTTCCAGATATTGTAACTTATAACACTTTAATTAATGCTTATTGTCGTCAAGGGCTTGAAGGAGAAGCTTTTGAGTTGATGAACTCAATGACTGCTAAAGGATTGAAACCTTGTCTTGTAACATATAATTCTATTATAAATGGTTTGTGTAAGAACGGGAAATATGTGAGGGCAAAGGAAATTTTGGGTGAGATGGTGCAGATGGGGTTGTGTCCTGATACTGCTACTTACAACACATTGCTTGCTGAGTGCTGTAGAAAAGATAATTTGTCGGATGCAGAAGGAATTTTTGATGAAATGTTGTGTCAAGGTGTTGGTTTAGATCTTGTTAGCTATAGCTCCCTTATTGGGTTGTTTTCAAGGAATGGACATCTTGATCTGGCATTAGCATATTTTAAAGATATGAAGAGTGTTGGCTTGGTACCAGACAAAGTTATTTATACTATTCTTATTGGAGGTTTTTGTAGAAATGGCATTATGTCAGAGGCTATGAAGATGCGGGATGAAATGCTCAAACAAGGTTGCCTTATGGATGTGGTTACATACAATACTATTTTGAATGGGCTATGCAAAGAGAAGATGCTCCCTGAGGCTGATGGGCTTTTCAATGAGATGGTTGAAAGGGGGATCCATCCCGATTTTTGCACTTACACGACACTCATACATGGATATTGTAAGGATGGGAATATGAACAAAGCTGTAAACTTGTTCAAGTCGATGCTTCAGCGAAATCTCAAACCAGATATTGTCACTTACAATACTTTGATTGATGGGTTTTGCAAGGAAGGAGAAGTGGAAAGAGCTATTGCCTTGAGGGATGATATGATCTTTCAAAAGATATTTCCTAATTACATTACATATAGCATTCTAATTAATGGATTTTGTAGTAAGGGTTGTGTATCTGATGCATTCAGAATGTGGGATGAGATGGTTGATAAAGGTATTGAGCCCACTATTGTAACTTGTAACACTATAATAAAAGGATATTGTAGGTCTGGGGATGTAGCAAAGGCAGATGAGTTTATGAAAAAGATGAGTTCCAAGCGACTTTTTCCTGATTGTGTTACATATAATACTCTTATAAATGGATATTTAAAAAAAGAGAATATGGACACAGCCTTTGAATTGGTTAGTAAAATGGAAAATCAAGGCCTATCACCTGACATCATTACATACAATGCAATTCTGGATGGATTCTGTCGACAAGGTAGTATGCAAGAAGCCAATCTCATATACAGCAAGATGATTGAGAGGGGTATAGATCCTGACAGATCCACATACACATCATTGATAAATGGGCATGTCACACAGGACAACTTGAAGGAGGCATTTCGGATCCACGATGAGATGCTGCAAAAGGGTTTTGTGCCAGATGATAAATTTTAATTTGTTTGCTGTTGCAGCCATTTATCCCTACATACTGAGGTGTGTGGTTCGTTGATATTGAACTGCTCCACTGTTACATCCATTATAGGCATGACAGACTGAGTTTGTCAAGCTGCATTTTGCATAAATAATAAAGGTGGGAATCAAACCATTTGCAGTCTGCTCTTTGAATTCACCTCAATTGCCACATGAACTCCACTTTTTGGGAGTCTTGTCTCTCATTTAGTCCTTTTCTCCTAAATTCTGGGAATGCATGAAACCTATTTGTTTTTTACACAAACGCGTGACAGATTTCAGTTTAGATAAACTTCAACTTTGCAAATAATGTAAGGTGTTGGGAATGTTGATGTTCACAAACATATGGTTGTGTTGCAGGGAATAATGGAGCAAACAAATGGTGATTCAAGTACATCAGAACCTTTGAAACATGAGTACAGTTACGAATGGGCGTGGTATAGGTAGCCAAATATGTTGATGGTATTACACTCTGGCTCTTCTCTTACCTCAAATATCTCTTAGTTTTGTCGAGCAGCATAGTTTGTGTGCCCTGTTCTATGGAATATTGATTTGAACATACTGATTGGAACATCCTTGTTTCAGACTTAGATAACAATGAATCTGGAGAAAGAGCAAGCTGAGGGTTGGAACAAGGTTAGTGGAGGCATAGAGTTTTATATGCTGTGTGTGTGTGTGTGTGTGTGTATTTATATATATATATATATGCTGTGAAAAAAAAAGGAGAGCGCCTAGAAACCATCCTGATAGATCCTGGTGGAATCATGATGCTCCTGACCACGTCCGTTACTCTTCTTGGGAGCGAACCTAGCCTCAATATATACGATATATATATCCCATTACTTTCCTTTTTGGAGGGCTCTTTACAGCTCATGCTGTGAGAGCACTTTCATACTCCGAATTTTTATCACCAACTTTGAGCTTCAACAGTTGGTTCCCTCTTGCTGCTGATCAGCCAGTTGACTAGTGAATTTGGCACTCTTGGTCCCTAATAACCCATGTAAACTTTCTGGATCCCTACAAATGGACTTTCAGTAAGTTGGACATTCATTTGGGTATTCTTGTAGTATCCAAAAGAAGGAAAAAAAGGAGATAAGTATCATGGAAAGGACCCCCCCCTCCTTTTTTTTCTTTTTTGGAGTAATGTTTCAACTATAGATTTTCAGGCCAGAAATGACTTGCCCTTCTATAAATCTTAGGACAGAAATGTTTCCTTGGACTTTTTTGTCAGGACTTTGACGTTTGAGTAGCATTCATGGATGTTTGCCCTTGCCAAATGAAGATCGAAAATGGTACCAACAACTGACAAGAACGCAGTACCTGCTTTTGTGTGTTAGTCTGGAGGATCAAAATATCTCTTGAAATTTCAAGCAATTCAAAACAATGAAAACAAGAACCTAATAGAGAACTGTTTCCTTCAGCTTTATTCATCTATATTTCAAATGCATCTTCTAGAGGTGACATCATTTCCATTGTTCCTCTGTGTGTCCCCCTCAACCCACACACCAACACCGCCCAAAAAAAAAAAACACCTTCACCTTTTCTCTCTCTGCTTTTGTCATTTTATGTTTTACTACTGTACATAATCAACTTGAGGTTTGTTTTGGTATAATGGACTAAAGCAATACCATGGACTCTGGCAGTCTGGCTAGCCGGTTAATGTTATAATTGCTTACAATAGAAATATTTATGAAGTTGGAGATGGATTTGTAGTTTTGATCCTTCGTGGATGGGGCAAGGGAGGTCCAGCCATTGAAGCTTGGGCAACAATTTTTACAAATGACGTCAATGTCTACCTTAGCAAGTGAGTTAGGCATCACACCTACTCTTTTCATGTTGGAAAGGCCGAACTATTGACACATTTCTATCTGTTCCAAATTTATTATAGAACTAATGTTTCTTTTTGGTTGTTTGGTGAAGTTACTGAAACCTGCCAATGTTCCCTCTATTTCCTTCTTCTTGTTGCTGGTTGAATTAGGGTGGGACATTGAGCTGTGCCAACAAGAAGAAAATTCCCCTATGGTATAAGAAAGGAATGCCATGCAGCCAACCACTTATAATTTGAGATGGTATGATAACTGAACTAGAATTTCTGTAAGAGAAAGTTTGCAGCAGTTGAAACATTTGGTTTTAGAACAGTGTACTGAGTACTCAATTTTCTCCCTTCCCTCTCTTGACCTTTTGCTGCAACCAATGAAGCATAAATGTGAATTACCGTCTTGTTCCCTCTTAATTTCAGGTTCTGGTCGGTGTGATCACTAATTGTTTTGTTAATCTCAATACGTGCGAGCTTTTCAGCTTGATCCACTCCCTCTATCATCATCCTCCAATGGAAAGCTATACCCGACCTAGTCGAGAAGGGCATCATCATACACGCCGAGGAGGGCTGGAATCTTCTTCAGGTTTTTGAGGTTAGAGCAGCAGCATGTACTCTTTTGAGATAGCATTTGGTCTTAGGATGTATGTTTGTTGGATCTGCATCACTTTGGCCATCAGTAAAATGTGATGCTTTTGTATTTAACCGAATAGAACCGTGACTTCTTCGACTGGTAAAGAGTGATGACTGAGTTCTTGCCCATGTATCTAATTTTGGTTTCGAGTAGCACAAAGGCAATTGAGAATCCTCAAAAAAAAAAGAGTAGCTTTTGGAAACATAGTGCATCCAGGTAAATAAGGAACGAGATGAATACATTTGAGAGTGCATTTAATTTAGGCATTAAATAGTATCAGATTGGACAAACTTGTTTATCTCATACCCATCCATCCAGGTCTTGAATTAATTATAGTAATAATATCTCTTCATCCCATGTTTGATTTAAGTANCATCCTCCAATGGAAAGCTATACCCGACCTAGTCGAGAAGGGCATCATCATACACGACGAGGAGGGCTGGAATCTTCTTCAGGTTTTTGAGGTTAGAGCAGCAGCATGTACTCTTTTGAGATAGCATTTGGTCTTAGGATGTATGTTTGTTGGATCTGCATCACTTTGGCCATCAGTAAAATGTGATGCTTTTGTATTTAACCGAATAGAACCGTGACTTCTTCGACTGGTAAAGAGTGATGACTGAGTTCTTGCCCATGTATCTAATTTTGGTTTCGAGTAGCACAAAGGCAATTGAGAATCCTCAAAAAAAAAAGAGTAGCTTTTGGAAACATAGTGCATCCTGGTAAATAAGGAACGAGATGAATACATTTGAGAGTGCATTTAATTTAGGCATTAAATAGTATCAGATTGGACAAACTTGTTTATCTCATACCCATCCATCCAGGTCTTGAATTAATTATAGTAATAATATCTCTTCATCCCATGTTTGATTTAAGTATTAAGAAGTAGTGAATCTCACATTTATTCCGTCCAATATTATCTTTGGAAGGAGTGTTGAATACCGAACCCTAAAGATAATTATATCTTAGAGATTTTAAGTGTAAAAATGTCTTTTATCAAAATATACCTCAATCGAACTATTTAAACCCACCAAATAAGTGGGTTTAATTAAGAGGCTATATGTGAGTTTAAAAATAGGGGTTTGAGNAAGGCAATTGAGAATCCTCAAAAAAAAAAGAGTAGCTTTTGGAAACATAGTGCATCCTGGTAAATAAGGAACGAGATGAATACATTTGAGAGTGCATTTAATTTAGGCATTAAATAGTGTCAGATTGGACAAACTTGTTTATCTCATACCCATCCATCCAGGTCTTGAATTAATTATAGTAATAATATCTCCTCATCCCATGTTTGATTTAAGCATTAAGAAGTAGTGAATCTCACATTTATTCCGTCCAATATTATCTTTGGAAGGAGTGTTGAATACCGAACCCTAAAGATAATTATATCTTAGAGATTTTAAGTGTAAAAATGTCTTTTATCAAAATATACCTCAATCGAACTATTTAAACCCACCAAATAAGTGGGTTTATTTAAGAGGCTATATGTGAGTTTAAAAATAGGGGCTTGGGGAGGCCGGTACCTCCCCAAAAAACTTAATTGGATAAAAGTACATTTTTTAAAATAATTAAAATAGAAGTACATGTGTTAAAAAAAAAGTCATAAATGTCCTTTAATCCCTACCATAAATAGTGCATACCTAACTGAATATGAGACTTTTAAGATTCTTTTTGATATTTATGTATCATTTGAATTTTGAAATTTTATATATATATATATATATACACACACACACACACACGTAATACAGTGACACGTTCAACAAAAAAATAGTAACATCAAACAGTGACACGCTCAACAAAAATGAATNTTAAAATAATTAAAATAGAAGTACATGTGTTAAAAAAAAAGTCATAAATGTCCTTTTATCCCTACCATAAATAGTGCATACCTAACTGAATATGAGACTTTTAAAATTCTTTTTAATATTTGTGTATCATTTGAATTTTGAAATTTTATATATATATATATATACACACACACACACGTAATACAGTGACACGCTCAACAAAAAAAATAGTAACATCAAACAGTGACAGGCTCAACAAAAATGAATAACATCAAACAATAACACACTCAACAAAAAAATAGTAACATCAAACAGTAATACAAATATTTTTGTTGAGCGTGTCACTATTTGATGTTGCTATTTTTTTGTTAAACGGGTCATTGTTTGATGTCACTGTATTACGTGTGTATGTGTGTGTGTATGTATATATATATATATATCTGTCTGTGTGTATATATATATATATATGAAATTTTAAAATTCAAATGATAAACAAATATCAAAAAAAATCTTGAAAGTCTTACANTAGTAACATCAAACAGTAACACAAATATTTTTGTTGAGCGTGTCACTATTTGATGTTGCTATTTTTTTGGTTAAACGTGTCACTGTTTGATGTCACTGTATTACGTGTGTATGTGTGTGTGTATGTATATATATATACATGTGTGTATATATATATCTGTGTGTGTGTGTATATATATATATATGAAATTTTAAAATTCAAATGATAAACAAATATAAAAAAGAATCTTGAAAGTCTTACATTCAAGTAANAGAATAACGAGATATTATCAGTATAATTAGTCCAAAGCCCAAATGAATAGGTATGCGCTGAACGAGATTATCCAATCTAATACTATCTAATGCCTAAACCAAAGACGATCTTAATGGTTTGCTCCAACGTAGTTAAAAGATTCCATTCATTGAAATTTTTTGCTCCAGTTTAGTCCCTTCTCATTTGAAGCACCAATTACACTCTTTAATCCAATAGGCTGTTGGGGTTGGGGATAAGAATGGGATAAGGGCTGGAAAGGAAGGGGATGTTTGCAAATTTCGTATATCGCACGAGGCCGACGTTAGTGTGTGTATATATATATTCGTGTGTATGTGTTTATGCTCAAAAAATCGTGCGATATACGAAATAAGTAGGGCGATAATGCCTAATGACATCAATGGTGAGGACACTAACAGCCGGACCTCTACAATGTCAACATAAGAATAATATTTTTTGGTTATTTAGATAATGTAAACTCCAAACTTCATAGACTTGATATATTACTCAATACAATTTGGTAGGTTTGATAGTCTACATTTTTCTTTTGCCCACTAAAAAGTGGGCACCGCTTAACAATTGATCAAATTTGGACCGAGTTTCACTCTAGCTAACTCTTAATTTGACGTTAACATTTTGATCCTAATACGATAGTNAAGAATAATATTTTTTGGTTATTTAGATAATGTAAACTCCAAACTTCATAGACTTGGTATATTACTCAATACAATTTGGTAGGTTTGATAGTCTACATTTTTCTTTTGCCCACTAAAAAGTGGGGACCACTTAACAATTGATCAAATTTGGACCGAGTTTCACTCTAGTTAACTCTTAATTTGACGTTAACATTTTGATCTTAATACGATAATTTAACAAATTTATGTTCTCAGTAGTAATCGAAATCCCGTTGAAAGTCAAAAACTAAATTAAAATTTTATTTAATTTGGATCTTATCATAATCGGAATATTAGAATATGGACATTTTGAATCTGAAATAAAGTATTCCGGATCAGATGGTGAGAAATTTTCTTGTGACTTATCCNACATATGAATAGTATTTTTAAACCCCATATAGTTTCTTAAATAAACCCATTTATTTGGTGGGTCTAAATAGTCCAGCTATGATATGTTTTGACAAAAATATTTTTATCTTCAATAATTTCTAGGATATAATTATCTTGAGGGTTCTTTAGTAATTTAATGTTTATACCATAATTCAATATTCTATTCAAACAAAGTATTGGATATAATAAATATAAGGTCCACTGTTTAATACTTGAAACAAACATAGAATAACGAGATATTATCAGTATAATTAGTCCAAAGCCCAAATGAATAGGTATGCGCTGAACGAGATTATCCAATCTAATACTATCTAATGCCTAAACCAAAGACGATCTTAATGGTTTGCTCCAACGTAGTTAAAAGATTCCATTCATTGAAATTTTTTGCTCCAGTTTAGTCCCTTCTCATTTGAAGCACCAATTACACTCTTTAATCCAATAGGCTGTTGGGGTTGGGGATAAGAATGGGATAAGGGCTGGAAAGGAAGGGGATGTTTGCAAATTTCGTATATCGCACGAGGCCGACGTTAGTGTGTGTATATATATATTCGTGTGTATGTGTTTATGCTCAAAAAATCGTGCGATATACGAAATAAGTAGGGCGATAATGCCTAATGACATCAATGGTGAGGACACTAACAGCCGGACCTCTACAATGTCAACATAAGAATAATATTTTTTGGTTATTTAGATAATGTAAACTCCAAACTTCATAGACTTGATATATTACTCAATACAATTTGGTAGGTTTGATAGTCTACATTTTTCTTTTGCCCACTAAAAAGTGGGCACCGCTTAACAATTGATCAAATTTGGACCGAGTTTCACTCTAGCTAACTCTTAATTTGACGTTAACATTTTGATCCTAATACGATAGTTTAACAAATTTATGTTCTCAGTAGTAATCGAAATCCCGTTGAAAGTCAAAAACTAAATTAAAATTTTATTTAATTTGGATCTTATCATAATCGGAATATTAGAATATGGACATTTTGAATCTGAAATAAAGTATTCCGGATCAGATGGTGAGAAATTTTCTTGTGACTTATCCATAGTGATTCTGATCTAGTCTAACATTTCATGCTGGCATTTAGGCTAGCTGCTCATCCAAATTGAAAAAACAAACAAACTAAATGAATTCATGAGTCGTGGTTGGTTATCCTCCATAGACGTCATGAATCTTTTTGCAGTTGTTTATTTATTGTCATTAAGTTGCTTATTGCTCGGTTCAAAGTTCATGTTAAAAAAAATCGTTACGAGTGTTTCAGTAGTCAAGTCTGTCTTTTTTCCAGTAAAAGTGTTATAATTTGTAATTTGTACCTTTTTTTCGCGAAAGTGTTATATCTTTATGTTTTGTTTTATTATTTTTTTTATCTTTGAATTTCTATTTTTCAATAAATATTATTTGTATTAATTATTCGCTGGGCATAATTAATTTCATACTTCTAACAACCCTTAATGGTCAATCACCTTTATTTCTCAGGGGGGGAGGCAAATCTTTAAACTAGCTTGAGTTACGATTTGTTTCAAAACTCGAGTGAGTAGTCAGCGCAACCCTGAACATTCTACAATAAAAAAAAAAATCTAACTTAAAATATTATTCTTGAATATTTAGTGCATAGTTCTATAGGAAAGTCCACTTCTTAGACTATTATAATGTGGCAACTGTCGCTCTTGGAGCAGTTATAAATTAAGAAATTGATCTGTCACATGTCAAAAGAAACTAAAGTAAGAGGCTGGCTGTACATGATAGACCATAACCTCTAATAGTTTTGGCCAAAAAAGAAAATCAAAGAAAAAGAAAATAAAATCAAAGAAAAAAGAAAATAAAATAAAAAATTCATTTTAATTTCGACCAATTTTTATTTAGGAGAAATTACACTTTGCATCTTAAAAGATTTAAGAATTTTTATTTATAGTTTCAAAGATTAAATTTCTTATATTACACCATTAATATATTAAAAGTGTTATAATGTAGTCTTTTCGTTAATTTTTGTTGCTTATTGGTTGACTAAATGATCAACGAAAAGACGATTTGCCATTTCATTTTACACCTTCAAAAAATTTAAGAATTCTCATTTTTGAAGGTGTAAAATGAGAATTCTTAAATTTTTTAGGGTATAAAATACGATTTGCCATTTTATTTTATTGTTTTTAAGGTTAGGAGGGCAAGGAGTTCATCCAAGTTAGTGAAAAAACCCCTAGAGTCTTTCTGAAGTTTGGCCCACGCACGACCAAGGGAAAAAGAAAAGGGAGGGGGAATAAGCCTCTCCTAAACCGGCCTGGTGTTGTTGGATGTTTCTGATCAATAAAATAGTAAGAGGATTACTCAATAAAAAAAAAAGACCATCAAAAGTAGCAATCATTAAAATACAAATAGTGATTCAATATTTTGATTATCCATTTTTGGGGGCTTCTGTCTTACACACGAAAGATTAGATTGTTTGAATCACGAGTCTTATATACTGTGTTATAATCACCTCATATTGATAAAAAGTTTCGAGAACAATATGAAATAAAAAAAAACAAAAACAAAAAAAACAAAGTTCCATAGGTTGTGCACATACATGAACCATGTTTTGCCTTTAAATTTCTTATTCTCAATGGAAGTCATCATATAATTATGCTAGTCAATTTAATTGTTTTTTCTTTTTGACCGTCTTGCGTCGAGGAGAGATATTTAATATTTTGAGGATATTAAAGTATAAATATTTTAAGTTACATATTTTATAATAATTTAAAATTTAAAACTATATAATGATTTAATGTAGTATCAAAATAAAAAGTTATGTATTAGAATCTCCCCTACACTCTGATAGTTAAAAAAAATGAGTAATGTTATTTGGACAAAAAAAATTGACAATATTTGTTGATTTTCAACATTATTGTCATTGATTAACTGTGTATATCAGTATTTATTGAGACCTACTACATATTCAATGGTTATAATAGAGGGAATTAGCAAAAAGTATCAATATTTTTTTGTCAAAAATAATATTTTTTTTTTAAAAAAATCACGTACTAAGCTCAAAATCTAACCTAAAGTATAATTATTTAAATTACACTCTATCTAATAAGTTAAAATTTTAGACTAGGAGGTGATTTAACATTTTTTTTAAATTCCTTTTTCTCTCTCTCCCTCTCTCTCTCCATGTCGTTGAAGTCGTCAACTCTTGAATGGCAGTGTAAAGTGTCCGCATGGCTTTGCGAAAAGCCATTTTGATGCTGGTCCCATATTGAAAGAAGCGGGTTATATTGCCGTGGCTTATTATTATCATGATTGATAAGTGGATATCTCAACCATCCCTTTAGTTTAAGGGGTTAACACTACAATATCGAATTTTACTTTTTAATACTGTACCTAAACCCTAATTAAAATTAAGTGTGATATCGTACTCGTCGGGAAATTTCTTTTGCCACTAAGTTGAGATCTTCTTCATTTCATTTTCACTTAATAATAAAACATTTACTATGAATTGGAAGTACAATCCACTACTTAAAGTAGACTCGCTATCCGAACACTATAGGAGATTTAATATTCACTAATAATGTACTAAAAATGATCTGAATCTGTTACCACTAGCATGAACCCGTTGATTCGAGAGCTCATCTATAGATTATAAATGAGTGAAATGGCCATTATTAGAATAGGAAAAATTATAAATTACCTTCCTATAGATTGGTCGAGTAACATATTCACTAAAATAACCTGCCAAAATAACTTCTATATCACCAAGAGTATTAATTAGGCACATATTATATCTTTTATTTTTCTTCTCAAGAATATAAATCAATATTTTTTTTTCTCTTATTTTTCAATGCATTAAAATAGATTTTTCAATTTTAGGTATAAAATTTCTACACTAGACAACACTAAAAAATAAAAGAAAATTTTCAGTGCCTAGCGGGTATTACGTGGTAGTATCTTTTTTTTTTTTAACAGGGTGGTGTCAAATAGTATACATCATGTATAAATTATTGTACACTTTCAATTAATTATTGTTATTTGTGAATTTTTCAATCTTTTTTTAAATTAATGTGTATCTTTTTTTGATGGACACACGCAAGAGGATGCAACAAATTTTGAGCATACTTTTCCCGAGTTCAAAAAGATCAACAAGCTCAAGTCTAATCACATCAATATATGTATTTGATAAGTAAATATTGTGACAACTTTTTATTTAACATAAATATCATCGGACACTGTTATATGATAAAAGTGTCATCTTAGCCTTCCCTGACCAGGATTGCTCTCACTTGTAGCATTCGCCTCCTTAATTGTGTATTGATCAAAAGGCAGGGCAACACAGCCCCCAAACTAATTGAGTAATTACGTCCAATATGTTCCCCCCTTATTCCTGATATCCCATGGTGCTCCGAGGTGAGTAGGAATGGGGTGACTTTGTATCACCATAGAGCAATAAACCAGTCCAAATTTGATATATCTACTGGACAATTCATCCGATAAGCCAAACATGAAATACTTTCTATAGATGCTTATCCCAATGGCATGATAAGCATGGCACATCCTTTGTCTAGTGGGGAGGGTCATAGTCATGGATCCAATGTTGGCCACTTGAGCGCTATACCAAAATCTGATAAAGTTGGCCAAAATGTAATTGTTGGCTGCAATCATTTATTAGTATGGTTGAGTATAATGTATTTTTGGTCAATGGAAGTTGGGTAGGTCTTTCCCGGAAAGAAAGGCAACATATCACGTGACGTTGACCATCAACATCATCTCATCAATGACATATATCTAAGGTAAAAGTAATTTTTTTCTACTATATTATCTTTACTTTAAAATCAATAAAAATACGTCACGCGTACAATTTTTTTATTTTATTTTATGATCTTTATCATTTTATTTTTTTTAAAAATTAAATAATTATAAATTATCAAATTCAAAATCAATGATCGAGATTAACGTAGACACACTATCATTACCGAGTTACCGGCTAGGGTATTGTAGCCTTGTCATTGCAAAAAACATTGGATGATTGCTCTGTTGAAGGGGCTGCTGAGTGAATCAATGTGTGATACGTGTGGTGACTGTGAATCCAAATTGTGAAAAACGTAATATAGAAAAGGGCTAAAATCACTGCTACCATCTCATCTCATCGCCACCAACTCTACCACCAATATCACTGCTACCACCCTCACTCTTGCCATCGCTTCCACCACCCCACCACCACCGCCTTTACTAATCCATTAATACAATCACCACTGACATCATGGTGGTTGTGGTGATGATTGCAGGGTTGGTGGCAACAATAATAAGGTGATAGTAGGGAGATAATGGCGGCAATGATGATAATGGTGTAGTGGAGTTGGTGGAGTCGGGTTGAGGAAGGTGGTGGTGGTACTTAGCTGAAGCAACTCCTAGTAATTGTGGAGGCGGTGGTAGTGATGTGGCGTTGGCAGAGTGTAGGCATAATATGGATTAGCCAAAAAATATGGGTGAACAAATTGGTTTATCATGAAACGGTCATAAAATTCTTATTTATTGGTGTATCGTAATAAGTAAGAGATTGCTACTTAAAAATTTAATTTATTCCCAACATAATTTTAATTTAAGTAATATAATAGTCGTATAAACGAAGTGGCGAGATATCAAAAATATATTATATTGATACAATAAAGCATCTTGTTTAAGCTCATAACTTAAAGAAGTAAAATAACCATCCAGCTCAATTAGATCTAACGACTTATCTTATTACTCACATTTGAACCTTTTAATTATATTACTTATTTTTATTTGCTTTTAACTTTTTAGTCACAATAAATATTTCAATCACTTTTTAATATCGTAGCCACGAAAAAACACTTCAACCAATTATTTATATTATAACCATAACATGTTTTGTACGGGTTCACTCTAGTTTACTTAAATAATTTAAATACTTTTATGAGTCATTTTTAAAATGGATGCATATAGATAGTAACATTAACTGCTAGTCCATGCAGCATGAATACGTATTAGCAGTACTCTACCGGACGTGGGGCAGTTGATCTATTAATTTTGTAAACAACAGAAACTGTACAGTTAAAATAAGTAGCAATTACATGGATAAACGTGTAAAGCGATGAACTATCAAATAAAATAATCAAGTAAAGATAATAAGTAATTCAATAAAATTCTATTTACATTCACAGAAACGTTTGTTTCTCACTATTTTAGAATTCTAATAGGGTTACAACCTTCATATATTAGCACGGTTTGTGAACTTTAATTTTGATTAACTACATAAACCTAAACTTGATAAATCTCATATAGTTGAAAACACAAAATATATTCATACCATACCGAAGGGCACCCCCACCCCCCACCGCGGGGGCGCCTGCTAACATTGGTGGGATAGTGGGCATCGATACTCTTGCCCTTGCGCTACATCTCAATTCATTCCACTCCAGCCATTAACTATTGGATTTTTGGGTCGGATGAATCTGAGTCATTTAAGACTTTGTAGATATACGAAGTTTGTATTCTATAACTATGGGTAATGACATCCAAACATTAAAAAAAAATCAAAGTCATAGTGACAATGAAGTGAATGACTTATAATTGGCTTCTAAAACAGTAGGGCTCAAAACTATTGTAGGCTGTGGTAATTTGATTGTTATATGAGGTCAACATCAGCCATGCAGTTTTAGGTTTAAGGTGACTTTTTTGATAAGTCTGTGTTATACCAAGTCTAAGGTAAACTTACGGCGACACCACTTAGTACGTAATAGATGTTCAAAGCCGGCATAGCTGACCACCGACCCCCCCTTAACCATACAGCAAACAACCCCAATCTTTCTCAAAAAAGTCAATCCTTTCATTATATATAACCAACTCTTTCTCTCTTGTTCTTCAGCCAACAGCCCACAAACAACAAACATAATCCCATCTCTCTCTATCTCTCTCCCTCTCTCTCTCCCTCTCCCTAATGGGAAATGCAATGTCTCCTTGTTGTCAATCAAGTAAGAGTTCATTGGTGAAGCTAATCTTTTGGGAAGGAACAACAAGAATTCTCACCGGAAAACGGTTAGCCGGAGAGATCATGTTTGAGTTCCCGGACCATATGGTATGCCATGCAGACTCATTTTTCATAGGTCACCCCATCCCTGCCTTAGCCATCGACGATGAGCTCATGTTCGGCCAAACCTACTTTGTACTTCCTCTCGATTCCTTCTCGTGCAACGTTCTTTCAGTTTCTTCAATTGCAGCCTTGGGTTCTAGCCCTAAACGGGCCCCTATCGATTTCAGAGAGTGCCCGTTCGAGTACATCAAGGGCTCGAATGGTAGGGTCTCGATCAAGGTCTCACCTGATTTCATGATAAAGCTTATTACGAGAGGTAAAGAAACCCTAGAATCGACTAGTCCTAGCCATAGTTTTCTTTGTAGCACACCAGAGTTGAAGAAGCACTATGACCAGTTGGTTGGATCTAGAGAACAAGTATGGTCACCGAAGCTCGAGACCATTTCCGAGTATAAGATTAGGTTTTCTCCTTGCAGATTTATAGGGTTGGAATGGAAACAACAAGAGCAGCAAAGCTAAGTTTCATCCTTTTGGATTTTGAAGTGCAGATATGTATTTGATAGCTAGTATTGTCTTTATATTGTTCTCAATTTATAAGCTGTACAAACAGTATCATCTTAGATTGTTTAAAGATTGCTTCTTGATTGAAGCTTAAGCATTTCCTGTGCTTTCCCTTCTCATATTTATAGATTCTATCCCACGTTGTAATTTGAATGAAACCCCTAAAAGTAACTATATATCTTCGGATCAATATAAAGGTAGATTGTTTTCATCGTACCCTTACCTACTATCCTCTCTCCTGAAAATGCAACCAACAAATAAAAGAATCGAGGATCTCAATTAAAATCTTATTTCGTAGTAGAAAACTATGGCGTCAAGTCAAAAAAGCTGGTTTCTCGACTAATAAAATAAGGCACGTCACCACTTTAGTTTTTGATAAGATTCTTGGGGCTTTTTTTGCGGGAATTCACCTCATCAACATGAATTCCACATAAATGTGAGTGGGTAGAGCAAAATATGCATAACTTTTCCTAAAGGTAGTAGCTTTTTTCCGCTAATACAGAAGCTCATACTCCTTACCCTAATTTATGGAGGATACAAGCTGATAAAACCTCATATTATTCATGGATCCCTGCTAGATTAGAAGCAATCAAGTGGTACTTTAATTATTAAACACCGGCAATTAGGGGCGCTTAATTATTAGAGCTAATTTATTAATGCTTAACTTATATTAACCGAAAATTTGTAGCATTTATTAAACGCCGATAATTAGCAAACACCAACGGGGTTTCCCTCAAACGCCGGCTATCACTACTTTTCTTCTACTGAGTCATGTGTACTATCCATGTAGGTACGTCTTTCACCAAGTCTCCTTTGCCCTGCCCATTGAATTGTAATCTTATTCTTATTGCTCTCCTTAATTAGTTTAATGATATGTGCCACTGTGATCATGGTGTAGAAGGTTTTTATTGTGAGGGAATTGATAAGCTACCAAGACGTATTCATGTCCAATCGGATAATATTGCTGGTTTGGCGTGGTGTTATTACATAGTTCTTGTTTTATAACTCTAAATTTAGAAAGCTTCAACACTTCAATTACCAGTTCATTTAAAAGTCTTGTGCTATTTTAAGCATCACGAACAAGAGTCGAATCGATGTGCTCCTCCCAATTTTGCTGAAAAAGATCTCTACAATGGCGCCTTGCTTTCATATATCTGAGACCAAACTTAACTTTTATTTTCTTCTCTCATTACATGCAAAGATTATAGTACAGAAATTAGAAGAAAGACGATATACGATGAACTAGAATTACATTTCTTGTGCTTCAATGGACACTACGCAGTAGATGAAATACCATGAATTCATAAAGGTTCTTATTAGGCTCTCTCTCTCTTTTTCATATAGAATTGCCAGGAGAGAGAAGAGAATGTTGTGTTCAAGGTAGTTGTTGTGGTCTATGATTCTGAATTTGGAAAGTTTAACACTTGTATGTTGTCCATTGTTTGAAGATTCTTGAGCAAATTAACATAATCTCGTCGGGGAAGGGATGAATCAGCGGCCCCCCTCCATGTGATTTATGATTCAATATACTTTGTTTGGCCTAAAAGAATTGCTACTGGAGTGTCAATTGAATCAATGTGTTGTCATGTTTGCTTTGTGTTATATCATTTTTGTATATATCCAACCCGATGATTAATCATGTGGTTTGGATGTACTTTTTCAGCATATATTTATCATGCTGATAAGACGGGTTTTGCCTTCTTTTTTCCAAAAGAGAGACAAAATCATGTCTTTGCAAGTTCACGTATTCATCAAATGGCATGTTTTGCCGACCCAAAACAAAAAAATATGAATAGTAAATTGTTTGTTATGCTATGTTATTATTACAAAAATAACCACCCATACATTAGACATGTTACATGCTCATGGTAGATAATCTGACAAAATGTCTCTGACCATTGAATTAAAAAAAAACAAAAAACAAAAAGCAGTTAATCTGATACAATGAATTAATAGTGCTCCCGTTGTCTTTATTAAAAAGAGCAGCACAGTGTACAAAACTCCTATAACTTTGGAATATGGAAAGGATAGATGGACGCATAAAATAATAATTTTTGACGCCCAAATTTTAGTTGAGAACACTTAGAAGTGGTTCAGTGATTGAGTCTGACATTAGATAACCAAAAGAGTCGATGGTTCAATCTTTTTCCACACTCCCTAAGGGCTAGTCACCATGTTGAAGCCATGGTAGCCATTAGCTAAACTCGAAGGAGTAGTTGAGCAAACCTAAACACTTTGTTGCAAAAAGAAAAAAAAAAAAAACAGTTGAGACTACACGATACGTACTTCAAACTTATTGCAGCTTTATGGCCCATATCTAACTTGCAGTAATACAAGCTCAATATGTGGCCCATTTAGCCCAAACAATGAGGCCTATGGGCCTTTAATATTGTAAAGGGTTTGGACCCATCGGTGATACCTTACTACTACTAAGTTACAAATGGGGAACAGTTGTTTTGCTATTTAACAAAGTCCAAGTAGATTTGTCTATAACAAAAAAAATATATATGGATAACAAAATAATTTTTTATCCAAATGAATCTGATTTCTTACAATTAATGATAATTAAAAACAAAATAAAAATACTCTAGCATAGACTTATGGACAAATTTGTCAAATAATAATTTAATTTTATCATATATTTATGTACGAATAAAATGTATAATTCTGATTAGTTTATAATCGAACAAAACATTAATGTATCCAAATCTAAATTATTTAAATGTAATACAGCAAATTCAGAATTTGGATTATTTATAAAAAAAAATGTCAATTCATATTTATTTAATAATATTTAAGTTAAATTCAAATTCGCAAGTGAAAAAATATTTTCTTGTAAGGTACCCAAGTGAAAATATACACTTCCAAGTTCCAACCGGCGTGAACTTTAAGAAGAATGTACCATTGATGAGTATTTAAGTTTTTATGCAGGAAAAGCAGGTCTCCCATTAATTCACGTTTTCACACTAAAAATCGAATGGAAAAAACACTCCCAAATCAGGAAGGACGGTCCGTGACTATCCTTATGTGAATCAAGACTGTGCCAAGTGTGTTGAATAAATATATTTAAAATAATGATGATATTACGTTATTAATATTATTATTTAAAAAAAAACAATAAAATGACTTAGAGAAATGAATGATAACACTTACGTGGCGTTAATAGCAAGGTATGACAGTCCGATCGAAAATATGTCATCCACGTTAGGATTAAGATATTCTTGAGGGATAATTTGCTAATACTTAACCTACCATTGACATTTTAATGATATCATTAGGTTTTGGCACATAATTGAAGAGAAAAATATTGCACCTTTTTCAATGGAAAAATTCAAAATTAACAAAAAGTGCTCAAAATTCAAAATATTGCACCTTTTAATTTTAATGTTCAAATAAAAAAGTATAAAAAAATTTGAATACCGAAATTTCTTCTGATACATTTTTTTCAATTCTATTTTTCATAGATGACTTATCATTAATTCAAGGAAGACACGTTGGTAGACGTATTATGAGAGAATTAAATATTAGATTGTACTATTTTTTTATTTAATCGAACTTACTACTTTGTATAATAAACAAATTTGATGTTGTATTAATTTCAAAAACGTATATTAATTAATCGTATTTTATTATATGTTAGACTTGTATTATGAAAGTATTTTAATATCACCAAAATAGGTGGTATTATAATTCAACTCAAACGTATTATTTTACAAATTTACCATTATAACCCCTTACCTGATAAAATTAAATTGTCATCAATGGAACAAATACTGATTGAGGGGATTTTTGTTAATTCAACATTAATATGATAAAATAATTCTTTAGCTAAACGACTGATTGGATTAAAAAATTACTATCCAACGTTTATGTTGTGTATTACCAAATATTAGATAAAATTATGTATTATTCTAATACCCTATTTAATTTTGTCTTTTGTCCTTCTATATTGTATTAGACCGAATAATTTTATCTAATCCATCTATTTCTAATACGACAACCAAACGAGCTCATTGTATATTATTGGGTCTAACACTAATTAATTGTAAATGATATGAGGAAAAAAAAATAACAATGTTAAATCCACCCAAATTTTTATCACATTTTTAATTATCAATGTAAATCATAGCATCGGTGAATCCATAAACTTTNTTTTATGCAGGAAAAGCAGGTCTCCCATTAATTCACGTTTTCACACTAAAAATCGAATGGAAAAAACACTCCCAAATCAGGAAGGACGGTCCGTGACTATCCTTATGTGAATCAAGACTGTGCCAAGTGTGTTGAATAAATATATTTAAAATAATGATGATATTACGTTATTAATATTATTATTTAAAAAAAAACAATAAAATGACTTAGAGAAATGAATGATAACACTTACGTGGCGTTAATAGCAAGGTATGACAGTCCGATCGAAAATATGTCATCCACGTTAGGATTAAGATATTCTTGAGGGATAATTTGCTAATACTTAACCTACCATTGACATTTTAATGATATCATTAGGTTTTGGCACATAATTGAAGAGAAAAATATTGCACCTTTTTCAATGGAAAAATTCAAAATTAACAAAAAGTGCTCAAAATTCAAAATATTGCACCTTTTAATTTTAATGTTCAAATAAAAAAGTATAAAAAAATTTGAATACCGAAATTTCTTCTGATACATTTTTTTCAATTCTATTTTTCATAGATGACTTATCATTAATTCAAGGAAGACACGTTGGTAGACGTATTATGAGAGAATTAAATATTAGATTGTACTATTTTTTTATTTAATCGAACTTACTACTTTGTATAATAAACAAATTTGATGTTGTATTAATTTCAAAAACGTATATTAATTAATCGTATTTTATTATATGTTAGACTTGTATTATGAAAGTATTTTAATATCACCAAAATAGGTGGTATTATAATTCAACTCAAACGTATTATTTTACAAATTTACCATTATAACCCCTTACCTGATAAAATTAAATTGTCATCAATGGAACAAATACTGATTGAGGGGATTTTTGTTAATTCAACATTAATATGATAAAATAATTCTTTAGCTAAACGACTGATTGGATTAAAAAATTACTATCCAACGTTTATGTTGTGTATTACCAAATATTAGATAAAATTATGTATTATTCTAATACCCTATTTAATTTTGTCTTTTGTCCTTCTATATTGTATTAGACCGAATAATTTTATCTAATCCATCTATTTCTAATACGACAACCAAACGAGCTCATTGTATATTATTGGGTCTAACACTAATTAATTGTAAATGATATGAGGAAAAAAAAATAACAATGTTAAATCCACCCAAATTTTTATCACATTTTTAATTATCAATGTAAATCATAGCATCGGTGAATCCATAAACTTTTTATTAACTATTCAATAACAATTAATAATTCACATCATTTGAGATCTAAATTCGATAAAAAAATTTAGTGGACACAATATTTCTCAAAAAAAAATAAAAAAAAGGATTTTGATCTAATTTTTAAGATGAAGGAATAAATATTCAATGCAACTGGTATATCATGTTAGTATAAGTACGAAGTGAAATTGTCTAATAACGAATAATCAAATGAAGCTTACTTTTAATATGAGGTGGTTATTTTCGTACCTGGTGAGTAGGTATTTGACAAAAGTATGGTTCAATTTATCTATTAATTTAGTTATTTTTAGAAGGTTATATTTTTTTCTAGTTCAACAATCAGGAATGTTCGATTCAGTTTACGCCTACTTCGATTAATCTCCTTTCTGATCTAATCAAAGTTAAGTTATATACGCCAAAACTAGAGTATTTATGAAAGATAAATCTATTATGATCTAATTTGAAGAGATTGTCAAAATTCAAACTAAAAACGTTTTAGTTAACAATTTGTCTCTATTATCACTTAAATTTTTCGTTAGACTGTGTTTGGTTTAGACATTAGATAATATTGGATTAGACAAACCTGTCCATCTCATACCCATCCATCTGGGTTTTGAGCAAATTATAGTGACAGTGTATTCTCATCCTATATTTGGTTCACGTATAAAGAAATTATGGGTCCCAAAATTATCTCATTCAATATTTTGTTTGGATGAAGTATTGAATAATAGTATAAACATTAAATTACTAAGGGTTAATTAATTTTTTACCCCTTATAGTTTCAGTTAGAAACACCTTACCTACTTGATGTTTAAAATTATAAACATTATCTCATTCTAGTTTATGTACCAAAATGAATTAAGCTGACGTCGTTAACAAAATTAAAAAATTGCCTTAATACCCACATTTTAAAATCAAACTTTTTGACTGATTTACTCTTGATCATAAAATTAATGGAATATGACAATAAACAAATGCATTTTAGACAAATATGTCGAGTCTTATTTTCCCTCAAGTAAGGTTTTAATCCGGGCCCTAAAACTTCTTACATGTTTTTTGATTTGAAACCGATGTCCAACATATTTAGGTATTATGTCATATATTATAAAAAACAATTTAGGCACTCAGACAATGTTCTTTTGGAGGGAAACAATAAAAATAAAGTCCACAACATGTTTTTGGTGTGTGGAGTACTCTATCCGTTAACTTGGATGATAAAAGTAATCATTTCACTTTGATACATAATTATAAAAAGATAATGTACCTAATTTTAAACATTCAATTACTAAAAAATTCTCAAGATAATTATATCATAGAGATTGTTAAAGGGAAAAATGTTTTTTATCGAAGCATACCTTAATCAGACTATATAAACCCACTAAATATGTGAGTTTATTTAAAATGTTATATGTTGATTTAAAAATACTATTTATTTGGGGCGAAAGTATTTTTAACTGATAATATCGAGTTCAAAGTGTGTATCCAAATAAAAAAAATAAATGAAGTAAAAATTTTGTCCAAAATTTTCTTTTAATGCCTAAATTAAACACATCTTTGGAGTATAAATTTAGAAGATTATGATAATTCTCACATTATTCTGACGTGGTGGGAGTATCAGGATGAAGATGAATTTTAATGGGACAAACGCGTGTTGATAGGTTGATGGTACAAGAGCGTGAAGAAATAAAGGTGTTGATAGGAGAATAGAGAAGGGACAAAACAAAGGTACGGGGGAGAGATCGCGGGTTTATGTTTCAGCTGGTGGTCTCCTTCTTTTTTTCTTCACTGGGCTCGAGGACTCTTATCACCTCAGAGACCTCTTCTCCTCCTAACCACCTAGCCACTAGATCTGCGCTGTATTCACAATAACAGCGGAAAGAGAAACCCCTACTTCTCCACCTCCACCATGGCTCGTACTCCTCACGCTCCAATTTAGGTGGAAGAGCTTGGTCCAGTGACGTAGACTGGTACTCACTGCTCGTGGTACTTGGAAACCCATAAAAACCAAAGCTAAAGATAGAAATAGAGATAGAGGACAGAGGAGAGAGAAGGGTAGGCAGTAGGCAGAATGTACAAAGGAGATAAGATATGAATAAGAATAGAGGGAGTGAAGGGGGACAGAAAACAGCCCTAGCCCAGAGAGAGAGAAACACACACAGAGAAAAAGTCCTTTCCTTCTGAGAGAGCGCCGCTTTCTTTTTATTTTTAGCTTTAAAACGTCGTGGTGAGTATGTGCTTTGTGCTGCTACTGTTCTCTGTGTGTATGACAGTGCGTGTGTGTGTGTGTGTGAGAGAGAGAGAGAGAGAGAGAGAGAGAGAGAGAGGGGGGGGAGTCTGTATTCTGCTGTCCACACTTTCTCACTTCGTTTACTTTTTACTGTTCTGCCTCGGTAAAGTCATTGCTTATGCTTTTCTTTCTTGGACTGTAGGGCAATGTGGTCATTACGCGTCATTATAGGATGAGTAAACAAAATTGGGTTATCCGTGGGTCAGCCCGATAAGTTATACAACACTCGAATATGTATAAGTGCCGAACAAACAAAAATGACCAACTAAATCCAATATAGCACCTATGGGTACACAAAAAATGTATTTAATTAATTTTTTTTAAATACGATCACAACTTCGAATATGGGAAAAAAAAAAAAGTATGACTTGGCCAAAGGGCCCTCGGTATCTAATGTTATGTTAATACGAGGTATACATTGTATCAACATGAGAATAATTTTTTTTGCTTTCCAAAAAAAAAAAATAAAGTATTATTTTTGGACCCCAGGTGATATGGATGCCAGAATTTGGTGACGTGTCAGCAAAACCGTCATATGCTGGTCGGTGATTTTATAATAAGAACAACCGTAAAAGAAATCTATACAAGATGTACCCATGTGACAGACAAATCTAAGCTTCTGTTTTTTCAGCATGTTTACTATTTAATAATACAAAGTGAGAGTATCGTTTTTTTACTTACTATTTAATAATTAATTTTTATCATAATTTTTTAAAATTTATTTGTACTTATTATTTTTAAAAATAGTAAAATAGATATGTTATACTGTTAAATGATAGTACTAAAACATAATTTTTATATTATATTTGTTGTCATCTAATAAAACTATGATATGTATATAATAATTTAAATTAAATATTTTATTGTCACGATCACCAATTCACAATTCATATGGGCATATAAGATTTGCATAAATTTGATCCTTTTCAGATATTATAGTAACTAGAGCCTCATGTATGAGCTTTTTTTGTATAATCACTAACTACAAATAAATTACAAAAAATATTATCACATATTATATTTTAGAATGTTAACGATTTTTTTTTTATATTTTATATGTATCATGTTTTTATCTCAAGATAAAATGAGTTATGGAACACAAATAGGGGTGTTAATCAAGTTAAATCTTTCGAGTTTGGCTCATGCTCTTCAGGGATTGCTCAAGTTCAACTCAAGCCAAAAATAAGTCATTCAATTCACAAATTTTAAATACCCAATTAAAAAATTTCACAAAAATATACATATTTAAATTTATATGTATAACATACAAGCTTATAATTTTTGATAATTTTCCTAACATAACCTTAAGGTCTATAAAAACTTATATATATATATATATATATATATATTATGTACAAGTAAGAAAAAAGAGCTAACTTGTGAATAATTTAGGTTTCACTTAAAAGTTAAACGAGTTTAAAAATTTATTTGAATTTGAAATATTTTATGATATGAGTGAGCTCAAAGTAAATTAAAACCGAGTCGAGCTCAAGCTGGTTAGGAGCCGCCAGCATCGTTTAACAATTTTATACCCAAAATGCTGATTATTTAAAAACAGAATTTTCCGTACAAAAATAATAACTAAATTAATGGGGTTGGGACCACGGCATAGGCGGGGCTCGGTGCTCAAGGAGCATGAGAGAGAGATAAAACCTAAATTTACGGAGATGGCGTGATGTAGCAACCCGCCGTACGCTTGAGTAGGACCTACCTTTCCTGGGAAAAAGGGTTTACTTTATATCTCAACCCTCCAATAATTCCACCACCAATTGGCTCCACTCTTTTTCACCGCTTTGCCATCCCCAATCATCCGTGACCTTTTGCATCTTACTCTTTCAAATCATTCACATTTATTATCATAATCAAAGTGAGGTTAATTTTTAGTTTAATAACCATCGGCTCCACTGTTAGATCATAAAGTTGCTTTGTCGAACTCGATCATCTTTCATCCTATATAATGTTCGATCCCCAAAATTGTTCTCCAAATTAAACGTTGAAATTGTGACTTGGCAATCGACGGGAATGATCTTGCAAAAGAATCCCAAGACCTACCATTTGATGGTAAAGTCACAGAGAGAATAAGTGAAGAAGATTATATTTAATTAGGTGAAGCTAACTTACTTGGATGATACTCAACTTAACCTTTTTATTGGTTAAGAGAGTGGACCGTTGAAGATCCTTATCTGCTTATTTGAATAAGGCGGTACCAAAAGTGGAATAACTATGACACCTATTTGACGTAAATATCTTAACTAGTTTGAACTAGTTAATCCGAATTAGGATGCTAGCGAGCTAAGAGGTAAGGTCCTTACCTGACTATTGAGCTTATCATCTGAACAATAGAACTCATGTGCCGAGCTCTTGTATATATATATATATATATATATATATATATATATTGGTCTCTTCTAATTTTGTATTATATTATATTAGATTCTATTAATAAATACATCATATTCTTTCAAATCATTTACTTATTATCGTAATCAAAGTAACTATTTGTTAGTTTTTTTTATCATATTACTAGTTGTTATTCCTGCCAAAGACGCAAAATAATAATAAAAAAATAATCAATAATAAATATATTTGTATTCTCACAAAAAATCAAATCACAAATATAGAGGAGAGAAAAAAAATTTAAGAACTGATAGTAGTGGGGTGAGCAGTGGTAATTGTAATGGACAACAATGGTAATGGTGGGAGACGATGATAGTTGTGGCGGGGTGGCAACGACAATGATAGTGATGATAGCCGTAGATGGCAATGGTGATGGTGTTGGTGTTTTTTGGGTGACAGTGATGATAGTGGCAGCCGTAAGTAATGACGGTGGGTGATAGTGGGTGACAGTGATGGTGGTAATGGTGGGAGATGACGATGGTGATAGTGGACAACGATGGATGTTTCTAGGCGACAATATAATGGGTGGTGACAAATGGTAGCAGTGGTGGTAAGTGTGGTGGGAGTGGGTAATAGTGGGTGATAATAGTGGTGAGCGACGATGGGTGGTAGTGGTTGTGTGGTGGGGGTGGGTGACAGTGGTTGACGGCGATAGTGGGTTTGTGGTAGTAGGTGATGGTGGGCAACAATATTAGTGGTGAGCGACGATGGGTGGTAGTGGTTGTGTGGTGGGGGTGGGTGACAGTGGTTGACGGCGATAGTGGGTTTGTGGTAGTAGGTGATGGTGGGCAACAATATTAGTGGTGAGCGACGATGGGTGGTAGTGGTTGTGTGGTGGGGGTGGGTGACAGTGGTTGACGGCGATAGTGGGTTTGTGGTAGTAGGTGATGGTGGGCAACAATATTAGTGGTGAGCGACGATGGGTGGTAGTGGTTGTGTGGTGGGGGTGGGTGACAGTGGTTGACGGCGATAGTGGGTTTGTGGTAGTAGGTGATGGTGGGCAACAATATTAGTGGTGAGCGACGATGGGTGGTAGTGGTTGTGTGGTGGGGGTGGGTGACAGTGGTTGACGGCGATAGTGGGTTTGTGGTAGTAGGTGATGGTGGGCAACAATATTAGTGGTGAGCGACGATGGGTGGTAGTGGTTGTGTGGTGGGGGTGGGTGACAGTGGTTGACGGCGATAGTGGGTTTGTGGTAGTAGGTGATGGTGGGCAACAATATTAGTGGTGGGTGTTGATGGTGGGTAACGGTGATAAAAATAAGGTGACAATGACAGTGGATGGTGGCGAGGATGGTGTTGGTCGTAGGGTGTAGTAACAGTGGCGATGAAGGGGGTGGTGGGGGTAGAGATGATGATGGTAGAACGGTGGAGGTGATGGTGATAGTGGTAATGATAAATATGGTGGTAGTAGAGTAACAATAATAGTGGTAATTATGGGGCAGTGAGAGGTGATGGTAGGGTAGCGACAGTGATTGTGGTGGTGGTGGGGCAATGGGTGTGGTAGGGAAGCGGCGGTGGTGATTATGGTGGGGCAATTGGGGGCGGTGGTGATTATGGTGGGGCAATTGGGGGTGGTGGTGGGGAGTAAGGTGGTTCTAAATAATACTTTTTTTTATAAAAAAAAAATACTTATGAGAAGTTATAAGTTTTAAAAGTATTTTTAAAAAGTCACTTAAAACACACTCTAATGATTCGTTTGTTTAGCAGAAGAATGATAAAAAATACAAGAAAGAGAATTTTTTTTAAAATTTTCATGTGTTTGGCTAGCATGAAAGGGAAAATGAGAGAAAAAATAATTTTTTTTCATACTTGAATTTTTTCACAACTAACCATTTTTTTTTTCTTGGAAAAAATACAAAAAAATTGTGATCTATGACTAATTTCCCATTTTACTCTTATTTTTTTAAAAGTATTTTATTAGTTATAAATTGTAAAAAAATTTAATATGAATTTGATTAATCATATAATTTGGCCCAAAGACATGTGGTAGTGATTGTCCTAGATTTAGGTTTTTAGCCACTTTTTAAAAAATTTTAAGTAAAATTTAAAAGGATCTCAACCATGAATAACAAAAGTCAATTTGTTTATTTTTGTGATTTGAATTATATTATATTTTATTATACAAAAATTTTAAATTCAGTTAAGTATCAATTAATTTTAATTCATTTTATTAAATAAAATTTATTAAATGCTCAATCCATTTAACAATTGTGTCGTGTTTAAACAATGCCTACCCTCCAGAATAATAGTCCAAAGACTAAATTTTGATTCACTACTAAAGTTATCATCCACAACTCTATTATAATTACAAATTAACTTTACCCATATGTTAGTAAAAAAAAATTAGTTATTTTTTTTATTTATAATTTTATCAGATTCATACAATACTGAATAAAACAAGCATTTCATTAAACAAACTATTCTCATGTCACAGTTAATTTAATCATGGCCGATACTAACTTGATTCGTTATCAATTTTTTTTAAACATGCTTTCTTTTTGTTTTTTCTGGTTCGTATCGACAATTAATATGTTTTTATCAGTTAATTTTGTATTACATTCATGTTGTATGTCGTGTGGACGTATCTTACTAAATATTGTCATCATTCTTTTATAGTTTTGTATACAAGAAGGGTTAAAAAAAGTCGAACTACTCGGACTCGGTTCAAGTTTGACTTGTTTTTGGCTTAATTTGAATTCGACTCGTTTTCTAAATGAGTCAAACTTGAATAATTTTTTTAATTTGTTTAAAAAAAGTTTAACATACTTGACTCAACTATTAGTTCTAAATGTATTAGAGAGGTTTTTGTGTTAATACAAAATAGAAAAAATAAAATTAATTTTACGCCATCTTTCTAGATTATTCGAAATAAGGTCTAATTAGGGTCCCAAATTTTTTTTTGTCCAACAAAAACTATCACAAGTGTGTAATTTTTTACTATTATATTATTTTTATAATTAATTATTATAATTAAATTAAATTAAATTAAAATCTACAACTCTAAAGCCACCTTAATACAGAATTTTTCAGTGGTACCTTATCCTGCCATGTGTCTTGGGTTGAAAAGAAAAGGAAAGAAAGAGAATGT